>CP135582.1:2874025-3198278 GCA_032401905.1 Swietenia macrophylla
ACTTTGTAAAATTATTTTTGTTAATTAAATAATTTTACAAAGTCATGGGAGCTATTAGTACCGAAGTCCCACTTTCCCTTAAAAGTTTGCAATGTATAGGTAGTGTTTATACTTAAAAGCATTCCGACTTTCATCAAGGGTGTTGCTATCAAAACAGCGCATCATCCACTAAAATATTGTAAATTATTAATAGTGCGAACATGAATATATACATAATGAATCAATATTTTAAGTTTTCTGTATTTGTTTTTTTTTCAAATTCTTTATCTTATTAATAATATTGGTGCCCCTCTTGCACCAAAAACACTTGGCTGCGCTCCTGCTGTTTGTTACTTCAGCTTGGGAAGAAGTAAATAGTGGGAAGTGAGAACAAGAGCCAATGGCACTGAAAGCAAGTTCTCTTTCGGACATTTACCTGAGGTTCAAGCCACATCTCCTCATGGTTCTTGTTCAGCTAAGCTACACTTTTGTGTATTTTATCACAGAGGCTTCCTTCAATCATGGAATGAATCCTCATGTCTACGTGACTTACCGTCATATTGTAGCTGGCATCGTAATGTTCCCTTTTGCCTATTTCCGTGAGAGGTAGATCAATTTTATCTATTTTGATGCATGGATATGTATTATTACAAATTGAGGAATTTAGTGATCTGTGTTCTACCCAAATGACTGCTGATCCTTTTTCTTTGTTCTGCAGGAAAACAAGGCCAAAGCTGACATTAGCTCTTTTCGTGAAGATATTCATCCTGTCCCTCCTCGCGTAAGGTTCCAACTAATTAAGAATTATGGATTCAAATATCTGATTAAAAAAGAAAGACTAAATGTTTTTTGGTCCAGGATTGGATTGACTTTAAACACTTACTTCGCAAGCTTGAAATACACCTCTCCAACTTTTGTTGCTGCAGTGGTGAACACCGTATCTGCCTTAACTTTTGTAATGGCAATTGTACTCAGGTTGGCATCCATTATCTTCTAAATCTTAGAATTTGTAACGAGAAATTCAAGAATCAAACCATCGTTGACCTTTAGAGGTTAATATCATGCAGGTTAGAGACACTTGATCTTCTAAATCCTCGAAGCATAGCTAAAGTTCTTGGGACGTTGATATCCTTGGCTGGTGTAACGATCATGACATTATACAAGGGGCCTATTATGAGAAATCTGTGGCATCCTCTAATCCATATTCATGGAAACAACACCATCCACGAGCAGTGGTTAAAGGGTTCACTTCTGTCTGTTTCAAGTTGCATAACATGGTCTATGTTGTACATCATGCAGGTTTATCTCGAACTCAAAATTAAAATTTTTTGAAGTAAAGAACAAACATGGTTCTTTTACGAAATACGTATAAAAAATGCAACGGGGTTACAGACGGCTGAAAGTGTTTCAAAAACATAGAAATATAATTGCTAATTAACCCAGAAAAACATATGAAATTTCCTGTTATCAGAGACAACGGACACTGGCAATCTAATGTTCTGTATCCAACTGTAACATGCAGGCAATCACACTGAAGCGATATCCTGCACGACTATCACTGGCAACATGGATGTGCTTTCTTGGGGCTGCTCAATCAGCTTTCTACACAGCGATAGCAGAACATAAAACAGCTGCTTGGAGAATTGGATTCAATATTGACTTCTGGTCCACCATTTATGGTGTAAGTTGGAATTTTCGAGCGTCAAATATTTTATTACGTGACAAAATTATGATAATGGTGATAAATTTACATGGCAGGGAGTGGTTGTTTCCGGATTAACTCTTTTCTTTCAACTATGGTGCATCGAAAAAAGAGGACCAGTTTTTGTGACCATATTCAGTCCCGTTTCAACAATACTTACGGCCATTCTAGCATACGTTGTTTTCGGAGAAAAGCTTTCCTTGGGCAGGTAATTTAAAGACAAGCATTGAGTATTTCAGTTCTTGTCGACTGCCCCGTGCTAAATGTTCTCCTTTGGCTTTGTTTTCAGTATTGTAGGGGCAATTATTGTAATCGTTGGCCTATATATGCTGCTGTGGGGCAAAGAAGGGGATCTGGAATCTCATGTCAAAACAGAAGAGCAATCTTTTCCTTCACATGACGAGACAAGAAAGCCCAAGATACCTGAAAACTCATCAGCTGAAAAATATATACCACAAGGTGAACCGTGAAGACAAAAGACGTAGAATAAAAGGATGACCAAAGGAATATAATACCGACCGTCCTTTTAATTTCTTCTTGTAACTTTTGTTGATGTAAGGCAAGTTTACCAAATAAGTAGAGCTATTTTTGTCTATTTAATCATTATTATTGAGAAGAATTATGACTTAATTAGTTTTCTCTTATTTGAGTGGCGTTTGTAATGTCAAGTTCTTTTTTTTTTTTATTTCCTTTTTTAGAATTTGAGAGTAATTATTTCTCCTACTTATGATTAAAACTAATTTATTATAAATATATATAGTTGTAATCTCTTTAATTTTTTTTTATTTTTACATCATAATATTTTTTTATATTGGTGATTTAACTTATTTAACATCTATTTTTTACATAATTTTTTAGATTCGGATAATACAAAAATTTGTCTATTAAAATATTCATTTAATATGTATTCACCGCGTCAAACTAGCATCCATTCATCATATCAACCAATTTATACGAGTAATTTATACCACTCAATCATTTTCATCAATTTTCTTTGATCTCGTGAGCCTCGATCCTTCGTTAGTGTAAAAACTGTGTAGCTGGCCCCCATTACTTTTCCACCATGCATTAGCATTCAGGTGGCAGACAGTTTTATCTAATTGATGCAACCAAGGTCACATGTCACATTAATAAGGATGAAGTTTAAGACGTGCAGCAATACTATCAGATCAAATTCAATGGTTTAATATTAATTCTTTTTTATCATCAATTCATATCATTTAACTTGCTGAACTTGAAGGAATATAATAATGGGTCCGTGACCAATTCAAATGTTAGGCAAAGCACCACAAGAAATTCCATAACCGATGCACCCTGACAACAAATTTCAAGAACAAGGTCGGATCGTTTTGTAAGCATGCACGACCATAAAAGAAATAAATGTTGGCATTGAAGGCTTTATTTGGTAAGTGGCAGCCAGGTCGACTGTTCAACCTTGGTCTGAAGAAATTCAAGAACGAGGAATAATTAACGTTTTCCCTCGTACTGAAGACATATTACAGA
Organism: Swietenia macrophylla; assembly: GCA_032401905.1. NCBI lineage: Eukaryota > Viridiplantae > Streptophyta > Magnoliopsida > Sapindales > Meliaceae > Swietenia > Swietenia macrophylla. The sequence goes on from CP135582.1 coordinate 2,877,210, forward strand.
ACGTTTTATTTCTAAAGAATAATCGATTACAGAAATTTAACAATAGTCCAAAACAACAGAACTATAAATTTCAATTTTTATATAATATTTAGCTTACTTTGTAAAATTATTATTTTCATTGATTTGCTGTTTCTTGTAATGCGAATTAATTAGTAAATTTTGGGAGGAATTTCCTTGAATATCGAAAAAGACATTGAGAAAAAAAGAAAGTGGGTGTAATAGCATAATATTATTATTATATTTATCTGATAATGACTTCTTATTATTATTATATTATTATTTTATTGTTGTTAGTGGAAAGCCATAATGGCAAGTGTAGTACACTTGTAATGATATTATATTTGTTAAGTTGAGAAAACAACGAAGACAAGTGTACGCACAAGCAAGAATTTGCATGAGAGGGAGCCAAGTTTTGGGTTAGTTGTCAACAAGAAAATGAATTTAAACATACATAGAAGATGAACAAGACACATGGCATTGAACCTTGGTTTGTGTCTTTTAAATTGAAATCCTGTTGACAATTCAAAGAGGTAAATTGTAAAGAGGAAGGAGACGAGAGCATACAGAGAGTAAATAGAAGAAATTAGAATCATTCAGGGTAATTTTTATTTTATGATTAGAATTAATTTGTTTTTGGATTGTTACAGATGTGTATTAATATTATTATTATATTATTTGTGATAGATAATTTACCATATATGTGTAGGTGTATATATTCAAAATTGATGAATAATATTAGTAATTATTATGTTAAAAATTTTGGTGGACTTATTTGCTGGATTAGTGATACATATTTTTAAAAATATGTTATTATAAGTTGGGGGGTTAATTGTTGTCTTTACTCATTAATAATTTAGAATTGTTATTTAAAAAAATTTTAGGTCATGGTACAAATTTGTTAATAATTTAGATATTTTGTAAATTAGATATAGTATAGAATAATTATTTAAAACTATACGAGTCATATGTAGAATTTGCTAAAGTATTAGGTTATTTCATAAATATGAAATAATTTGCGGTCTAATAGATATTATCCACACATGAACAGTAACTTATAGTTTTTATTCATGCTTTCTGATATTATTATAAGGATATAATTATGGGTTAATGATTTTGGAGAATTTATTTTATTATTTTAAGCTTCTATTTAATTTTTAGGTGTTTGTTAAGTAGAGGTTTTAATTGTTATTATTGGATAAATATTATTGTTAATTTTGTTTAGGGGATAATTTTAAAGAAGAGGACAAATCGATAAAAGATTAGAACAACTAATTATTTAAATTTCGATATAAGTGGGGACAAATCGATAAAAGATTAGAACAACTAATTATTTAAATTTCGATATAAGTGTTAATGTGTAATTGTGATAATTTTAATTTTATAAAATTAAAAAGTAAGGTATTTAATTTATTGAAAATTTTAGTACATGCATATCAATTTTTGAATATATGTATGTATTGTGATTAAATTGAATTTGTCATGAAATATTTATTTAAAACTAGTAAATTTTTTTTTTATAATTTATTGGACAATATGAAATGTTACTATTTTTTAAAAAAAAATTATTAAATATCGAATTAGTATGGCCTTAATTGATTATGCATCGATAATTTTGGATGTCATTTTTATCTCACGGTGAAAGTCCGTAAATTAAAAATTAAATAGGATGGCGATTCTCGAGAATAATATCCTAAAGTACATTAGCCATTAGTAAGGCAATGGTCTCTGAAAATTATATCTTTAAAATACGTTGGCTATTAGTAGAACAATAGTTCTTAGGAATAATACTTTTAAAGTACTTATGATTATTTTATAAAGTTATTCATAATAGAATGATATTTATTTTGGGCCTTCAGTTGTTATTTTTTGTGTTCTATAAACTTATATCTTATAATTCTATTTTTGTTATTTGATCTTGTAGTATGGTCAGGACTAAGTATGATAGATAGACATTTGTTAATTGAACCGAGCAATATATATTAGGCAGTTTTCTTATTAAAGATTTTAAAAAACTTCGAGTAGACAAAGTTAGAGTGAGATTAATGACAAGCTATAAATATTGAAGGGCTATTAACATATGATTTTCTAACATTAACTCAAGTTTAGGAGTTTTCGCAAAAATTAAAAATAATGTGCTTAAGGGATTAAAAGTATATGGTAAAAGAGTAAATTAGAATGAACTTGTGGCTCAGTGCTTATTCTATATTAGATGGTATCCTAATGCCTTTAACACAACAAAAAAATGATTAAGAAAATTGACTAAAAGATTGCTAGGCAAGACTAGCAAGAAAAAACTAATGACATTAGAATTCTTTTCCTCTAAAATGATAAAACTTTTTGAATCACTAATGATAAAAAGAGATCCTAAAGATTGGTAGAGCACTAGTTTAGACCTACAAGAATATTTTATTTGTAATTTTGTATATGTTTATATTAATTGTTTTGTATTTATGACTTTATCTATTTAAATTTGTTGTTTTTCTGTATATTATATTCATTTTTTTAAAGGATTGTAAATTCCTACAGCTTATAACCTTGTAGTGATGTGTTTTGCTATTGTACAATATTATGTATATTTGGTTATTGTATTTTAATTATTATGAATTGTGTGATGAATTTTAATATGCAAATAATAGAGAATTAGAAATATCCTCTTCTCAAAGAGCGGATGAGTTTTGGCGATTTTTGCTAGACAATGATAGAATTTGCAAATGCACTTCGTGGTTTCACAAATAGTGAGCCACACAGCCTTTAGAAGTGGTGAAGAAAAATAAGAGTTTGTCAGCATTAGGAGAATTTAAGAGATTCAATCCCCCGACGTTAAATAAAAAGGCTAACTCATTGATTGTTGAGGAATGAGTAGAACAATTTGGTAAAATACTGGATGCTATGCAAGTGCTTAAAAAAAGTTAGGTAAAACTTGCAACATTTCAGCTAATCAAAAATGATAACCACTGGTGAAACACCATTAAGATTACAAAGAAAGATGGAAAATAGACATGGGATGCTTTTAAAAAAAATTTTCTCAAAAAATATTTCATTAAAGTTTTTTGTGATGCCGTGTTAAATGAATTTATCCATCTATCTCAAGGTGATTTATCAGTGTCTTAATATGAAGCGAAGTTTAAGGCATTATATCGGTTTGCTACATCTATAATATCTTAAGAGAAGGATAAAATTAAGTAATTTGTGAAAGGATTGAAGTCAAGCTTTCATTGTGAACTGATAATGCTGAATCTTTAAAAATAGTTGAAAGTGGTGGAATGAATGCTAATGATAGAGCAAGATGAAGATGAGATTAAACATAATTTGGAGTATAAGAAACAAGGTTTTAATAAAAAATTTTCAAAATAGGGGGCAAAAAGATAGATAAAGGAGCAATTTTCTAATTTGGATACTCGGAGTTTTCATAATAAATTGGGCACTTGTTATGAATGTGAGAAACTAAGCCATCATTGAAAAACGTATCCATATTTAAGGCAGACGTAAAATAAAAAAGTTATTTCCAATCAAGGAAAATCTCAAGATAGACAGACTTTTCAAGAAAATTCAAGAGTTTGCTATGAAAGTGGAAAACAATGTCATTACCAAAATATGTGTCCACGTTTGGGGCAAGAACCAAGTCAAGTGGCAAGTTCTGATCAAAGAAATAGTCAAATAATATCACAACAAATTCAACAAAATAGACAATTATAACAATAGCAAATTAAACGATCTTCTAATGGACCTTACTCATCACAAAGACATGGCAGGCCAAAGATTTAATGCAAAGTTTATGCAATCACTTAGAATGAGAATCGACTTGATCATCAGTTATGTGTTAAAAATGAACACATTCTAAAAACTACTTTTCATGCCAGGTATGAATATTTTGAGTTTGTTATGATGCTATTTGGATTAACAAATGCTCTTGCAGTGTTTATGGCTTTAATAAATAAGAATTTTCATTCTTATCTGGGTTAATTTGTGATGATATTTGTGAATGATATTTTAATTTACTTCAAGTTAAAGAAAGAGCACAAACAACATTTATGCATTATTTTGCAAATGTTAAGGGAGCATCGGTTATATGCAAAACAAAATAAATATGAGTTTTGATTAATTGAAATCTAATTTGTTTGGGCATGTGATGTCAGAAGAGGGAATTTCTATTAATTCTGCTTAAATTGAGGCAATGTTAAACTGAAATAGATTGAAAAATGTAATTAAAATTATAAGTTTTCTACTAGATTTGGCAGGATATTACTACAGATTTATGAACAATTTTTTTTGAATAGCAGTACCTTTAACCCATTTGACTAAAAAGGGGGTAAAGTTTGTGTAGAGTGATGAAAGTGAATATGCATTTGTGAAATTGAGACAACGCTTGACCTCAACTCCAATTTTAATTATTCATGAGCGAGGAGTTAGATATACAGTTTATTATAATGCCTCACGTGTAGGTCTTGCTTGTGTTTTGATGCAATTAGGGAAAGTAGTGGCATATGGTTCACACCAACTCAAAATTTAAGAGCATAATTATCCTAAATTATGACTTAGAACTTGCTGTGATTATATTTTCATTAAAATTATAGAGGCATTACTTGTATGGTAAGAAATTTGAAGTATTTTTTTATCATAAAATTCTTTAACATTTGTTCACCTAGAAGGAACTTAATTTAAGATAGATTAGATGAATGACGTATTTGAAAAATTATGATTTTACCTTGCTGTATCATCCTAGTAAGGCTAATGTGGTTGCAAATGCCTTAAGTAAAAATCGCGAGGAATGCTAACAAATTTCTTTTGTCATAAATAGAAAATTTATAACTACTTGAAGGAATTTGATTTGAGGGTTGGTGAATCAGAGAATTAAGTTTAGTTGTTTAGTAGTGTAACATAATATTCTCCATCAAGTGATTTTAACTCAATAAAGTGATCTTGAAGTTGAATCTGTGTGCTAAACTGGAAAAAGGTGATACAATAGAAGGATGGTTGATTGATACCTCTGATAGTTTGAGATTTACATGTAAACTTTTTGTATAATCTACTAAATCTCTTAAAAAGGACATTCTTAGTAAGGCTCATAAATCAAAATTTACTATACATCCTGGTGGTTCAATAATATATCAAAATTTGTAAAAACATTTTTGGTGGAATGGAATGAGGAGAGATGTGAAAGAATTTATGCCAGATGCTTAGTATGTCAACAAGTAAAAGCAAAATATTAGAAACTAACTGAATTATTTTAACCTCTTCTAATAGCTGAATGAAAATGGAAAAATGTGACAATGAATTTTATTAGAGGATTATCTAAAATTTAAATTAATTATGATAGTATATGGGTAATTATGGATAGATTAACTAAATTTGCTCACTTTTTACCTTTCAAATTTATAAATTCCTTAGAAGTTTTAAATAAATTATATATGCAGGAGATAATATGATTGAATGAAGTTTCTTTATTTATCATTTCAGATAGAGATTTGAGGATTATATTTCAGTTCTGAAAGAGCTTGTAAAAGGCTATAGTTACTTAGTTAAAATTTAGTATAGTCTATCATCCTTAGACAGACAAGCAATCTGAAATAGTCATTCAAATACTAGAAGACATGCTTAGGTCTTATGCTCTACATTTTGAAGATTCTTGGGTTGACCATTTGTCATTAGTTGAATTTACATATAATAATAGTTATCAACCTAACCTTAAAATGGCACCTTTTGAGATGTCGCATGGTAGACCATGTAGATCTTCTACATGTTGGGTAGAATTTGGTGAAACTTCACTTATAGACCCTGAATTAGAAAAAGTAAAGTTAATTAGACAATGACTTATTACAGCTCAAAGTTGTAAAAAGTGTTATGTTGATCGAAAAAGAAGGCTACTGAAGTTTGATGTAGATGATTACATTTTCTTAAAAATCAAACCTCATATGAGAACAATCAAATTTGAAAAAAAAAACTTACGTAAAATTCATTGGTCCTTTTAAAATTTTAGAGCTAATTGGTGAAGTATCTTATAAATTAGCACAACCCCACGATTATTGAACATCCATGATATTTTTTATGTCTCAATATTAAAAAAGTATCATTCAGATCCTTCGCATGTATTAGAAAAAAGAAATCTTGCTTTAAAGGAGAACATTTCTTGTGAACAATAGTCAATTTGAATACTAGATTATGAAGAGCAAGTTCTTCGCAAGAAGATAATTAAATTGATAAAAATTTTGTGGTAATATTATGGTGTAAAAGAAGTTACGTGGAATTTGAGAATCGCATGCAAATGCAATATCTAGAATTATTTTATAAATGTAAATTTTGAGGGAAAAATTTTTGCAGAGGTAGATTGCAATAGCATAATATTATTATTATATTTATTTGATAATGAATTATTATTATTATTATTATTATTATTATTATTAGCGGAAAATCATAATGCAAGTACAGTACAATGTAATGATATTATTTTTGTTAAGTGAAGAAAACAATGAAGACAAGTGTACGTACAAGCAAGAATTTGCATGAGAGGAAGCCGGGTATTGGGTTTGTCGTCAACAAGAAAATGAATTTAAACATGCATTGAAGATGAACAAGACACATGGCATTGAACCTTCGTTTGTGTCTTTTAAATTGAAATCCTGTTAACAATTCAAAGAGGAAGGAGATGACAGCAAACAGAGAGCAAATAGATGAAATTGGAAACATTAAGGGTAATTTTATTTTATGATTATAATTAATTTGTTTTTGGTTTGTTATGGATATGTATTAATATTATTGTTGTATTATTTGTGGTAGATAATGTGCTATATATGTGTAGGTGTATATATTCAAATTTGATTAATAATATTAGTAATTATTGTGCTAGAAATTTTGGTGGACTTATTTGTTGGATTAGTGATAGATATTTAAAATTCTGTTATTATTTGTTGGGAGTTAATTGTTGTCTTAACTCATCAATAAGTTAGCATTGTTATTTAAGAATATTTTGGGTTATAGTACAAATTTTTTAATACTCTAGACATTCTGTAAATTAGATATAGGATAGAATTATTTATTATAATTTTGTTATATTTTTGTATAACTAAATATAGATAATAATTAAATAATTTTGAGTTGTATAAAAATATTTAAATGATCTACGTTAACTGTTTTTTTATTAGAATATTAAATGATAGCTGATAATACGAAAAATAAATATTAAAATATTAAAATTTTAATTGCATGTTTTAAATTATAAAAGTATTCAATTTTTAAGAGAAAATTCTAACAAATTTATTTATAAAATAATTTTAAGAATGTTATAGTATAATAATTTTTTCACGTCATTATAATAAAAATAATAAAATTTTTTAATTAATAAAAAAATTTTAACAAAAAAATTTATTTTTGTTTCATTACATTATATCGATGTAATAAAAATTTATAAAATTTATCTAAAATTTTTTTATTAATCATTAATAAATAAATTTTTTTATTTTATTAATTAAATAATTTTATTTTATTAATTATATTAATATAATAAAATTATTTTATTTAAAATTTTTTTATCGAGAATACTCGTTCAACTAAAATTTCAAACCACGTCAGATTCCACTTTGTCAAGTAATAATTGTTCATCAGATCGGAGAATCGAGTGCTGGTACTGTTTAATATTATCCCTTGGGTTTTGTTCAATGTGCTTTTCATTGTCACGAGGAAATAGATAATTACAATTTGATTTTCGATTTTCTTGAGAATTCAAAGGTCAAATTTACTTTGATCCTCTGTTGAAATTCATCGCTGAGGCTTCCTTCAATCATGGAATGAATCCTCAATGTCTATGTATCTGCCGTCATATCGTCGCTGGCATAGTAATGTATTTCATTTCTACGGCGGACATTCGAAGGAATGTCATGAACCCGAGTTGTATAAGCATGGACGGAGCAACAAGAGGCTCTGGAGAGGCTGGTTCCCCAAGAGTATTTCACGCCCCTTGAAAATCGATTATTTACAATCTCAACCCGCTACTAACGATCAACCAAGAACTCACAATTGGTGAGAATCAATTCAAGAAATCTAAAGTACAAAAACGGAGAATCGAAAGAGATTTAAGAGAATCATTACTAGTAGAGATTTCTGCGAACTCAATCTACGAAAATAATTTTTACAAGCCCCTGGTGTGCATTGCTGAAATGCAATCTTCAATGTTCAATTCTGGAAACTCAGAACCCCAAAATTACAAGCGAATCAACACAATTTCTTCGCAAGTATTATAACAGATACAAAGAGAAAAATACACGAAACAAAGAATGATAACTTTATTGAAATCACTAGAACCTGGAACTTGATACAGAGAACAATCTTGTTCTTCGATTTCTTCTCATCTCCCAGAACTCAAAGAACAAGAAATCAGCTCTCCCCAGCAAATTTTTGGATTGGAAAATTTGGCCGAGCCCATGATGATTTTTTGTATGGGTTCTGATACGACTTGATTTCTGCTAACTCAGCCCACGAGAATCAATTTGTCGAAATCAATTCACAAACTGACAGTAATCTTGAATGCAAAGAGATTTTCTTAATAAAAGATTTCAATCAACAAGTAATACAACGAGAACTAGAACATTAAAGAAACAAAACAGGAAACTTAAAACAGATTATCAATAAAAGTGAGAAGCTGATATTCAAAGAGAATAGAGAGTGGAGGAAAGAGTAAGAATTTAGTTGTACAGGTTCTCTAAGTTTCTTGTATTCTCCATTGAAGAAGAAGATGGATGGCTAGAGAGATTTAGTAAATCTCGGTAGATTAGAAGAGAGAAAGAGGGCAGAGAAAACTTTCTGGAAACTCTTCTAGTCTGTAGAAACCAAGGAATTCAGAAGCTTGGTTTTTGGTAATTGTCTTCTTCTTTCTGTTCTTGTTTTAAGTATTCTGATTTGTTTATTTAATGTCCTAGTTTTGGGTGTATTACTTGCTGATTAAAATTTTTGTATTAAAGAAATCTTTGTATTAAGGGGATCTCTTTGCTTTCAAGATTGCTGTAAGTCTTGTGAATTTATTGAAGCACACCAGGTGCTCGACAAATTGATTCTCGTGGGTTGAGTTCGCAGAAATCTCTACAGTGGAACATAAACCAGCTTCTTGGAGAGTTGATTCAATATTGACCTGGGGTACATCCTTCAAGCAGAAACGTTCCACTGTCTAATATTGTATTAACCTTAATTACGTTGTGCTCATAAAATTCTGACAATGGAAATACATGGCAGGCAATCATGGTCTCTGGTTTATATATTTTCATTCAACTATATTGCACAGAAAAAAGAGGTCCAGTTTTCCTGACCGCGTTCAGTCCCGTTTCAACAGTACTTCTGGCTCTTCTAGCATACTTTGTTTTCGATGAAAAGCTTTACTTGGGCAGGAAATTTGAAGACGCGCATGTCATTTTTCATTGGACAATAATTATTGAACTGTAATATTTTATTATATATAATATTCTATATTTTTATAATATATTAATATAATATTATATATATTTATATTATATTAAAAAATACAAATTTATTATTTGTTATCATTTGTTGTGGCTGTCGCCAACTGTAGTTCTCCAACGTTATTTTAAATCAATAAAAATACATTCAAATTATTATTATTATTATTATTGATCTACACATGATATGAGTATCATTGCCCTTTGCGAGAAATCTAAAATTTAATTAAATAATAATTTATTATATTTTTTCTTAAAATAAATAATAATAATAATATAATTTATTTTATTATATTATTTTTAATTTTTTTTTTTTTAAAAAAAAGAAGTCCAGTCCAGAACTAACCTGTTGAAGTTGGTCTGCATTTGAATGCAGGCTTGTCCAATCGATCCACCCAACCAAACATAGCCCAAATTTATTTTTGTGCAAACTAATAACCAGTCCAATCCAACCAACAAAACAAGCCCTTTTAAACTGTTGTCACAAAAAGAACTTTATTCTGACAAGAATTAGGAAACTAAACACCTTAGGTCAAATAGAACTTCCATGTTAACAAAAAAGACAATGACGACTTTGAGTATGTATCGTACTTTCCACCAGTAGTGCGGCAGGGGTTGTAACCTGTACGAACATATGAATCATATAGTAAAGATCTCAACTTGCATTTTTGTCGCCAATGGTCACTCCCTGTGTGAGCACGTGAAACATAAGGGAATGGGTGGGCCAAAAAATAAGGGCGGGGGTGTGTTGGTGGGAGAGGAAAACATCTATTCTTGTCTCAACTTTCTTTTTTTGGTCATCGAAATACAAAAACCCTAAACTAATTTGATCGTTTTAGGGTTCACGCCAGTACAACTTTCGATTTATTGTTGGGCCAAGGATATAAAGATTTTGGTATTAACAAAAATTGTTTTTAAAACACTCCATTAGATCACATGACATAAAACATTCGACATCAACTTTCTTATAAATTTTTAAATTTACAGTTCAATATAGCATCACAGCAACCTTGGCTTATATTCAAATGCTCTAAACTCTGAAAATTAAAATAATTATTTAAATTTATGTGATAAAATTTATTAAATAAAATTAGAATTGTAATGCGAGAAAAAATAATAAACAATTTAAATAAAAAAATTTAAAATTACAACTTCCAATTTAACGTAAAATAAAATTCAATAAAAGAGTGATTATCTTTATTTTATATATCAATTGTTATTTAAATAAAAATAACAATAATAAATTTATCTAATCTTTTAAATTTCAATTTAATCATACCAAGTTTTCTTATTAGCCAAACTTTCTTCAACCTTTGTCAATTCAATATTTTTTATTCTTCTTGCTACCTTGTTTATTGCTGCTAAGTTGTGAGATACTGTAAATAACTTTTTACCATTTAATTATACATTTTACTTTTTTTTTTTTTTTAATAAAAGTTAGAACAATCGAACTAATACTGTTTTAATAGTACAACCAAAAGTGACTCATCTAAAGCAAAATTGATACTAAATCAGCAAATATGACCAAAAGTGACATCGAAAAAAAGCCACAATAATGCAAAATTGATACTACATCAACAAAAATGACCAAAAGTGACATCTAAAAAAGCCACAATAAAGCAAAATTAATCTATATCAATAATTTGGCCAAAAGTGAAATCATCTAATAAAATGGAAAAAGAAAAATAAAGGAAGATTGAAAAAAAAAAAAAACAACCTTTATGTAGCAAAAGTAGAAACACCATGCCTGACAAATATTTACATATTTTTCTTTTCATATTTCTTCTTCACTTGTGCACGTAAAGAGGCAGATATATTAACAACATAGCTTGTCGACTTTTGTCGAGTATCTTTGCAAAAGCCACCTTACCCGGTGAGCTGCCAAAAGTAATTTGAAATGTTTAGAGTTTTCTCCACTTGCGGTATATAGATTTTTCCTTTTCTTAGCAATCAATTGTTTTCTCACGATAACTCTTGAGCTGCGCTTCATCCCAACAGTGATTTTCTCAGTGGTTTTGCCTTACTTTCTTGATTATCTATTCTTTGGTGTGTGCATGTGTTATCTCATGAATTTTTTTTTTTTTTTAAAAAAAAAAAAGAACTTAACTCCGAGGCAGTCAAATTAGTTAAGTCAGTAAGATTGATTAACGGAGTAGCTCATGTTTGATATATTGATGCATATTTTTGAGACCTTTGATGTTAAAATTCTTCGTATAATATGAACTTATAGGCATAAGACTTTTGGAACCTTATTGAGCTCCAACTTTAGGAACCTTAATGTATCATTTAAATGAAAAAACTTTGTTGTGTTAGGGTATTTTGATTAAAGTTTTAAGTAATAATTTGTTATTTATAATGAAATAAAATTGTTAATTGTCAAGTCTACTTGGATAGATGATTGATAAATATTAGTTGACTTTGTAAAACAATAGGTGTTGCTAAACATACGTAACTGATTTACATGTAGTACTGAGCATAATTACAAAGTTACAGCTTATAAACATGCGATCTTGATCATTTCTTTTCTGAAACTCCATCCCAGATTCAACCAGTTATAATGAAAATAAATTAAATCTAATGCTGTGGCAATAATCAAATGAAGATGTTGAAGATCCTTTCCAATGTTAAAGACTCTGTTGTCAAGATTTACTAATTGATTAAAATGAAAGAATCAAGAAATTAATAAAAATGATACTATGAAAAAATCAGTCAAGTATTTTACAAAATATGAGTCTTTTACGCAATTTTTTTTTTTTGGTTTTTTCTGTTAGTCTCCTTTATAATTAGTGAATTTAAAAATAAAATTTTTAACAATTATTAAATCAATCATTGTAATCGAAGCGGTTAGCTTAAAATTTTAGATTTGAGAGTCTAAAATTTCAGTAACAATTGTTCTTTGCAAAAGAAAGAAACGGGAGAAATTTAAAAAATAAAAAATAAAAAGACTATGGAAACTTCAGCAGCTGACCACCACCTACTGCCACCATTCCAACAACTTTCACTGTCGACAATGGCTACCAAAAGATTCCTCTGTCGTCGACAACCAAAATCCAGCCTATGATCGAGGTAACGTGATGAGCTAGTGTCGTATTAATTAGTTGTAGTATTATGTAGCGAAACAAAGTGTGGCAAAGCAATAGTCTTTCGTACGAGCATTAGTGACCAACTTAAAAAATAATTTCGTTAGCAAAATTTTGTATTTGATCCTGATTTATTGTAAGTCATTGCACCTCTGTATTATTATTTAATATTATTAAAATTAACTGATTAAAAAATAATATCAATATTATATAATATTAAAAAATAGTAAAACTTATTTATTTAATTCATTTCTTTTTTATTATCTATTTTTTTTTTCATCCAGTTACCCAAAATCACAAAATAATTTTGACAAGTTCAAATATAAATCAACTTATATACATATTTTTAAAATCGTAACAATCAAACCAACAATTCAACCCAAATTGATATTGTACTAACCAAACAATCAACTCAATCTAAAGAAAATAAAAATAAAAATTATTTTTTAACTCACAGCCACACAGTGGCCACAATGAGGAAAGCACAAAGAGGGAAGAGAGAGAAATATTAGAATAATTTTTTATATATTAAATAAAATAATTATTTTAGTCTCTATACATAGTTTATTAAGGACTAGAAGATCATTTAGTTGGTTAACATGATCAATGATTATTATAAACACTAAAATTAACGACGTGCGCACAATGATTATTTATAATAAATCATGATTAAATCAAAAAAATTTCAATAAATAAAATAGATAAGTGGAAATTAATCCTAAAAGCTATGGATATATACGATGGAATTAAGTGGTTTAATACTAACTTTTTCCTAATCAATTCACTTTGAAAAAATTATCATAATCTTCATAAATTAGTTCATTATTAAACTTGCCGAACTTGAAGCAATATAATGATAGACGAGGTGACGAATTCAAAAGTTAGGCAACCATAAAGCACCTCCACAAATTCTACAATTAAAGCACCGTGACAACAAATCCAAAAGCATGGTGGGATCATTTTGTTAGCGCGCATGGGCATAAATCAATGATATAGGAATACAGTGACCTGATCAAAAGTAATGCAGACTCAAAGCGACCTGACAACGAATTCCAAATTATTATTTAAACACCTTAGGCATCGTTCCGTAAGCTTGAGCATCTGTGAAATTAAACCAACGAGATAGGATTATATTATGAAGTGTTCGAATTGCACAAGCCAGTGCACTGTCTATGCGAAAACAAATTATTCTTTATGTTAAAAAATAAAAAAAAAAGTTGGCTTTGAGGGCTTTAGTTGGGAGGTGGCAGCCCGGTGGATTCTAAGAACTTGGTTCACGACCATTATCAATGGAACATGAAGAGTCAGATTACACTATAAACAGCATACGTTAGAAAAAATTAAAGTCACAAATATCAAAAATTAGCATAGAATTTTGCGCCAAAGGCATGACTAGAAAATGTAAAGCGTAAACAAAAATCAGAACAAAGTTGGCGCATTTAAATCAAATTATTTATCACTTCTTTTAATAAAAATCTCAAGGTCGATCTATTACCAAAAATAAAATTGAATTGAATAGCAATCAGATTTAAGACCATGGCTTTAGTCATTTGAATATTTTCTAAAGAACTCAAAACGATGTCAACAAACTGTAATATATAGTGTTGATCATAATAGTTAAGTTAAACTTCGCATGAGGAAATTTGTCATATATGAAGAAAATGATGCCAACATTGAGTGTATTAATTGTGTAATAAAGAAAACTACTCAGAGGAACAATAAATGATAAATAATGTAAGCTCTTTATTCTGCCTATGTAAAAACTCTAGGCAGAAAATGTAAATTTAAATACAGAAGTGGAATAAGTAGGACTTGTGTCATTGTCAACAATTAACAATAATTACTTAAGTATTTGCTAGGCTTATTGAGTTGGCATAAGTTAGAATTATTTCAAAACATATTTTGGTTGTACATTTTCTATGCAATAAATTAGATAATTTACTATTCATTCGTATTTTATCCTTCACATGTAAGGATTTCAAATTTACTAGTTATTTTAGACAAAATATAGCTTCAAGTATAATTAAAAAACTTATATTAACAATTCTACAATTTAAAAGAGAGAAAAATTATTTGAAAATAAGAGTTTTAATTAGGAGAGAATCCAACCTATTTAGAAAGATTTATTACTTGTAGGTTTAATAAACAAAAATCTTTTTTATAAACAAAAATTAGGATTTTATTATAAATATGTAATATTTTTAGTTGTGTAAGCACCTCTCTTTTATGCCAAAAATAGAGAAAGTCCTATGAGTTTTTATTTTTTCTCTTGTATTCTAAGTTGTTCATTTTTTTCATATGCTTTAAAATGAAAATAATTTGATAAAAATTATGAGTTTATAATTTTTATTTTGATAAACTTAAAAATTAGGTCTTTTAAGTGTTGTTGAAATATTTTCGATATTATTTTTTAAGAGACAAATAAAACATTCTTCAGAAAAAGGATTTATGTTAGTAAAAGAGAGTTAAACGACATTAAGTAAGAAGTTCTTATTGAATTTATTGAAAACATTTTGACGTGACAAAATAAAAAGATATCGCTAAAGAAAGCTACAAAAAATATTCAACACAGTAACAATAATATAAAGAGAGAATCTTTAATTTTGTTTAAGTCTTTTGGTGTTTATAATCGTTTAATTTATTAACATATTATTTTCTCTATACGTGATCTGGTAAATATATAATTAAAAAATTCAAATCATATTAAAATTCTTATCTTTTTATTTATTTATTTTATAGTGTGATATTTTAATTATTTAATTAAATTTAATAAATATTTACTCAAACAAATCTTTTAGAGTTCATTTCATTAGATAACACCAACGTTAAATTGTTTATGGTAATACAAAGACTAGACAGGAGACAAGTTAATCTTCGTACCTCTAATATCGATTTTTTGTCCACAAAAATTGTACACATTTGGCAGTTGAAAGTTTGCTATAAAAACAGCGAAATCCACTCTGATACACGACTCGTCATGAATATTTGACATATCTCAAATGGTATCTATCACATTAAGCTAGGGATTAAACGTTGGGCACCGCATTTAAACAAATGATATAATTTTAAGTTTATCGACAAACCATTAATCCTGTCTCTATCACCACTCATCATCGGCTTTCCATGCTCTTTTCGTGTACTCCTTTCTTTTCTTTGCAATACGCTGTGGAATGCACGTAGGAAAGAGACATCAATAAGATTCAATTGTAGGTGGGATAATACTTCGGCCGAATACACTTAGCTTTAAATAAAGTTAATTCCCACTCCAACCTCTTATTCTAGTGACTACCATAAATTCCTGCATTATTATTTACATTTTCTTCGTATTTTTCATGCACATAATTTTAAAATTCCCGATCACGGTAAATAATAATGAATAGAAATACTCAGTACTTTCAATGTACTGTACTTTTTTCATATATATATTTATATATATATTTGTGTATTAAATTGCTTGTTGTCACAGGAATATTAAAATGAACACACGAACCCATGTTGCAAATTAGATGGCAATTCTATAACAGAAGTGCAAAGGAAAATAAACTTGTCGATTTATCAGTTCAATTTTTAAAGGAATTTATTATATATAACATGACGCAAATAGCAACATGAGGTAAGGGTCGAAGCTTCTATTGGCCCCTATATTTACAGGTTGTTGTGTTCCTAATCCTTCAGCTACTGAAGAGAAAGCAGGAAAAATAACAAGGGGAGACCATGGCACTCAAAACAAGTTTTCCTCCGGAAATTTTCACGAGGTTCAAGCCGCACCTTCTCATGGTTATGTCTCAGATAGCCGGCGCTTTTCTCTACTTTATCACCGAGGCGTCCTTCAATCATGGATTGAATCCTCATATCTACATAACTTACCGTCATTTTGTGGCTAGCGTCGGGTTGTTCCCTTTTGCCTATTTCCTTGAAAGGTATACGTAACTTACCTAGTACTCTGGCTTCCTTCAATATCTGTGTTAATGTATACGTATGATTGAGAAATTGAGGAATTTAATTAGTCATCTCTATTCTCCCCTCAACACTACTGATTATCCTCTTTCTTTCTTCCGCAGAAATAAAAGACCAAAGCTCACATTAGTTCTTTTCGTGGAGATATTTATCGTCGCCCTCTTCGCGTAAGGACGACTAATTAAGAATTATGGATTCAAATAATTGTAAAAAATAAGCCGGGCTAATTCTCTCTCTCTGTTTGTTTTAAATGATTCAGAGTTGGATTAACATTAAACATGTACTTTGCAAGCATGAGATATACCACTCCAACTTTTGTCGCGTCAGTGACGAACACCATATCTGCCGTAACCTTCGTAGTTGCAATTGTACTCAGGTCACGATCCATGATCATCATCTAAATTCTTTAAGTTGGTAAAGAGGAATTCGAGAGTCTAGCCCTTATTGACCTTCAGAGGTTAATATGATGCAGGTTAGAAGTTGTTCGTCTTGGAAACGCTCGAAGCATAGCAAAAATCCTAGGGACGTCTCTTTCGTTGGCTGGTGTAACGATCATGACAGTCTACAAGGGGCCTACTATGAGAAATCTATGGCATCCTCTAATTCATATTCATAGAAATAAACACATCCATGAGCAGTGGTTGAAAGGTTCAGTTCTAGCGGTTGCATGCTGTATTTCATGGTCTGTGGCATACATTCTTCAGGTTCATCTCTAACTCAAAACTAAATTTAAAAATAAAAACAAATATGGTTCATTTATAATGTTTTTCTGTGAAAGAATGCCATAAAACAGACCACTAAACGTAGAAAACACTTGATATACTCTTCAAAAGAATTGCATTAACATGCATGGCTAAAAAAGCTTGAGCTTCAAAAACGTACTTGAAAGAGACATTATTTTATATCCCGTCACGTAATTTAGGCAATGGCACTGAAGCGATATCCTGCACCAATATCCCTCGCGACATGGATATGCTTTCTTGGTGGAGTTCAATCAGCTTTCTTCACGGCAACCATAAAACACGAACCTGCTGCTTGGAGAATTGGATTCAATATTGACTTGTTGTCCGTCCTTTATGGAGTAAGTTCGAATGTTCGACTGTCTAATATTGTATTAGCCTTGATTAAGTGTTGCTCATAAGATTCTGACAATGGTAATACATGGCAGGGAATATTGATCTCTGCGTTATATACTTTCATACAACTATATTGCACAGAAAAAAGAGGTCCAGTTTTTGTGACCGTGTTCAGTCCCGTTTCGACAATACTTGTGGCGGTTCTAGCGTACTCTGTTTTCGGTGAAAAGCTCTACTTGGGCGGGTAATTGGAAGACCTGCATGGCATATTAGATTCATTGTCGACTGCGCACTGACATTTTTCTGTCTTTGTTTTCAGTATGATAGGGGCACTTATAATCATCGTTGGGCTATATATGCTGTTATGGGGCAAAGAAGGTGATCTGAAAGTTCATATTAAGGCAGGGGAGCGGTCTTACCCAACATATGGCGAGACAACTGACACCAATACTCAGAAAATCACTTCAGCCCAACAAGATATGCCACAGGCCGAACCATAAAAGGAACAATAAGAAAAATTAAAAAAAAAATGGGAGATGCGTTTTCAATTACAATTATTGTCATATCTGTATCTTCTATTTCAATCATGATTATAAGAATTATGAGTTGATTATTGTTCTATGAATCTCTAGAATCTCAAACTCTCTTTGGTGTCATGAAGAAAACTATAATATTAAGAAGTACCTTGATTAAGAATCTTTATATTTTATTTGATTCTCATCATGTTAGAAACAAATTTTAAGAAAAAATAATAATAAAAAGAAAGGAACAGACGCTGACATAGAACACACATGAAATGAAAATTATATTTCTTAATTTTTAACAATTTTAATAGATACTTCAAATTACAAATATTTTAGTGATAATAATAATAATAATAATAATAATAATAATAATAATAATACGATGTACACACTAACTCAAGTATACATCTTTTGGGTTAAGTTAATCTCCACTCCATCGTTTTTACGCTAGGGATTACTACAAATTCCTCCATTGTCATATATTATTATATTTTCTTTGTCCTCAACAGTGCATTCCTTTCATAAATTTGTTTTCATATCTGTGTTAAAATGCATGCACTAACTCAAGTATCAAATTGGATAGCACTCAATTCTCCAACGAACGGCAACAGACAATAAACTGATTGATTTATGGGTATAATTGAGGGTAATTAATCTAGAACATGATACTAATTATATTTATTTGTGCAGTTGCTTAGGAGCCATTCTAACAAATACCCCAAATAAATTTATGATATCTATTTATCATTTTTTAACATAAATTTTTGTTTTAAGTATTTTTTTTTTCCTAATCATTCAATACTGCCTTTGTTATAGGCCCAATTTCATTTTATCAAGATCAACTTTTAGTTTTACTTTAATAAAAATTCAATTATAAATTTTTGCCGAAGACCCCAAATTTGTTTGAGGCGCCCTTGAGTCTTAAGGTAAAAAATTTTCTATCATCCTCTATATTTGTAGGTGGTTGTGCTCCTAATCCTTCAACTTCCGAAGAAGAAAAATGAGAAGAGAAGCAATGGCACCGAAAGCAAGTTCTCTTTTGGGACATTTACAGGACTAAATTAAAACGGCATAAACACAACCAAATACTAGTTAATTTGAAGATACAAGCCAAAGGCAATATAATTTATGAATATCTTTTTAAATTCTTCAAAATAAATAATTTCCCACATAGCAAAATATTTGTCACGGTATTCTTTTTATAAAAGTTCAATATCCCAACTGTCATAACCAAATCGCCACACTCTCTCTATATCTCAAGTTGTAGAAACTATAAGGAATTGAAATTTGGGGTGTATATGTAAAATTATTAATTTTTAAATGTAAATGTATTAATAATTACTATAATTTGTAATAATTTTATTATTTTTCTACCCATCTTAAAAATAAAAATATTCTTTTTATTAAAAAAAATCTCATGGATAAAAAATAATTTGATTAAAAATGTATTTTCTTTGAATGTAAAATATAAAAGCATTTATGACTTTCTTTTAATTAAAAAAATTAGTATAATTATGTAACAAAAATTATTTGGGTATATATAAATGTGTAATTATTGAAGTTTTAATAAATAATCACTAAACAAATAAATAACTCGTGAGCATATGATTCTTTTTATAGGCTAGTGTTTAGATTTTCAAGTCGTCTTCGATAGGAATAGGGTAGATTTTTAAAATTTTCTAAACATTCGTGAACATACACCCGATTTACTCCATTAAATTAATTAGTCAATTGGATCGGATTTATGTTGTTCCACTTCTAATAATAATGCTTGATCAGGCAAAATTAAAGGTAGCACGACCTCCACTAGATTCTGTAGTGGAGAGGGAAGAAAAAAAAAATTTTGGCATTGGAGCTTGTGGTGGTGAGTGGTAGCCAGGCCCCATGGAATTTCGAGTCTGTCCACAAACATTGTGAGTGGAAGTATCTGATGATTCAGTAAGGGTCAAAATAATAATAAAACATAGTAACAATGTAAAGGATTAGTGGGAGAAATTTCAGAGAATTCCTTACTTTCTGGAAAAACTTTGTTTTAGTCTACTAATTTATATTACTAATCACTTAGGTCCCCGATTTTTCCATTAAAGTCAAACAAGTCTCGGACCAAACTATCGATACCCTCCGTTCTGTTTTGACGTTAGAAAAAAGTTGAAAAACATCATTTTACCCTTAAATGCGCTGATAAGTATGAAATAAATTATTTAATTTCGATTAAGACTATGATACTTCTATGATATTTTCAAACTAAAATTGGAAATTTGTTCAAATAAAAGATTAATCCCTTAATAAATTTTTGAAATTCAATTCCAATAATCTAAGTCGAACACAAAAAGGAATAAAAGCTTATATATCTAGTATTATTGTGTGTTTCTACTTAATACTAGTTGCAAAGTGAACTCTGAACTTATTTTGTATTTTTGTTACATTGATGGAAACATCACATGAGAAATCTACTCGTGAGTAATATGTTAAACTAGTTGAATAACATGATATTTTATCAAACATTAGAGACTTACTGGAAATTTCCCCATTAAAAATTAATACAGTTTTCCCATCCATTGAAACGAATTGACAGACAAGAAGTTGGTATTGGTTTTGGTTACTCTCCTTCTCTTTATATGGGTCCAAGTGGAGAGAATGAAGAGAAACTTACCATTTATGCTGCTTATGTAAACTCGATGCAGAGAATGTAGTCTTCGATACGAAGAGATATATAGGTAGAGAATAAATTTGGACTTGTTTTATTTTGGACAACTATGTCTTAAAATGTAAATACCAAGACAAATTCATACAATTTTTGATAGCACGAAGGTTAAAAGTCTTGTTAAAATTTAAGGGCTCAATTCAAGCTTATATCTTCCTATTAGTCAACTAATATCCATTCAATACCTACGGCAAATATTGAAAAAAACAAAAAAAAAAACGAAAATGAGGCAGTAGAGTTGGTCACGAAACTTTAATGCTGCATACAAACAATGACGACCACTGTGGTAAATGACAAATTGATATGGTGACAATGCAATTTAGCTAGCTCGTGCTTACAGACTGGCCGTTGCATTTAGATATATGGCACTAGTTAATTAAGATTATAAATAGAAGCTTAAATTCTGGACCAAATTAGGGTGTATAATTCCATACACATGTGCTAAACTTTATAATAACAATTTATATACTAAAATATTTCGTTATTAATGATAAATTATTCTTAAATCTCTTCAATTCCACAATAATCTAATTAAACTCAAAGTTTTAAAATAACATTCAAAATATATTACAAACTTTTTATTCATCTTATAATAAAAAAACATAGTAAATGAAATATTCAAGTTAATCTCCAAGTTAAGCCTTCGTACTTAATAGGTTAAATAACTTATTCTACAAAAAGTAAATGATGGGGTGTGAGCTATGATTTTGATAAATAATATCATTCATAACATACATAGATTTTCTTATTCTCAAATGTATAAGAAAATATCCGCAAGCCATTTAATTCAAAAATCATACAAAAATATTATTTTAAATGATTATTTCAAAATAGCCATAAATTTGATATTCATAAACATTAATAAGAGATCATGTTTAAATCATATTTTCTAAAATTATAGAAGCAAAAACATATAAACATTCATTTTAAAAAATATATTCAATTGCTCATGTCACATAGTATCACCCGTATTCTCAGTGACTCGACTAATTAACAAAATTATAATAATGTGTATACTTAAAATAATATACCAACTGGTCCAGATAAACAAATATATCGACTGTAGTAGATGTGAATCATAATCATAATACTATATATATAAAAGCCAAAAATTTTATTTCAATTAATCAATTAAAAATCATTTAATAACGTAAAGATTGCATTGATTTAATTACAAAATATTTAATAAGACATATAAAAATATGCAATTCATAATATATATTCATTTATTAAATAGTCAAATATTTCACTAGCATTTGAGTAAAGTAATTTATGTTATAAAATAGTTCTACAAATATAATACAAAAATAACCTAATAAATATCATAAATAGAATTACTTGTTTTGAACTAAGCAAAAGTCTTTAATTATATTTGATGGTTATTTGAAGGTTATGAACTTCCTATAATAATGAACAATCTTATCAAAAATACTTAACATAACACATAGATAAATATAGAAAAATTTTATTATATTTAAACCATTTAATTATGAACCATAAGCAAAATCACTAACAAATCCAAAATTTTAACTTTGAATCTATAACTCAAGTCAAGTTAAAATTTTACATATTTTCTGAATACAGTTGAGAATATTATATATAAAATTTTTGTAATATTTTGGATCCAACAAAATTTTTAAAATATTAAACATTTGAAAAAATGATAAGCTATCAGGATGCATTAAAAATATAAAAGATTTAATAGAAAATTCATAAATATTTAAATGCATTGTGAAAAATTTTGAAATTTATAGACAAAATAGTAAACATAAAAATCAAAACATTATAAAAATTTATATAATTATTTAAAGCCTATTGGTATCTAAAAATAATAAAAATTTTATAAAATATAAAACTATCTAGAATATTCGATAATTGAGGTTTATTTAAACTAAAACACATAAATATTGAAATAAACTTCTAAAAATTATAAAATTTATAAATAAAATAGTGAACATGTGTGCAAATAAAATAAAATTTTTATAATTATTTAAAGTCTTTTCATATCTCAAAATAATAAATATTTAAAAAAAAAGAAATGTGTTCAAAATTTTTCCAAAATTAAGATGCGCTTAAACTAAAATTTATAAACATTTAAATAACTCTAAAAATTTTTAAATTTATACAATGTACAGTAAACAAATGTACTAATTAGTGTATAAAATTTTGTAATTTTTAAAAGTCATTTGATACTTCAAATAATTTACAATATATAATAAAAGTTCAAAACACAAAAAATTTAAGATTTGAAAATCTAAATTTAAAATTCTATATAAAATTAAATTTTCATCAAAATTAAGTGAAATAAAATTCTATGGTCTCCACGTATGAAGATTCATATTTTGAAAATTATAATTTCAAAATTTTGATTAAAATAATTTTATATATAATATATTCAAAAAATAACATAAAGTACTAATATAATTAATTCACTAATTTAATACCAATTAGATAAGAAACACTACTTTACAAATATTAATACTCAAAATTCTATTTAACCTAAATTAAAACATGTGAAAACCAAAAAAAAAAAATCTTAAATAAACTAAAGCATACAATAATTGATAGTATCAATACAAGAATTTTATTTAATTTAAACATAAACATATAATAATTTATCTTAATAAATTAAAATAAACAATAATTCATAATATTAATACAAGTAATTCTATTTAATCCGGATTAAAGCATATAAAATAAAAATAATCTTAACAAATGATAATTCATAAATTACCTCTGTTGATTAAAAGTTTTAGAATAAAAAGTTTTTTGTTTTGTACGTGGAGAATAAAATAAAAAGGAGAACAAAGACGTGTTTATATTTTGCTTGGAAAGAAAAATAAAAATAAAATATTAATTAATATGATTATATTTGATTTAATAATAATAATATATTTATTTATTTAAAAATTAGAATCCTTTCAAAAATACAATCACATCTTATTATTATCTATGTTTAAAAATTTTAAATTAAAATAAAATTAAATTCAAACAATCTTCTAATCTAACTGAAAGAAGGATATCACAAAATTCCACTCGCTTCCCATGCTCTTCTCATGTACTCTTTTTTTTTTTCTTTCCAATTTCCCATTGCCCGCTTTGATTTCAACATATTTGGTGTGAAATAGCTATGCAATGCAGGAAGGTGGTACGATCAATAGCGGTAGGGATAAGACTTCAGGCGAAAGAAGTCTGATTTCAGGAAAGTTAATCTCCAACCCCTTTTTACTCTTGTGATTAGTTTAAAGTTCTTCATTGCTACTACATGTTTCCTTTTCTTGGGGTATTTTTCATACAGATTACTGTAAATAAGGCGTCTATTACATGTAATTTATAGAAATTGAAGAATTTTTGGGTTGTGATAGCATCATGCAAGTGTTTTTATTTGGTTAAAAGAAGGACGAATATTGTTCTTCTATCTGAAGGACATTTCTTTTTGATCAGCGGTGATTCTTTTTTATTTCGAGTACTCCTTAGAATCAAACGCATTACAAATATAGACAACATATCCCCTCATTTTTCAGAAGTTATTTACTGTTTTCATGGTTCTAGATGCCTGTCGCCTTTATTTATTACATTTAACGGCATGCATATTTGTGTAAATAATAGAATATTATCAATTCCATGGTAACCTTACAGTGTTCGTTCACTTTGCTATTAACATTCTGAAACCCATTCTCGTAAATCAATTTGATTCTGCTATGGAAAATAATAATAATAATAAATCCGTCCGGATGCACAAACGATGCTCTATGCAGTAGCAGGCAGGGAATCATATCATGTACCAATTACTAGCGATTTCATAAACCTACATATAATATAAATCACAGAATAAAATGTGAATAATATGCTTAATTCCTTGTCAAAATTCTAAGTAGAATCTATATCAATTTAAATCATTCCAGCAAGAGGATCAGTGCATGGATTTGTGTAAATTAAGAAAACGTAACTCAATAACAGATAAGGAAAAGAAACCAGAAAAAGATATCTTAATGTACATATTCCTCATCTGATTGATTATCTCTGAGTTCGTTAACATCATAGTAGGTCTAAACCTGAAGGTATATAGTGTGACAACACAGTTTCTTTTGTTCAGAATATAAGCCTGATTATTGGCACTTTTGCCATCATGGATTCTTCTAGGATTCTTCTAGCATCCACATACAAAATTATAAAGTAGTTCACCAAGCCATTAACAAAAAGTGCAAAATATAGTAAGCTAATTAATTTTGGTCATCGATCACTTTACTGATTCTCAAAAGTAAATGGTTCCAAACCGCAATTAGTTCCTTTATGGTAAATATGACTATAGCAATATTTGGTAACCCGTACGTCTTCATAATGTTACTAAGGGATATTAGATAAATTAAATATACTATTCCTATATGCAAACATCCATGAGAATAATTTCTTCTTTTTACCCATGTCAAATCTGACATCAACTCATCAGTAAAACAAGGGAATATTAATCTAGAACATGATGCTAGGCGCAAAATGTATAATAGAATCAAGTCTCAAAAGTCTTCTATCACATGTTCTATATTTACATGATGTTGTTGTGTTTCTTCAGCTGTTACAAGTACTGGACCTGGGGAGAGAACTGAAAAGAGAAGAAATATGGCAGTGAAAGCAAGTGCTCTTTCGAGAATTTACATGAGGTTCAAGCCAGTCCTCCTTATGTTTCTTGCTCAGCTAGGCTATACATTTCTCTATTTCATCACTGAGGCTTCCTTCAATCATGGAATGAATCCTCATGTCTATATAACTTATCGCCATATCGTCGCTAGCATCGTAATGTTCCCCTTTGCCTTTTTCCTTGAAAGGTACACCAAAATACATCTGTCTTAATGCATTTGTATGATTGCAAACCACGGAATTAAGTGTATCTCTATTCTCCTGATAAATTTTGTCTTTTCGTATGTAATGAGACAACTGCTGATCTTTTTTCTCTTCTGCAGAGAAATGAGGCCAAGGCTAACATTAGCACTTTTCGTGGAGATATTTATCCTCTCCCTCTTCGGGTAAAGGCAACTAAAATAAACCTAGAATTATGGATCTGAATATATAACTTTTAATATAACTAATTACAGTTAGATGTTGTAATGAACCAGGGTTGGATTGACTTTAAACATGTACTTTGCAAGCTTAAGATACACCTCTCCAAGTTTCGTGGCATCAGTGGTGAACACCATATCTGCCCTAACTTTTGTAATTGCAATTGCACTCAGGTTGGCATCCATCCTTTTCTAAATCTTAGAATTAT
This sequence comes from Swietenia macrophylla, assembly GCA_032401905.1. Lineage (NCBI taxonomy): Eukaryota > Viridiplantae > Streptophyta > Magnoliopsida > Sapindales > Meliaceae > Swietenia > Swietenia macrophylla. The sequence goes on from CP135582.1 coordinate 2,903,254, forward strand.
TGGTTAGATAAAAATCAGGATTCCTTATCCATCATTGTCCTTTGCAAGTTAAATTCATGCAGGTCAGAAAGACTTGATCTTCGAAATGCTCGAGGCATAGCAAAAGTTCTTGGGACCTTGTTGTCCTTGGCTGGTGTAACAATAATGACCATATACAAGGGGCCTGCCTTGCGAAACTTGTGGCATCCTCTAATCCAAATTCAAGGAAACAGCACTATCCATGAGCAGTGGTTGAAGGGTTCAGTTCTAACTATTGCAAGCTGCATGGCATGGTCTATATGGTTCATTATGCAGGTTAATCTCCACGTAAAACTATATTTATTTTTTATTTAAAGAAAATAGTTCATTGATTTCCTAAACCCCTAGCCAGCTATGTAGAATTTTCAGTTACCAGATGTAACACCTTACTAAAAATGAAATTATTCGCTGTATTCTACTGTAACATGAAGGCAATCACCCTGAAGCGATATCCTGCACAACTATCACTGACAACATGGATGTGCTTTCTTGGGGCAGCACAATCAGCTATCTTCACAGCGATAGTAGAACATAAACCAGCTGCTTGGAGAATTGGTTTCGATATTGACTTATGGTCCACCATTTATGGTGTAAGTAGTATTCAACAGTCTAATTGAGTATTAAGCTCTCCAACAAAATTTCTGATAATGGTAATATATTCGTGGCAGGGGGTGGTGGTTTCTGGTTTAATTATTTTCATTCAACTATGGTGCACAGAGAAAAGAGGTCCAGTTTTTGTGACCATGTTCAATCCTGTTGCAACTATATTAGTTGCAATTCTAGCATACTTTGTGTTCGGTGAAAAGCTTTATTTGGGCAGGTGATTTTCCGACGCACAGTGCATATTTCAATCTTTATCGACTGTGCATTAACACTTTGGATGTTGTGGCTTGTTCAGTATTATAGGGGCAGTTATTGTCATCGTTGGCCTATATATGCTGCTATGGGCCAAAGGAGGGGATGGTGAAGCTCATATCAGAACAGAAGAGCAGTCTATTCCAACATATGACGAGAGAAGAGACCACAAGATACAGATAAACACTTCAGCTGAAAAAGATAAACCACAAAGCGAACCGTAAACACAAGAATGTTTCCACTGCTAAGGAATGGCCTCGATGCCAGACATAAATTCAAGGAAAAATAAGTAGGGAGAAAACAAATGGAGGTTTCGATAGTACTGCAATTGACAATTGCATTTTTAATTTTGGGCAATCTTAGTGCCGCTGGCTAACAAAAAGTTGTCACGATTATTTCAAAGCAGCGTATTTTTGTATACTTATACTTTGAAGTTGGATAAAATAACACATAAATATAAATTTTTATAAAATTAATAAAAATTATCTTTAATTATAAAAAATTTATATTTAACCGTTAATTAACTAACTAAATAATAAACTAATTAAAATAATCTACGTATATAATTTTAAATTGGTAATTTTTTTACATATTTTTTAAGATTTAAAAAATTAATAAAAAATATTTTTAAAAATTATTTTTTATATTTTGACATATAATTTAATTCAATAAATATGTATTAATTATATGATAATATTATAAAATACTTACTTGTGTAGAATTATAAATTATTTAATTTAATAAAATTATATAAAATTATATGATATGAATATATACAAATAAATATTATCAATTATTTACTTGTATAGAATTATTTTAATTATTATGAAATATTTTTTATGTCTAATTTAATAATAGAAATAGTTTAATGATCGTGAAAGTATTTCATAACAACTAAAAAAATTTATTTATAAGTAAGTAATTTATAATACTTATTGTATATTTTCATAACATATAATTTTATATATGTTTATCTAATTAAATAGTTCATAATTTTACAGAAACAAGTAATTTATAATATTTATTTTATTAAAATTACTATTTAATTTATGTATGATTATTAAATTGAATTAAATGTCAAAATATGAAAAATAATTTTAAGAGTATTTTTTGTTAGTTTTTTAAACTTTAAGAAAATTATGTAAAAAATAATATTTATATATAAATATAAATATATATAATTATTTTAATTATTTTATTTTTTTAATTAATTAATTAATGATCAAATATAAATTTTTTACTATTAAAAAATACTTTCTGTTAATTTCATAAAAATTTGTAGTTATGTATAATTTTGATAAACTTGAAAGGAAGCATTTGAAAATATCCTTAATTTCTAAATAAAGCAAGAAAATTACATTTTAAAGAAGGAAATCAATATCCCAAACGCTATCAGTCAGTATTTGTATCAAACCTGCCAGGACCATATGCTGGCTCCTACAAATAAAATTGAACCCAAAGTCATCAACTATATGGTTGTCCTGCAAAATCACCAGACCCTCCAGTACAATTTTACAAGAACATAGAATTGAGGAGAAAAGAAAATCAACTTTGTTACATCATTCTCAACTGATAGGTGATTTTTCAGGGAGCATACACTAGAGATTCCTGCATCATGTAAATGCACTTTATAGAACTAAGGCAGGTTTAAGATTCTTGCCTGTGTAAATTGCCAAAGGAACCAATCAACCATATTAGTGGCTACATAATTAATGAAAGAGAGAGAAATACTATAATAATCAAGAAATAATGCACTTCTTGTCAATATTTCCATTCATTTGCCAATAGCTATACTAAAGAATCAGCCAAGTCAAACAAGTAAGCAGCATTTACACCTCGAAGGACAACAAAATTTCTTGAAGGCAGTAAAACAAAGCATCTGAAAATTATTCAGATAACTGTAACTAACGAGAGAGAGAAGGGGGACAATAAAAATATAACCTAGGCTGCAGGGGGTCTGAGCTCATGATCATGAGATGAGTCACACGAAGATGGAGGTAAATATTGCCACATAGGGATCAAACCATAGCTTGGATATACTGCCATCTTATTCAACCCAGTATGATATCCTGCTGGGTGCGTTGGCACAAATTCAGCCGTAGGAATGGCCTTAGCTTTCAACTGCTGCCCTATCTTTTCTTTATCTGCCTTCAGTATAAGTTTCTCTTCACGAAGTTCAGTCTTCTCAGACTGTTGTAGAGGAAGAAAAGTTAACAGGGACATTACTAAATTCTTTAGCAACAATCTCAAACATGAGGAAGTAGTTAAGTATCCTTCACATTAATTGTACATTCCACAAATGACACAATCCAAAATAAACTGACTCAATTCAAGCAATTAATAACTGCATTTTCTCTATTCATTTTGGTCTCTCTATCTTTATTACGTTCTACACGAAAGATACAACTGATGTCACCATATAGTGGCAATGATTTTACATTATAATATACAAATTAAACATTATAAGATATATAGTACACAGGATTACAAACTAAAACACTGGTATTTAATTTCTCAACCATTTTGCATGGATACAAACAAAAATATATGAATTCAACATGATTCCAGAATGCTAAGAATGGGAAAGATCTTTATGATATCAGTTGGAAACAATCGTGTTTCATCATTTCTGCACTTCCTATAAATTTCTCCACAGCAAGTTAGCTGTATTCCTTAGCAGAAGTTACTCAATTTTAATACATGTCTCAGGCGCACATCTCAGGATTCACAAGGCTCTGCCAGACAAAATAGACTTTAAGACACGTCCGTTAGAATGCCCTCCCTCCTCAGGTTCACAAATAAAAGTCAACCTATCAAGAAACTAAAATAAAGTGTGAAAATTATGTCACCACAATCCTGACAAGCCAATTGAGCTAATAGGAGCACTAAAGATAAATAGACATGATATGTAAGAAAACCAATAAATAAACCGCCATGCTTTACAGTTTAGACCATAGAGGCCTACATGTGATAAGATGTGCCATGCAGTCTCACATTGTTTGAATCCCAGGTTGATATGACTTCATATGTCTATTAGATTTATGCTAACAGAAGCTTTCAGATGGCTTCTCTATCTCTTCCGCAGCACGAAACCATCTCAATTATTGCAATGGTATCTTAAATATACAGTTGCTACTGGGTTATCATGAACACACGCACCATGCATCTTGGATCTTCATTTTTCAATGCCTCTGTTCATTCACCTTAATGCATTAGTCTAATCTTTACTCATCGCAAAACATTTCTTTGACATCCAAAGTCTTCTTATTGACCAATTTCACATACGATTGTTAACAGGCAGGAATATGGTGCAAATCCAAGCAAATCTGAATCCAAATCTGCAAATTAACACCCATCCAAACTCAACTAAAATAAGCATGTATGTGCATATGAAATCAGTCACGAACATGAAAATATGATTTATCCAAGTGATGTCCATGATGAATAAATGCCCAAAAGCAAATGTGGCAAACTTAGTAATATGAAAGCATGACGACACAACAATCCAAGTAAAAGAACAAATTATGGCCAAAGGAATATCAACTAACCTTCAAACTTTGAATTTCACCTTGCAATTTTTCATTAGTTTTTTTGAGCTCCTGAGCTTCAGCTCTTAGTTGTTTTAAAACCTCGATGGCATCATCAATTATGGCCGGTTTATCAGTTCTGGACGGACTCCCAGGTTCCAAAATACAACTCAAATGAAGAAACTTTCACAAATCAAACACAAAATCTAGTCTTTTAAAAATCCCATCTCGATAATTCTAACATTGACAAGTTCTAGTGCAAAATCAAGTCACAATGGACCATTGTGAACTGTGACAAAAAAATAAATAAATAAACCAACTAATTTAATTAATTAATAAATAGATGCCTGTCGTTCCTCCGCAATTTCCCGCGGCAAGCTTTAGTCCCGGCCGACCGCACGAATCACTTGGCCGCCAATAGAAAATTGCCACAAATATTATAATTTACTAAAAATCAAACCTTTTTCTCTCATTTGAATGAAACAAAATTCAATAACTTTTACGCGTATTTTCATTCTCTTGCAGCACAAACCCACTGGAAGAAATATCATTATCCGCAGTGACACTGATTTTGCGTCCAATCGGAGAATCAGAAGTCGAGCTCAATCAACTGCGTCAAATTCGATGGAAGAAAAAAATTAAATATATAAATAAAAATGGTCGGTACCGCTGGTCGGGCCAAGAGAAATCGAAAGATGCATTTTGATCGATGAAGCCGTAATTGATAAAATCGTCCCAGTCCAATGGATCCATTTCATTTCCCATTCTTTGGAATTCTCAGTCTGATAACACAATCGTTCGATAACAGAGTTGGAACTGAAAAGTGAACCAAGCTTTAGCAAATGCAAGCAAGTGTAAATGACGAACTAACACGTTGGAGAATTGAGTTGCGCCCCGTCGCTTCGATATAATGTCTGCTGCACATGCACCAGCTCCCTCTTTTCACTTTTTTTTTTTTGCAATTTTCATTTTTCAGCCTAATGAACCCGGACCGGCTGTCTTCTACTTCGTGTGATTAACGTAGTTTACAATGTTGGGTTGTCATTCTGGTATAATTTGTGATAACTCATCATTGCTCAGATTGATTTGAGTCATGAGACTTAGTCCAAGGGACATTGCATTGGCAATTGTACATGCAAGTTTCAAACTTACTATTATTTTATGACAAAAGATCCTTCACTGACAGCCATCTTAGTTGAACTGCAATGTTCTTCAAGGGTAGTTCCATTAATTGACCAAAAGAAATATTACATCTAAAATCATCTGCTTTCCTACATAGAGCTGAATCTCCACAGGCATGCCATCCAAGTCAAATATGATCAACTTCATCAATAAAATAATTATGGCAGGCCAAATATGCATTCTTGAAACAATAACTTTTTATTGAATTGAAAGCTAGTTTACTGTCGAACATGAATTTCAATATGTTTTATTTCTTGCCATTGCAGAAAGAAAATGATCTTAGATATTCAAATGACACGAGCTTCGGTTTTAAGCTTGTCTATCAGCTCATCAACAGAAGAAACAATTACCCCCGCTTTTCTCTTGGTAGGTTCAGTCACTTGGATAACCTCTAAATCAGATTTGATATCCACGTTCAGCTCCTGGGGTGTATATTTCTTTATTACTTTCGATTTTGCCTTCATAATGTTGGGGAGTGTTGCATACCTCGGTTGGTTGAGTCTCAAATCAGTGCTGCATGACACGAGCAGAATGGATTAAGTAAGAGCCATCAATGTCGATTGGGTCATACTAAAACAACCACATGCAGACACATGCATCTGTTAAAAGAAAAAAGTGTCATATGTTTTGCAACGCCAGTCCTCTAAATCTCTGCACTTGAGAAAATAAAAACATTGAGAATCCCTCCGTGAGTTGGTAAAACATTGATAGAATGAAAATATACACAATCAGGAAAGACAAACTTCAATTTCTCATAATAGCCTCATTCAAAATTAAATGATAATTTTTACAGTCAACTCTAAATTTCATAAAAAAAAAAATCCTGAACTTTTGTGAGCAATTGCTACCCAACATGATGTTAGATCCCAATTCCTCTGGAGATATTGCATTTGAATCTGTCATTCTGCTGCTTAAATCATTTAACACTAAGTAGGGCCCCCATTTCGATCCCTGCTTGTGTGTGTGTGTTTAGATACACACAACTCTGTCCACTAAAACCAGTCCTGCACGAAAAGCAACATTTTATGTGTTTAAATATTCTTCTTGTGCCCTAAGCTTGTTGGCTTACCAGTGTTTCAGCTTCATATCTATCATATACCATTTTTCTAGTGTTTGGAGATACCAGAATGAGTTCCAGCAAACATAATTTATCTCTCATAATTTTAATGCTGAACTACACAACATTGCCATGGAGATTTGCAAGCAGAATCGCAATTTTTCTCAGGTTTCCAAAGATTTCCTAGATAAATGATCCTATTACAACTCAAAAAACCTAGCAGAGCTCATTTAACAGAAAAGGTGTTTTCTCTATGTAAGCAGTGCACTGCTTCAAACCACTTTGAGTTGAAACGCTCAATCATGGAACAAGTTTAGGAATTCAGGATGATCTTGCTTGCTCTGTCCAAAGCCTATGTTCTTCAATGAAACCATTTGCATATTCCCAAGTAGTTCATTGGTCAAAAAGCTAATTGCAGTTATATTCTCAATTCTGTATGGTGTTCCTGTTTAAGGTCACAAGGAGACTGGCATTGTGCTTAATCAGTAGTTCATTCTGTCATCAGAATAGCTTAGGCAATCCAAAATGTTTTTCTGAGTAACTCCTTGGGTTACCATGAAACACTGGGAGCACAAGAAATCAGTTTCATCAAGCACGTGTAATCTTATGCTTCCCATGTCAGGTCTTAACAAATACACTGGATGCAGGGGCCTTTCTCAATCCACCAGAATATCCATTAGACAACACTGAGACAGTATAGAATTCTTGGCAAACTAGCCACATTTTCCTATCTGCTGTTCAATCTTGTCTACCTAGACGGAACTTCTTCCTTTTCCTGCCTGCCACTCCATATTTAGGAGAGGGGAATATCCGATATCATTTTCTCTCTGGAACAATGAGTTTCAGTCCCTACAGATCATTCATACATGTCTCTTGAAAGGCCTCAGATTTCCTAAGCATCCAATTCACTTTTTGTTCCCAGTAACAAGTGTTGAAGAAAGATTCAGTTTATTTCTAAACAAATTGCAAATGTATGGTCATGAATAGAACATAATTGAAGAAGAGGAATTGTATAACAGACTCAACTAGTTTGGGATAGGTTGAGCACCATAAAATTTACCTAAACAGAGGGCATGTATTTGGTACGCTTATAATAATATCAATTTACATGATTGAGGTGCAAAAGACCATGGTCCTGATGCTTTGCAAAGTGTTATATAATACCAGTTATCTAAATGTATATCAGTTTAGAAACCATAGAAAATTGTTGTGTTCTTTCTTGTAGAAACATGCATTTGAGAGCAGAAACAGAAAATGATGCCGAACATGCCCTAAAAATATTAGCTGTTTGAACACTAAAACTCAGCTTACAATACTTACGTGATTACTGCAGGTAAATCTAGTTCTAATGTCTCAAGACCACCATCTACTTCTCTGTCCACTGTTGCTATTTGCTTCTCCTTGTGCAGCACAACCTACTAAACCGAAGCAGTAATAGGAAATATTATCTTTAAAATCAAAAAAATAGAAAATAAAGAAAACCAAAACAACAAAAAAACAGTAAATTGTGCTGGAAAAAGCCTAATGTGTCAATGAAGAACCCACATATCTCAAGACATAGGAAGACTTAAAAAATTTAGTGGGGGAAAACAGAACACTCACAAACAATGACTATTCCATTTTTGTTTGTTTTCTGGGATGAAAACAATCACAACAATTGTATTGATGCACATCACTATATGTTTAACTAATTCTAGTTCATGGTGTGAAACAACTGTCTGGGAACACTTAACAGAAAAGTGGCAAAAGGATTTAGTAAAATCTTAATCACAAGGAAAGCAATGAACAGAAAAGCATGGAAACCATCGCCCAAAAATCTTAACTGCATCTAGCAAGTGGTTACAAATCAGGTTCAATAACATGAGTTCACAACCAAGATTGAGATTGTAATTAGTGCCAGCCAGTGCACAGTTCCACTCTCATCTACAATTCTTAGATACTGTCGTTCCTGCCTTCTAGCTTCTCACTAATATCGTAAGGATCTCATGATACCTTCTTATATATTACTTCAATTCATAATACCCATTATTGCAGACAATAGAATGAGGAAAGCAAAATGATGAATAGGAAATGAACTAATGGCAGATTTTATTCATTATTTATGAGTTTCGGCAACATTTTTTAGGGTTCACACAGAGTAACTATTCTTCTAGAGTATGAACTCTGAAAGCTAAAGCAGATAACAAGACAAATTAACACTGTTGAATTTGCATTGTATTTCTAAGCCTATGGCAGCTATTTATTCTCGCCCATTCACTCTGAAGCCAATAATAAACCATTTTTCATTTTGAACGTGTTAAATTTCATTACCAAAAGAGGATCCATATTTGGACTAACCTTAGAAGCAAAGGTCCCCTGTGGCCAGCTGAGCAGTCCTGCCACCATTTGCCCTGTTTGATTGCAGTCATCATCAATTGCCTACACAAGAATCTGTACAATAAGCAACAGTGACCCACTAAATGATTTTTTCCAATGAATGAAGGATAATGCAAGAAAGATGTATATCTCAAAGAAAATGCAACATAAACAATATGAAGATCCATCCATCCAAACTCAAAAAAATTCAACAGCAGTAACCCATCTCAGTTCCCTCAACCTATTTACGTATGAATCTAATAAAAACATCTAAATAATCCCTAGGTGGTTGATAAAACATGGGAAAACAAACAAAATTCAAATTGCCCATAAATTCATATATTTGGGCCTAAAAGAAGAGCTCTCACTCAACTAAACCCATTTCTGAATATCTTGGTTTCGTTGAACTAAACGTTAGATTTTTCTTACCCCAAAATACAAATAAAATTTCAGAAAGTCCATGTTCATTTCTTTCTTTAAGTTTTATTAGCATTCGCAGTGAGGTGTAACAAAAAATAAAATAAAATAAACCAAACTAAAATCTTAATTAAACCCAAATTCATACCTATATCACTCAAAAAAAAAAAAGAGACCCCATTATATATATATATTAAAAAAATTAAATTCATACCAAAAAAAATTAAACAAAACAAACGAACCTGTTTTCCCAGAAAAATCAACCCGGGCTTCTCAACCTCAACAAGGCTCTTCAAAATCTTGGCGACAGTCAACGGATACAACTGACCCGATGCCTCGACGTGAATCCCTCTATCAGCCCCCATAGCTAAACCCGTTCGCAGAGTATCCACGCACTGCGCTGGACCCATGCTGACCGCTACAACCTCCGATGCCAACCCCGATTCCTTGATCCTTAGAGCCTCCTCCAGCGCTATCTCGCAAAACGGGTTCATCGACATCTTAACGTTGTTGTTCTCCACCCCTTTCTGTATGCAAATGAAATAAGAGAAAAGTTTGTTTATTTTTCATATGAATTAACTTTGATCGAAGATTACCTTGTCGGGTTTCACTCTGATCTTCACGGCGTAGTCAACAACTCTTTTTATGGATACCATTATCTTCATTTTTGCTGTTATTGCTGACGATGCTTGCTTGCTTTTTGTCTTTGCCTCAAAAACGCCTCTGAAATTCCAGTGCCAATGACTTGTGGATATGAATAAGGATATTATTGATACGTTTATGACAATTTTACAGAATTTATGTACTTATTTTTCCTTATTTATAGAATTATCTTTCAATTATTAATTATTTTCTTGATACTACAACAAATGAAATCAACAATGGACATATATATATATATATATATATATATTAAGAATTTTTTTTCTGTACAAAGATTAATATTATGTATATTACTTTATTAAGTAACGAACAATAGCAAGCAGTTATAGAGCGGTCGAAGAGGCTTAAAGCTCATCATGGCCTTCAGCTGAGCCGGTCCAAACTTATAATTTTATATTTTAATAATATTTTTTATTATTTTTATTATATTAAATAAATTATTTTTAAAAAATTTTAAAAAAAAAGTTTGAGCTGCGGCCTGATCCGCACAAACCTGACTCAAAAATAGTACTGGACCTCTCTTTTTATTAAACGGACCGGATCGGTTAGGCCGGCGAGTCCACGTAGACTCACTTCTAACGGGTTGGACTAACCCATTTAACATTTCTAAGCAGTTTTGGTTAAGATTTTTTTTGTGTCTTGGCTTGGACTGCTCAAGGGTTTGTACATTTTCTATAATGGGCCAAGTTCATTTCAGATTCAAGCCACTAACTCAACCCAAATTTGTGGATATAACCTCACAAAGTCATGTATACATGTATGTATTATATAATTACGTGTACAAATTTATTCGTAAAAATTAACGTGACATTGTTTTTTTTATTGTTATATATCTAATAATTTATAAAAAAATTATATAAAATATGTCACAATAATATAATTTTATTATGTTAATTTATAAAATAAAATACTGGTTTCTTTGAAAGAGTTTGTATAAAAATTTAAAAAAATAATAATAACAATAAATTTATTATGTTAGTTTATATAAATAAGTTTGTATAAGAGTTTGTCCCTGTAATATCACAGTACCTGTTGTATGTTCATTTGAAATTGGTTTTCAGCAGTAAATTTACAATTCACACCCCACACCAGCCTCTTTCTAGGTGCATTTTTCCAGCCAACAGAAGAATAAAAGTGTGAATAGATAATGAAATTTGGGTTGACCAGATAAAATCATTAATGGTTTCATATTCTTCTTCATTGTAAAAAGCATCTTCAGTCCTGCAGTAGGACCATGCAGGACTTGAAAAATGTGAACCAGAGTTGACAAGGAAAAAAGAAAGAAAGAAATGATTTTCTTGTTATAATACTGTTGAATTAATGGCTTGTAATGTTTCGTAATTGTACTCACACCATATTCTCTGTTTGGTTGATAATTTCTTAATGGGCAGAAGAGCTAATGATGATTTTCAGTTTTGATTATAGGAAAAAATCATCGGTTCTACAGGCTGGAAAATACTGTAGTTATAGCAATACCATTCACCAACCATAACCAAACATACCTTACTAACAATGGTGCAAGAATTTGGTGGCAATTATATGATTATTTCAATTGAAGATTGTAGCTCTTTGATTATGTCTCTCTATGCCAACAATGAGACAATAACCAGATTCAATCAAAGAAATAAAAAAGAAAAAGTGGTAGTTTCAGCAATGATGTTCACAATCATGGCTGTAATTTGTTTAGAACACATTGGACCAGCATCTAGCCATATGCCATTATGGACAAAGGAATTGGAATAAAATAATTCTATTAACTTTCAAATGAATATAGTAACTATGTCAACAATTCTATATCCTCTTGATACAACTAAAATCTGTCTGTCAAAAAAAGAGGGAAAGAAACAAGGAAAAGAACAAAACTAGTGAAATTCTTCTTTCATGGCTCCAAGTAAACTGGTAAAACCGCACTTCTGGATCCCCTGCTATGTCCAAAAGGAAAGAAAGATCTTCTGACTCTGCTGCTGCAACCTTCAATAGGGCTAGCCTCACTGACTTGCCTGCTCTGCTGAACTGCTTCTTGGATTGCCAAATAGAGCTTGGCATCAGCTGATGAGTCCATTGAAAATGATCTTCTGATGGGTTGGATAGCAAACTGGTCATCTTTGTCTCTAATGTCAATACATTCATCTCCCATGCTGGTGACCTTATGCAACTTCCTGGCCTTTTTACGCACAATTCTTTGCTCTAACTTTCTTGGAGAAGGACTAATTGAACGCCCGGATAAGTCCCCTGAATTCAATCTTTCTTGTGTTGCAGGCAGCGTTTGATCACCTGACTGTTGATTACCCAAGTCAAGCACAAAAAAATCCTCATCACTGTTGATGACATTTTCAGTGTGTGGACTTGGATCTTGTGGAGTGGAGCTTGGAGCGATGATTCGATCAACTGGAAACCTTGCTGTGGACGAAATACTTGTTCTGCAAAGTGGGCAATTGGCATTGCTTTGAAGCCAAATATCAATGCAATCAATGTGAAAAATATGACTACATTTTGGTATTATTCTCAGCTTCTCATCATCCTGAAACTCATTCAAGCAAACTGCACACTCACAAAAGCTTCTTTCTCCGAAGTCTCTGCTGTTTCCTTTTGTCTTGAATTTAAATATCGGTATTGACCTTATCACAGCCTCGTCTAGTCCTCGGTTTTCCATTGCTGGAGAATACGCCATTAAAGGATCTTCATGACGTCCACTTCTCGACAAAGAAAATCTCCTTAAAAGATCAATCCGGTGCCAATTGAGGCAGCATTTGATGACAAAGATATAGTAGCTCACCAGCAAGAAAGCCGTGGCTAAAATTCCTATAATGGCAATGGCTATAATGGGAAAACTTGAATCTGATGAATGCGAACGTGAGCCACCAAAGATTGAATCACCTGGACTTCTGATTGGAGAAAGGGCCTGCGAAACATGGATCGTGTCTTTACTTACAAGATCCATGGAATGGAATTGTGTAGATCTTGAACACAAAAATATATGCAAAAGTGTATGAAGATTACAAATCGAAATCTATGGAGTACAAGCAAACAAACAGCGATTGTTTAGAGGTGGATGCAAGAGAAGAACATTGAAAGATGCAAGAAGAACATGGAGAAGAGAGAAGACCCAGGTAGCTAGCTTAAATGAGGGAGACAAGCAGAGGCTTAAAATTCAACGTAAAATATGGTTGAGCAATTTATCCCGGGAGATAAGGTCCCAGTTCAGGCTCAGAGATAGTACGTAGTTGGTGAGGTTTTTATTTTTATTCTTTTTCCTCTCTCTCGGGTTGCTACTACAAGTTTGGCCAGGAATTGTTGAAATGTCTCGATTATTTCAAGTCTTTATTACGGGCAGAAATGCATGGGCTAATAAATTATTAAGAGCGAGCGAGCGAATAGAATGGGCGGCTATCCACCATGAATGGTGTGTGCTTCCTTAGATATTGAAGAATCAACATCTGGCAGGGGACCGAAACATTAATAAGCTGGAGGCATAATTTTGACAGGATGCAAATCGATGATTTTGAGAAGTTGATTTGATGTTTTAACTAATTAATTATGGTAATTAAATTGCAGGTGAGTCTCTTGTAACTTCTATTAAAGGAATAATAAGCACCATTCCCTTCACGATCACTCGTATAAATATTCTCATCATGCCAGGTTCGATAGCCAAGCAAATGCACACGCTAGTTTGAGTACAAATTATTCGAGTAATAAATCACAAATGAGTAGAACATGCACGACTGTATATGCAATCTCTCTAATGGTGATAATGATTCAAAAGAAGCTTGACTTCCAATTTCGGTTCATTCACAATCATCATCTTCATCAATCATAAAGCCAAAAAAGTCTCCATAGCACATGCAACCCACCATTGATATCACTTTGATTTGACTGAAAATGTAGATTTGCATTTACATTTTAGATATATCTGAGTTAGCTAGCATTCACATCATGTAGTTCATAAATATGATTGACCTAGCCCTCTGCCCGAGTTTGAAATATTTAAATAAAAGCCATGGCAGCAAGGTAGCCTATGCTTGTTGGAATAATTTTTCTGCATGCGGTGGGTCCAATCACAAGAGAGAGAAGTCAAAATCTGGACGGTCCATCCAATCTTGAAGAAAACACAATAAATATATGAACGAAAAACAGAACCGACAGTATGCATACTTGCCTGTTGACAAATTAGGAAGACAAGTCCACGGCTTTGGTAAGAAAACACAAGGCGGGCAGTAGCAGTAGTCTTTCTTTTTTTCTTAAAAAAAAAAAAAATTGTATTCCCCAGTCAAAGGTTGGGGGCTCTGCCATTGAAAGTGCACTTTAACTTTTCTGCAAAATTTCCAACTTTTCGTTCGCATTGCCATCAGAGTGTCTACTTTTCAACGTTGGGGGGGGAAAAATAGAAAAATTGATACTACTGTTAGAGGAAAGAAACTTTGCCATTAATTAAAAAATAATTTTATTTTATACTCTTATTTAAGTAAATCACCACCTTTTATTATTTTCTACTAATTTTACCTGAACATAATTATTTATGCTTGAAATACAAAATAACAAAATTCAAGAATAATAAAGGAGTGTGAGGTGTCGGGCTCATAAAGAGTGTGTCACAAATAGTTTACAAGCATGCAGTACTAGAGGTGTCATGAATAATTCCCGAGCATGCAGCATTAGGAGTGTTAAAAGGGCTGGTTTGGCCCACCAAATCAAGCCCATGAGGACTAACGGGCCAAGCCGATCCGACTAAAAAAAAAAAGGCCCTTTAAACTGTTAAAGGGCCAAGCCATGTCAGGCGGGGGGCTGAGCCGACACCTTAAATAGAGTACTGCACTCTTAAACAGTTCACGTGTATAGTTTGTGAAGATAAGATTGAATTGAAAATAGTAATTTACATAATAAGATTCAAAATAAGTCAAAACGTTAATTTTCTTCATTTAATTAATGAACCAGTTTCTTCTGCTAGGGTCAATGACACCCAACTCCTCCTCCTCCTCCTCCTCGTTTGTGGCTACTTGTATATTTTCGAAACTAATTCAAACAACTAATCTAACTTGGTCTCTAGGTTAGTTGAATAATAGCCAATCGATTGATTGGTTCTAGTCAATATTCTTACTACTACTTTTAATGTCTAATTTCATCACTGCGGCAAGCCCAAGAAAATCAAAATGCCTAGAAGACAGTTAACGAAATAAAGAAATGAACAAATAGGAGGCACATGGGAGGAGCAACAGCGAGTTAACTTGAGGAAGAAAATGGAGTCATCAGAATACGTGAGAAAACAATGATTAATATTAGTTTATTAATTGTTGAATGAGAGATATTCTACCTGTTTGCCAGTCGGGGTTTTTCAAGTTTTCGCTTTCTGTGTTTCTAATTATTCAATTGAAAAATCAAAAGTATTGGTCAGTTGACTCTGTTTGATTCCAGTAATTTTTACTATTAATTAACTAACAAAATGTATTGGTCAGATACGTTTAGGTTTAGTTAATTTCATTCATTAGATAAACAATCCAGTTACAGGGGCGTTAAATAAGGATTAGAATCTTTAGATTATAACTTCTTACTCTTTTAATTTATTATGATTGGATGGCAAGAGCGAGTATTTCATATTTTCCTACCTACCCATCTCTGAGTTAAGGTTGAGGGTGGCTAGAAAGACATGTCAATTGTTTAAAACTGGTTTTCCTAATGTGTATTTAAAAAATGTTTAACCTAATCTATAATTATTCATATATTCCTCTTTATGATTAAATTTTTTCAAACAAAATTTTTAAATTTTTTGCTTATTTATAATCTCCTAAAAGTGACTAATTACTTCGTGTAATTAGTAATTTTCACGTAAAATATAAGCATAATATGTTTAGAGTTGAATAATTCGATTTTTTTTATCTAAAATTTAAATTAATCTTAAATTATTAAATTTAATTTAAACCAAACTGATTTGAACTAATAATAAGAGTTAAATTAAATTATTATTGATTTAGATTGATTTAATTTATCGATTTCGGTTTAAATTTTAAAATTTTTATTTAATTAAATTTCAAGTTTATTTTTTTTATTTTACATGATAAGTCTTAAATCAAGTTTTGAATGAGATCATTTTGATTCATTAGTTTGAACTACATCAAAAATTAAAAGTTATTTCTTAACTTTTTTTTAGGTTATAAATTTAATAACAAAAATTATTTTTTAAAATTTTATATTAATTAAATTTTATTAATAAGTAAAAAAGTTTAAAATAATTAAATTTAAACTTGGCCTAAACCAAAAATTGAATTAAAATTTATAAATTTTATTTTTTATAAATTAAAATTAAATCAATAATTTGTTAAATTGATTCAAACCGTCCGATCTAATAGATCAAAGATGTCCATCCTAAACAAGTGACTGCCACGTGTAGATATAGGATTACGTGTTGCTGAAGTTGCAGAGATGCACTCACGTGAGTCCACGAGCTGTACACACCTCGTCAAAATATGACAATGTGTCGCTGTCAGAAGTAACACTACAGTGTTTGTTTTACAATTACAAGTACAAACGGATCGAAAAAAGAAAAAGTAGATCAGTGTATGGGATTACCGCTGACTGAATGTGAACGTAGGAGATGGGGTTACATTGTGCTTTCAACGTGCTCTGTAAACCGTCCATGCAATCGCAAGTTTCCTTTTTACCCAACTTATGGCCACGCAAACAGTCAACAGTCAACACGGTCAATGATCATAGGTGCAAATCATAGATGCAACGTAGCGTTTGTAGACAACAATTCAAATATTAACAATGAGTTGTTTTGACTATTGACTCATTTTCCCGAGAGAGCAAGGGGTGTAAATTCTCGTGTTATTATATTGATAAACGCTAAAAGAAAATTAACAACGCAATTAAATTTAGATAAGTTATAATTAGCCGAGCAATGATCTTAAATGCAAATTTTTGTATTATTATATTAATAAATACAATATTTTATTTATTTTACTATTAAGAGAGGCTTAAATATAATTGTTCTATCATATCAGTTATAATAATACAGTAGAATTATTTTTATTAATAGATATTAAAAAAAATTAAAATACGTCTTATTTAAGTAAAATAATATAAAAATTCAATAATAAAATTTATTTTAATTTTTTTAAAATTCTTACTAATAAAAGTAATTCTCTCTTTCACTAATTAAGTAATTTTACACATCATTATATTGATGTGATAGAATAATTATATTTAAAATTTTTTCGTACAAAATTATAAAATTTTTTATTACATTAAATTTTATTATTTTTAATTAATTTATGTTTTTTTCTTTTCTAATTTTCTAATTTTGTTATATTATTATATTGAAGCATAAATGTTCCACCTCCCTTTAAAGTTGGTGACAATTTTAACACGTTGATGCTTTTAAGAATCAGCCATTGGTACTTGGTGGGGTACTTCAATTAATTGAGAGGGGAGAAAGTAATCGCCACGTTCATAATTATAGTAATCCTAATTAACTATCCGCAGTTTTCATGCACATGTCTATGTATAGTTAAAATGGGCATTTGTCCATGAAATCCTACTCTTACCATTGATGTGATTGATAAATTGATGCCCTATCATTTCAATTTGTAACCAAAACTCACAGGAGCAGGCCCGTTCGAGTATCATGTTTTTATTGTGTTAATTCTCAAAGAATACTTCATTTTTCAAAGTAATAATTCCTGTATAAGAAAATTCTTTATGAATGCTTTATCTTTTGAATCAAATAATTATTCCATTGGTTTTGTGAATCTTTTTCTTTCTTTCGAAAGTTTTTTCAAAGCAAGAGTAGGAATATCATGATGCTCGTGAAGGAAGATATGAGCCACTCTTCTTTAACGTGGGTTTTCCTTTTGTTCTTGCGTAATTTTTGCATAGTCTATATTTCAAAAGTGCTTTTGAATTTTTTAGAGATTTTAAATTAATTTCTAAAATACAATTCTTACCCATATTTATATTAAATTAAAAAATAAATATTATTATATAATTTATTTAAAATTTTAATTTTAAATTATAATATCAATTGTTTGTCACAAGACTATCATTACTCTGTTAAGATTTCAAATGTGCAGTGTTCCAAGTCACACAAGTGAAGCTCCAACGACTATTGTCCTTTGTCTTCCTGTAATCAGCCGACAGATGCAATCATTGACAAGGCTTTTTTTGACGCAGGATATGAAGAATAAATACAAATTTTTTGAATACATCGAAATAATGGAAATACACTTTTGTACACAAAAAGATAGAAGAAACAGTGGACTGGCAGAACCCATGAAATGGGCCATGGAAAGAAGCCCTACCAAAAGCCTTAAAGCAAGGAAGAATGAATACTATTGTACCTCTCTTTGCTGGTCAACAACTGACACAAATATGACCAATGACATTATTCTTGTAATAATCAAAATTTTAGATTTGAACATGCTGGTTGATATATATATATTGTAGTACTATTTATTTCCAAAACTAACTTCCTAATTTGGCAAAGAGAAAATTTTAACCAGGCTGATTTTATTTCGTCAATTATATGTAATTAATATAGTGATACTATTTAATTAATAAAATAATAAATTTATTATTGACATCGAATAAAAAAATTAAATTAATTTTTATTATTTAATTAATATAAAAAATTTACTTATTATTAATATATAAATTTTTTATTTTATTAATTAAATAATTTTACTGTATTAATTATGTTGATACGAAAAAATTATTTTACTAAAAAATTTTTTTTTTGGTGAATGAATTAGAACTTATTCTAAATTGAGGTAATATGATTCTAATATTAAGTTATTGCTGAATAGAGTATTAGTAGTAAATTACTAAACAGTGTACAATTAAAATACAAGAAACAATATTCATCCCTTAAATGTGGTAATAACAAGATTGCCACGCTAATACCATGCTAAATCTTTCAAGCAATAAATTCAAAGTTGTGACTTGTTTTTTCTTTCGGTACCAGCACTATCAAACAAAATATACTACAAAATATCAATCGCAATCTAAGGGAAATTTGACTGACCGATACACAAACAAACATCCAAAACCAACCTCATTTTGCATCATCTATGAAAACTACTGCTGAGAAAAGATTCGTTTTTTTGTTCTCAAATTGGTCCATCGGTATGCTAGAAGGTCAAATTCTTGGAGCTAGCTCAGCGTTCCTACTGGGACGATCGAGAATCATGCGCATACAGTACCTCAATCGCGATCAAAGCTTACTTTACCAAGACATACTTCCTCTTTTCAGGTGTTAGCCCAATTTACGTCCTCCCTTAGCTCATCAACAGGCACTATCTCAGAGCTTATATCAACTGGAAAAGAAGAGAAATTCTGATTCTCACACTACAAAGACAACGAATCGAATCCTAATTGTCCGAATACTGGGAATCCACAATATTATTGTATTTTTGTCACTAGTTAATATTAAAGGTTAGTGGACAACCCTTTGGTATTCATATGATAACATGTACAATTATCGAGAGAGAAGCGTAACTACGCAATGTAGCTGACCTCATTGTCCAAATCAACTGACACAAGAGTGAGGAATTTGGCATGTGTGAGGCCAACGCTCTCCTTGCTCTTCCATTCTCTTCTTTATGTGAGTTTAATTATTAAAACTAGTCACGGAAATTGACACATCTTAGAAAAGAGCTTCTAAATCAAAAGCCATCACCTTGACTTAGCCAGATACATTGGACTCGAATAAACCTCAGTTTCAGTCGTTGTAGAAACTTCTTAAAAAACATGTGAGCAATTCTTACCTAGAGTATTCTCCACGTAGCAAAGAGTGGACCCTAAATCACCAACTTATGTGCCTTCTCCACGAATATATAAACTACTTTCAAGTACACAAAACCATGCAGCGGCAGTTTCGGCAACAGCAAAACAAATTGAAACACGACATGGATGATGATACTAAAGGAAGGGGTAACGACGGAGAGGTGAAATATCGAGGGGTGAGGCGGAGGCCGTGGGGGAAGTTTGCTGCGGAGATACGAGATTCGAATAGACACGGCCAACGTGTTTGGCTTGGAACTTTTAACACGGCCGAGGAAGCTGCTAGAGCTTATGATAGAGCTGCTTATTCTATGAGGGGTCAATTAGCCATTCTTAACTTTCCCCACGAATATCCTGCGGCAAATGAGGGTTCTGGTGCATCTTTCTCTTCTTCTTCAATGGATTCTTCTTCATCTTCTTCTTCATCAATGCGCGGCAGTGGGCATGGAAAGGAAGTATTTGAGTTTGAGTACTTGGATGACAAATTGCTAGAGGAACTTCTTGAACAGGGAGAGAAAAAGAACAAGAAAGGATGAAGCTTTTGCTGGGCCGTGCGTGGTGTGAAGACTAGGTCACTCCGTCCATTCAATTATAAGTTCAATTCTGTAACTTTTAGAGTGCTTTAACTGCGGTAAGATGCAGCAACATTGTCTCGAAGACTTGAACCTCAGCTAGTAAAAATATATCATAACAAATATAAGACGGGGGATGGCTAATCCTCAGTTATGTAGCCCAACAATCGAACATTAATACGTATAATAAAGCCAAGTTTGGGAGTTTCAATGTAGTTTCTATCTTACGAAACAGCAGCTGCATTACTGGGCGTAGCGAAAAGCAGAGAGTAAAGTAGCAGCTCTCTGTATTGCTTTCCCCCTCGGTCAGTACCGTGGGTAGAAACCATGTGTATTGAGAGAGAGTTCTTTGTCAAAAGGAGTCAATTTTGAGAGCCCACTTGTTTTTATGTTTTTTTTTGGTTACTGTATAACTAAAATGAATAATGATTCGAATATTTAAAATATGAATCAGAATTTTTTTTCCTTTTTTCTTATTTCTTATTTTTTATTTTTAATTAAATAATCACATCAACATTTTTAAGTCAAGTATAAAAAAAAATTAAAAAAATCATAATCTTTTATTTAATTTAATATCAATTAAATATATCGTTTATTTTATCACAATTTTTTATTTAATAGGAGAAACTAGGAATATAATTATAAGCAAACCAATATAAATTTATATCAATTATTTTTATTTTTAAAATATTTTTATACAATAAATGAGATAAAGACAATAAAGCGAGGATGAGAATAAATCTCAATCCCCATTCCGTTTTCGGATTGGGGCAAGAAATTGTCCCTGATTCCTGTTCTGAACGGATTAGGTTCCACAGTCCTCATCGAATAGAAACATTTGCTATCCTTAGCACCCAAGTTTGAAGAAAGACCTACTTTTTTAATGCATGCATATATTAGAATTCTGTCTCTGTGATCATAACGTTACAATTCTATGTATACTTGCTGTCTTGCAATCTTACTGTCATTTTCATATGTGCGTACCTTTTTATGCCCTTGATTGGATTGGATATAGAGGTTGGCTTTGATAAGAAGACCTCCAACTTGAAGCACATAGAATCGTTAATTTAGTGACCAAAGTCCTATTCAACATCGAATCTCGACACTTAAATTGATTAAGATAATGAATTAACTTCGCTTTATAATTTTTAAATGGCTTGGAACTGATTGTGAAATGAAAATTATTAGGCATAGTCATAATAATATAAAAAAATATACTTATTAATAATGAATAAAAAAATTAATAAAAATTTTATAATTTTATTATTATAATTGTCTATTTTATACGAAAACTTAACTATCTATGACTATAAAAATTGAAAAAATTGTTGATTTCATTTTACCTATATTCAATGATCCTCAAGTTTTTTTCAAGGGTTAAATTTAATTATTGAAAGGGCAGAATTACACACCAAATTCTTTGTTTTTTTTATTAAAAAAGTTATGTTTTCTTATCTTTTTCTCTTCCTATCCTTTCTATTTTCACTTTCTCTTCTCTGCATATACCATTATTCAAAAATAAGATAATAACAAATAAAAAATTCAATCCTAAGAATTTAATTTAATTTCTATAATCTTAATGGTCAAACTAATTCCATAAGTTTAGCTATGGAACCAATTAAATCAAACTCCAAGAAAAGAGGGGAAAAAAACCCAAAAATACCCAAAAACAAAGAATGAATTTAGCAATTTTTCTTACATATTTTCTCTCTCTCTCTTTTTTTTTCTTCCTGTCACCAATTATCTACAGTCTGCCAACAAATTAATAATTAATCTTGTGATTCAAAATTATTTTAATGATCTCATCAAACCAACCCAGGAGGCCATTCTGGCCGACATCGTAGCCCCGAGTTCTTTGTGCTGTGGTGATGGAAAACTCCTTTTACGATTTACGAGCACTTGGATTTGCAGAGAAATAGAAGCAAATTGGATGAAAAAGAAGAGAAATGAAAGAAAGAAGATGAGCATATGGATTTGCAGAGAGAGAGAGAATATAATTCCATAAAATGAAGAAAGAGGAAGAAGTGAAAATAAAAGATAAAATAGAATATTGTTAATTTAAATAAAAAATTTCATATTTTAAGTTATTTCACGGTAATAAAGATAACAATGTCCTTTCATAATAAAGGGGCAGTTGGATTGGAGTTAATAATAACAGGCAAAGATCATCCTTTAGTCTTTTATACCCTGTTTTAAAAATTTAATAATATATAAGCATAAAAAAAATAAATAGTTAAATTTTTTTAATTTATTTTTTATTATTTTTAACAAATAAAGATTAATTAAAAATAAAAAATAAAGATAGAATTCTTATCCAATAGCATCCTACTTTATGGAAATTTTTTTTTTATATATTTTCTCTAAACTTATCGTTGTAATACAAGAAAATTATTCTGTATAAAATTCTCTTAATATTATATTCTTATTAATATCCACTTATTATTATTTGTAACACAAACATGTAATGACTTAACGATAAGATAGAGGGTATAAATGATTCTACAAATTATTAAATTATTAATTTTTTCAATGCATGGGTTATTGAGCAAAGTTGTAATTAATCTTGGCTATGTTTTGATGAAGTTTTAATTCATTGTTTCAATGAAAAAAAAATTCTCAAATCTAATAAGAATTTTTGTTTGTCAAATATATTCGCAAATATTGATACATTCTCTTATGTTTTAAAGAAAAATTCAACAGTTTCTAACACCTAATAAATACACTAACTTTTGTGAAAGTGATAGATACTTATGGACCAGTATGGATAGTTACTTCTTCTTTTCAGAAAATCCTTTATATAATTATTCATTAAAGTTTTGACGCGTACTAATCTAACCCACATATGAATTTAAGTATTTCTTTTACTTTCGTATCAACCAAACAGAAGAACATTTCTTTATTACAACCCCTACTTTAAGTAAATATATCGCATACCAATGCAAACGCAACCCTGAGTTACCAAATGAAGCCATATGTCGAATCACTCTACTTGCATTTGAAGAACTACCTGAGATATAAAGTAAAACATGAAATATCGGAGAGTGGTCTTAATTCACTGTAGTTTTGGGAGAGCCAAACGACTGATGCGCCTCCCATAAACACATTGTCAAGACCTGAACAGCATGATGAAGAAGTTACACATCAGGGAACGTGTACTTTAATTACTATAAATTTAAAAATGAAGCAAAGTATAACAGTTACAAATGTTTTATTATAATTATGAAATTGAAATGATAGGTGGTTGACCGTTGAAGGCTAATTTTGGATAATGTTTGTAGAATTGAAGTGTTTTCTAATAGAATGTACCCAACCGCACGAAAGTAGAAGGGTCCTCCTTAAATTTGATTGATCGTTTCAATTTTTATTTTTTTATTTTTTCCCTTTGTTCTTTTTCCCTGCTCATTGTACAAACTTGTAGCAGCATACGCCCATCTAGATCATACAACAGAAGATTGATATTGGAAAACCACAGAGAAAAAAATGTCTCTGATACTGATATTGATGTTGGTGGGTACCTTTTGGCAATTTGCAAGCTGAATATCCGTTGAAGATAAATACTTCGATGCTATAATAAACAAGAATCCTCTTCTTTTGTGACTTTTCTTTAAGAGTTAGCAGACATAAGCAATCTTAAAAGCATATATATTTGAAGATGGGTAGAATATATGGAAACACAAATCTTTATTATTGTCTCAAGATTCCAAATTCCCTGTCCTAATTAACAGAAGATGGTCTAATAATCGGTACTACTGTGGCTTTTAATCGAACTTCGTAAATTTATCACCGCGTGCCTCAATTCAACAGTCCATGATTCCTTTAGTTAATGGAGTATACCTAGTGTAGTTAAGACAATTTCCTTGGCACCCTAGCATGACATGTAACTTGAAATTTAAAATGATTTAAAATGTTCTCAATCAAGGACGTAAATGATCGATTTTAATTCCTACTAGGCATGCAGGATTGTTGAACAAAGCAAATGAAAAGCAGAGGACTAGGCAAGACTACAAAATGCAAGGACTGCAAGGCATGATGAGTTGGTTACACAGGCTGCAGCGTATGCAAATGTTTTGTTTAAATTCATGCACATCACTAGGGTTTCCATAGCACAAACTCTGCTTTTCAAACTAGGATAATATAATTTCACGATTAATTTTTTTTAATTTAATCTTGCTATTGCATTCCACCAAAATGTCATCTTGAATTTCTTATAATCGCATAAAACTTCATACACAAAATGGTAAATGCCGATAAAACGTATGCTAACATCGATCATAACTAAGTAATAACACTGTGATTTAAAACTAGAGGAAATAATTAAAATCTCGATTAAAGCAGAGTAACAAGTGTTAAAAATCTTAATCTTTCATTTTCTTCTTCTTCTTCTCTTCTTCGGATTCAAGCAGCTCTTCCAACACTTTATCGTCCACATACTCGAACTCAATAACTTGTTTTTGTACTTGTCCACACGATGAACTTCCCTTTTCAAAACTCTCGCCAGGAAAACTACTACTACTACTACTACTACTAGTAGAAGAAGAAGAAGCAAAAGAAGTCGTAGATGATAAAAGACGATGAGGGGCAGATCCTATAACTTGAGAATAATACTCATTTGGGAAGTTGAGGATTGCAAGATGACCTCTCAGGTTAAACGCCGCACGATCATAGGCACGAGCTGCTTCCTCAGCTGTGTCAAATGTTCCTAACCACAGCCGTGCACCTTGCCTAGAAGGGTCTCGAATCTCTGCTGCATACTTTCCCCATGGCCTTCTTCTAACTCCCCGATAGCGTACTTCTTCTCTTCTCTTCTCTTCCTCTTGCCTCCCCTTTCCTTTGCTAGGATCCTCCATGTGCTTTGTGTTGTTTTTCTTTCACGTTTGAAAAAAAAAAAAATTCAAGTTTTCACGTACCCTAATTTGTTTTTCAAATTCGGTTGCTTTCTTAATATAATATATAAACAGAATAGGTCAGTTCTGGCGGTTGTAGTAAATTCTCTTCAACGTGCGATTGACCAGTTATGATTTATTCACATTTTCTTCTGGGAAGGTTCTTGATGGCAATATTAGATTTGGATCCTTCGACCCTTCAATGATAGAATTCAAAAAGTTTTATGAATTACTTTCTGTTGATAAGAATTTATTTCGTTTTTTAATCTACTGATGAGAATTTTTTAATCTGGTTGCGATTCTTACTTTTTGGCATACATTTGGGAATAAAATTGGATTTTGTTGCTATTTCTAGTCGCTAGCTAGTGACACCAAGATTTGTTGTTTCATGGTGACTTTTTGATCCGGAAGATTATCTTGTGGGGCCATATCAAATCAAACATATGAGGTAATTGGACTCCCTGTGTTGTGCACTTAGTTGTAAATGCAATATATTCTTGACAGTGAGCTTTGATTTCCGAACAGTGGATAGATTTCGAGATACTGGTCAAGATGTTGTGTCATACCCAAGCTTAAAACAATTGGTTTCATTTGAACCGACTGTAATATATTTTAAAACGTATTATTTAGCTACAAAAATATTTAAAATCACATATGAAATAACTATCATTAATTTCCTGAACAATTGTTAGCGATTATCAAAAAATTATTTCTCCAAACTCTATTATACTTGTAGATTTAAAATCAAGAAGACTGATTCAGTCAACCACGCAATCAATCTTCCAGTTTTTAAGCATCAAGTCTCGGTCTACTGACCTTTCTTTCTGTTAGCATTCTTTGACTAGAGTTATATTTTTCCCTTTCAGTAACACATGTTCTCATGTATATAATTTGCCTAAATTAGTCAATAGAACTATCGAGCTTCTACTTATATTTTTGTTTGTGAGAATTTTCCACCCCAAGAGAACAATAATTATGATCTTGCTTTGTTCCACCACGGGGACTTGTATATTATTTCTACTGCGATTCAATAACTCGAAAACTTAGACAACTAGGGCATTTCATGCCTTCTGAGATTCTTTTTCTCCTAGACATTCAACTGACAAAAAATTGAAAAATGAAGGAAAAGAAATTTTAGAAGATGTCCATTGAAATCAACAAAACTCACCTTGTTATCATAATATTACCCATATTCAATCTTCAAGCACGCAATACAAACTCTCCAAAACTCCCAAAACGCATTTCAAACATATTTCATAAACCCGAAAATCCTAAATTCTCACTCTCGTCTTAACATGTCATTTATACCAAACCAAACTTTTCCGATTATCAGGTGTCAACACGAAATTTGTTTCTGTGTGGGATAGAATCTATAAAATTGATATCCTCGAAATTTTCTTTGACTCCTCTTAGTCAATTGTAATATAAATACGGTTAAGAAGTGTTGGGAATCCACAATAATCCTCTGATAATTAAACATCTGTACATAATCGTACTGCCAATAAAGATAATTAAATATAATGAAAAGAATATCAAATATCAAATACAATTGAAAGAATATAAAAATGAGTGTCTCCCCGTGTTTAGAGAGGTGTTACTGCTTTTGGTGTTATCCTGGAAGCAAAACAGTTGTGGGGAGAAAAGTTCATGACTCATTAGTATAGAATCTTTTATTCATATGTACTTGGTATGCCTGACTGCGAAGCAAAACATATTTTACTTGAGACTTTAATTAGGTGATGTCTACCTTTTCAATAAGTTAAGATGGACTAGGAGTGGTGACATGGAGACCAGCAGTTTAAGGTGGTGAAAATCTAGGGCAACAAACGTCACAGCCCCATTTAAGAAAAAAAAAATCATTTTAACTAAAAACACAAATTCAAAATTTAGATTTTGTCAAATTCAAACCAAAAATTGGGCAACCAAATATGAAATAAACGACTGAAGTTGAACACCCACCTCAGTTAGATGCAAAAATTACAGTCGAAATTTTTCTTAAATTTCCCTTTTTCTTTTGTGCAAAAAGGCCGCAATGTGTTTACTCTTTTCTTTAAGGTTTTGTTTGAATGTTCCCTGGGTAAAACTAGTTCATACTACATTTGCGTAAGGATGGATAGCGGTAATTAATAAACAGAGATGAATTATTAAAATTAGAGTATTTCAGCAAAGTTCAAAGACGGTTATATTAATACCCATTTTAAAAATTATACGTATCGTTACCAAGTACAAAGCCTTTGTGAATTTCATGAGATTTGCCTTAATATGTTTGTGCTGTTTAGTAGAAGCCCAAAAGATAACTACGCACTATTTCCGAGGGTGAATACCAATCACTTATAAAGGAGAAATTCTTAAAAATAACTATTTTTGACATACAATTTATTAAAACAATAATCTTCATAATCTTATTACTAAATTGATCAAAGATTTTAGTTTTGAATCAAAAATATCCTCAACTCAACAAAATTAAATAAACTTATCAAATGTACTCGTTATTGTTATCTTAAGCACAAGGCACTTTGAAATCTTTGTATTTTTAGTAATTTTTTATAAATATTTTGCATTGTATGTCAACCATCGGTTGGTTTTTTTTTTTAACAATTTATTGATTTTTTGTGCCTGAGTTGTATTTGGTTGATTCGGACCAAACAATGCAAAAATATTATTCAAAAAGTAGTGATCCAAAACTCAGTTTCGATGAAAATTGAGTGTGATCAAAAATTCACCTTCAACAAATTAATGAATAAAAGTAAAACATTTTAAGGTCTTGCATATTGGTACAAGAGATTGATTTTCAAAACAGTTTGATGGAGGACCAATATGCACGAATTTGTAAACTTTGTCCATTATCCGTTAATGTTAAGAGTTCGAGGTTCCATTCCATTTTTTTAAAACTTTAGGGCCCCTTTAAAATTTTCAAACGATCACAAATTGGCGTGCGTGATAAAATGGTGCCATTGAAACTCAACTTTAAAAATTTTGAATAGAATCCCAATTATTTGTAGTTAATGAATAATTGTAAAATAGTTTCATATATCCATACAAACTAAACTCATTGCATAAATATGAAAATTTTATTGTTGTTCGTTAATTTCAAAAATTTGGGGTTTATTTAAAATAAAAAGCCAACATTTTTAAAAATTTTTGGAATAGAGGACATTCTCATTCACATTTAATTTTTTTATTTATTTAATAAAAAATTATGAAGATGGTCATTTAAATATGATCATTTTACAAAATTTTCCTTTCTAAAGCATATTTGGACTTTTTGCATTTTGTAAAAATATATATTTCATCATAGTAAAATCCAGCTCAGGCACCCTTTAAAATTTTCATATAATTAAATCGAAGGTCCAGCCAATTTGAACAATCAACGTAATGAGACCCACTTGCCAGATTTGCCAGGGAGGCTGTGGAAAGAGTTTTGGTTGTAGAAAAGTTCTTTAATTTTTCCTTGGACTTGTCAATTCAATACTGACAAAACCCCACGTTTGAAGCTTTGAAAAATCTTGCATGCCTTTGTTTGAAAAGAGCCAAATATATTCTCTTTGGAAGTTTGTTCGTTCCCACTTCTTTCCTCTGCATAGTCGGCTTCGAATCTCCTAGAGGATTGAGACCTTAAAATAAAAAAAAATAAATAAAAGCTCATAACATTGACCCAAAAAGAATTATCTAAATATTGGTGAAACCTTGAATCTAGACCGGCTTTCTTTTACAGGCAAATCAAAACCAACACTCAAATCCTTTAGTGCCCAACTAATATTTTACAATGCTAAACATATAATAATGAGCCTGCATTGGTTTTTCAATATGGATGGATTATTTTATAATAATATTCTGTTTGATTTGACCCATCAATGCATAAATTCAGTTGATCTTTATATTTTCAAAGATTCTTGCGCGTTTAGTTTTAGACTTTGGGAACTACTAGTATTATTACGTGGCAATTTTTTTTTTTTGATTTATGAACAAATATAGAGTATTATGACGAGTGTTTATCTGAAATGTCTTGAAACATTCACTAAAGGTTTTGCTAATAGCAATCTTTAGTTAAATATTAATACAATTACACGTGAAAATTCTATAATTTCTTCTATTGGGGGTGTTCCCAAACACCATATTTTTAAAAATACTTTGCAATATTTTCTAATTTACAAAATTTGATTGGCTATGAAAGTGAAATTAGTGGGTGTATTTAGTGGTGCACATAAGCAATTGGTGTGGATGGGAATCTATTAAAGGAATCTTCAACTTGGAGTTCCAAAAGACTAAACCCAAAAGAATTTGCAATTACAGATCCAGTACTAAATCAGCCCCACTTTTTGGACAATAATATTTCATTACTTAAATCATAATATTACTTCAGGGAGGAACAATTCATAAAAAATGAGATAAATTTATCTTCACTCGAATTAAAAGTGCTTCTTTTGATTATTGAAATTTAAACCCAAGAACGGTGACTAACCATTAATAAAGCCCATAGAATATTCAATATATATATATATATATATATATTCTTTCATAAGAAGTTCAAGTGACGCGCTTACAGGTAGCCCAATATTCATCTATCTACGGTTATTTTCATTGTCATTTAATTAAATTATTGATTGCTCAGATTATTACACAAATTTTCATGATTTTAATTTTTTCATGGTCAATCATGCCCGGCTCTGCTTATGACTCACGAGCAACTGGTTATTTTCTTATGATTTACTGCGGGCGAAAACAAGTTAATTAAGGCAATCAGATACTCATGATTGTTTTCTCTTGAATTACGATGGGTGAAAACAAGTAAATTAAAGCAATGAATACTCACTATCACCACATTAAAGCAATGAATGCTCACTATCACCACATTTTAGGTACATTAATTATTACATTGAGCCTAAGTCCTAAGATAGGAACAAATTCTTCATTAATATAAGTGATTTAGTGTCACAAGTAAGATGGAACTGTAGGAGCTGCAGAAGCTCCTTTTGAACCAAGCAAAAAGCTAGAAAGAGAGGGTAAAAATAAACAAGGAAGGAAATTATTAAACCGCAAGAAAAAAAAGAATTAAGAGAGTTTGTCTTACTATATTATTATGTTGATGTAATAGAACTATTTAATTATAAATTTTTATTTATATTAATATGTTAGTGAAAAAAAAAAATTATGCTTGGAAGGAAATTAATTGGGATTAAAAAAATTAAGAAAGAAAATAAATAAAGAAATAAAATTTAAGTTTTAGTTATTAGTTAATACAAGTAAAAATTTGTAATTGAATAGTTTTAATACATTGGTATAATAATACGGTAGGATTATCCTGCTCAATACTTTATTAAAAGAATTTGACTATAAATTTGTTAAAATACATAAGAATAGTTTTTTTTTTTCCTGAAGCACAAAACACATGGCCTTCTCTAAAATTTCTTACATTTTTTCCCCTTGTCTCAACGTTTTCTCCCTGGCCAAACTAGTCTTCAATCAATAAAAACATTGTAGGAATTTTGGATCTTAATTTTTTTGCAAATGAATTGTCTAATAAAATTAAAAAAATGAGAGAAAATAAAAAAAAAGTTAGAATGCATGTAAGAAAATTAAGAATTTTGTTTTAAAATGAATTTTTATTACTTCTCTTTTTAGTATACAGTTCACTGTAGTCCCCCTTACAGTTGATAATATAAGGTGTTTATAACTTCTTGAATAATTAGTTCCATTAATTTCAAATATCGAAAAGATTATAATGAACAAACCACCCTTAACAATTTTTTTTTTCATTTTTTTAAAAGCAATTAAATTCATTCTTATTAAAAAAGAAATTCGTAGTCATGATAATATTCACTCAAACTTAGCACATCTCTTATATAAGCCAGAATAAAATTATTAACAACAATGTTTGACATGTTTATAAATGTGAATCGAAAGGTCACTAAATATAATGATCTTATCTCGGGAACCCAAATGGCATCACAGCTAGCAAATAATTAGTACATGCAATATAGTTTTGATCAGTAAATTAGATACATTTATTTATTACCTTTAAGGACATAAAATCCAGCCGATCGTTAAAAGATAACATTATCATAATAAAAAATTGTTAAAATCAAATGATTTGATGATAAGTTTCATTTGACTAACTATATAAATCCAGGTTCATGTATCAATTACATCCCAAATACAGTTAAGTTAGTTCCTTTCTTCGTGGTGGCAGTGGATTAGTGAGTTTCTGTTTGTTCTTTTTCTCTCCATTCAATTTTTTATCCCTTACCCTTTTTTATTTATTAATTTTAAGTTCCATGTTAAGAATGGATCATGAGCGGTTGATGTGCTTACGAATGTAAAGAATTTTCTACGTTGATAAAATAAAAAAAGATCGGTAAAATTTGGCTTTGTTAATTAAATATTGAAGTTTTTTATTAAAATAGTCAAATTTTTAGGTCTATTTGCATTTAAAATGTGAATTCCATCTCTCTTAAATTTGTTGTCAAAAGTTTAATATTTGAATGAAAATGTCCCTCATTCTTTTGACTTCTAAAGTTGTAATGTTGAGAGAGCGATGAATTTTAAGGGAGGGATGAATTTGTCAAGGGAATATGAATTTTACAAGGAAAATTAACATAAAACAGTCTCCCTTAATGAACTAGATCTCTTCCTTGATGAATTCCGTCTAAGGAATTGGTATAAAAATAATTACCCTTAATGAATTTTATCAAAAGAGAGAGAAATTTTATGGAATAAGATATGTTTTACGTTAAATTTTCTCAACACAATTCATTTTTTTTGACATAATTTATCTCTTTCTCTTGACATTTTAATTTTAGATGAAAATAAAAAGATAAGGATATTTTCATCCAAATACTAAATTTTTGAATTTAAATATAAAAAAATTTAACTTGAATTATTAACATAAATGAGCATAAAAATAGAGTTATAAGCATCAAAAATCCTTAAATATTCTCTCTATTCCATATTTCTAGTAATCAATATTCCATTCTTGTGGTAAGTTTGAATTTTGCATCTTCTCATAGACTAGAATTTGTCACCGTTGCAATTTAAAATTTGTCATCTTATAACATACTCGAAATTCTTTTACACACTGTGAGATCAAATTTCTTACCACTTTATGTTCTAGTTATGGCAAGAGTTTTATGGCCACCATTTACATGAATTTACAGTGCTATCATAATCTGAATTTATCATTTAATTTCCCACCTTATTGCGGTAGAACTTGATTTTTCATTCTCTTTTGTGTTTCAATATTTTTCTCTAATGCAATTTTGGTTAAACTTCTTTCCCCCATCAGCCAGTAATTATGTAAGCAACAAAGAATAACCAACTTTGAATTATTATATTTACTGAAATTGAGAAGTTTAAGTTCACTTTGAAATTGAATTTGCCTTTGTCTAGTCGTAAACTTTATAATTCTAATAAAGTGACTCCTGTGTCCTGTATCATGACAACTACGTTCAGCAAAATTGGACCACAGCTAGTAAACAAAGGAAAAGTAATCAATTTCGGAAACCAATATTGAAAATAGTAACACGGTGAACTAATTATTATAAAACTTAAAAAAGTATCCATCGGACGGACTATAGGGCAGCACTAGTCTCATTGTCTCAAGTCACGTGGAAAATCTAAAAATCGACCATGTACCATGAATCTGTTGCATCACGTGTGGCCTAACCCCTTAGTCAAGTTCATTATTTATAGTGATGGGTTCACCATTAATCGAACTCAAGTTCCATTATCCATTTGGCCTTACCTTTTGCGGTAATTAAAGATAGGAATTAAGAGTTTATTAGTGGTATATTTAGCTGATCAACATGGATAATAAAGGTTGATTGAAAGGACCCTATATGCTTATGGTCATGGGCTTCTAGTTGCCTGGTTTACACTTTTGGATAAAATTCAGAGACTTTCCCACCTTTGGTCCGAATACAAGTAAATATATACGCAATTCGTTTTAAAATTCAATAAAAGACATCATATGATATCACAATTTGTCTAATACCATTTATTTCTTTACGAAATAAAAATACATGTACGAATTGTCAAACTCGATTTTGATTTTGTCACAAACTTAGCGCTAATGGCAGTAACACATCGATACTCTTGGCTCCCTTGCCAGATATCTGGCAACAAAAATTTCCATCAGTACTTAGTGGGATAATTACTTTAACCATTGATAAATTCAACAAAATAGTCATTACTTGTTTCAATTTAAGGGAGACTTGTGTCTTTATACGAATATTAGTAAGAGGAAAATTATTCGAAAATGGGTTTTCCAGGAAGCTCCATGCGTATGAAAATACCGTAAGGAAAAGGGATACCTAGTGTATTGTCACAATCAAAAACAAAATAGCACCCATTATTTTTGCAGACTGAAAATATTTTATTACTTGGGGTCCAAGGGGACCTGTATCTGGACTAGAATTAAATTTCAAGCCATCAACAATTCAAAATTATGATGGATAATGCCAAGGCAATCTCTATGTCTAGGACAATGATCGATTTTGATTAAACCAGTTATGATGATCGTTATTAAACAATTTCTCAAGACCCATATGTCTAGTAGACGTCATTCATTCCCCTTTTTGGACTGTATAAGAGTGATGTATCGAGTAGAGTTAAGTTTAATCGGTAGCAATTCATGATTTATTGCGATGCCGATTCACATAATCGCCTTTTTTAACTATAGAGGGTATCAACGAAAAGAATATGTGACATGCATGTAACACACTTAAATAGATACATAGTAAAAGAAATTCAATTTTTGTAATGGTACGTGTGATAGTAATTTTCAACATGATCATATATATAACAGTTTTTTGAATGTTTACACGTTATAAAATTGAAATTTAATGTTACGTATTGTAGTTTAACAATTATGTAAATTTTATAATATGCACTAAGGCATAGTCAAGTTGAGATGGACTAAAAAAATTTTAAATAAAAAGATATTAAGTTCATAATTTGATTATACAAATCATGCCAACTTCAATCTTATATTCTAAAAATTAAAAATTTAAAATATATAATCTTATAAACTAATCATAACAATTGAACTAACTAGAAAATAAAAAAAATTATTTTGAAGGAGGATGAATAATTATTTATTAGAAATGAGAAAAAATTCAGTGTCTGAAAAAGATAGCTTGATAAGAAAATTTAAATAAAAGTCAATTGAAGAGTATCACTAGAGTTTGAGTGTTTAATGCATCAATTTACTTGTCTCTTGCATATTTTTCTTTTCTATCAATAAATACAAGTCATAGCTAAAATAATTAGAAAAATAAAAAAGTAGTTATTAGAGAAAATTATTTTTCAATAAGTTTAGAACAAGAATATCAATTTTTTTAGACAAAATATTTTACAAGACTTTTAAATCATTAAAATAATTTATTTTAAATAATTGAGATTACAAATGATATGTGCATTGATCATTATGCATCAGTTATGCTATTAATTAAATATATTAAACTTGATTTTAATTGTTGAATGTGTATTGATACGATAATATAAAATTTATGCACAAATATATTGTGCTACGAATTCTTCTTTCTTTATGAATGATTACTTGAATTTAGTAATAATAAACAAGAATAAAATTATTTATAAAATAATATTTTTATTTAAATAAGTGATTTACTAATATATTATTTTTTAACGTAAAATGATATATTTTAAATAGTTTAGTTAATTCCCTCCTAAATCCGATGTTGAATTTGTGGATGTTTGTATTAGAGAAGTGTGTATGTCTATAAGTTAAGATCAAAAGTCCTTATCTTTTATACAAAATTTTGCACTATTTATAAATCATTAAATTGATTCACATAAAATAATTGAGATTCTATTTTACATGTGCATTAATTAAATGTATATGTTCGATTTAATTTTATTAATAAAAGTGTATTGATCTATTAATTAAACAATTGTGTAAACATTTATGAAAAGAATATAGTGGCATGGATCGAAATATGTTTAGCAACCTCCTTTTTTTATACAAAGTTTAACACATATTTTTAGTCATTGAATTAATGTATTTTCAAATTCATCTGACAAGTATAATAACTATAATGCATTAATTATATATATTAAATTTGATATCTATAATTAAAACTAAATAGTTCTTATTGTTTATAAATAGAATAATAAATTGTTTTAAAAATATGATGCCACTCAACCTGCTACATATTTATTTATTTATTTATTCTAAGATGATATATTTATACTTTTTTAATTACATTTTTACACATTATTATGAATTGATAGAATCATTTTAAGCAATGAGTTGTCGTGAAAATCTTCTAGATGGAAAGGAAATTGCACATTTATGTTGATGGTTTATAAGATTTTTAAAATTCTGAGTTTAATTCTAATAAATAAACATGTAGTATGGAAGTAAAACAGCTGTATTTCGGGGGGAAGGAAAACAAGAAAAATAGAATAAACAAGCCGCTCCATATTAATCACATTGTCAATCAAATTACATTGCAAAGGTTACATAATGATTACAAGAAAATATACAAGCAGACAAAAGACTATGTCGAGGACGCATAAGGTACCATCCCACGCATGCGCAATAATTTTAGTAATTCAGTTCTAAGTGGTACATTTTCTTTTATTATTTCCATGACAATAAACATAAAATCTTACTATATAAAATTAAAAACATTAACCCAAATGAATTATTAATAATAAAGGGTGAGTATTAATTAGGGTGCCATTTATTTTTGATATACTTTTGGCAATTTGACATTAATGAAATATGAAATTCATGAATTTGCATTGTTATAAAATAACTTGACTACTATATTGGTGATACGATAAAATACAATTAACAATCATATTTAGTTTAAATTTAGAGTTTTTTATGTGTAAATTTATTTATGACACTATTAATTATTCAAATAATTATATTGTGCTAATTTATTTATAATTTAATAAATTTGTGTTATAATTTTTTTCACTTTAAATAACTACTAGTTATATTTATCCATTTTAAAGGGTATCTAATTGTTTTTAAAATAAAATTATTTGTTATTTGAACAATATTACTATAAATATTTAAAAAATATAAATGTGCAACACATTACAATTCATTTAATAATCATACTAAGTTAAAATTTTACTTCTTGATATAATTGTTAAATGATCAAGTTTGAGTTGGACCCTTTTAACACTACATAACTATGATATGATATAAATACGATATGATAGCTTGAATTGTGACGTTAGTTTGAAGTATAATAGTAATATTGAATTTTGCTAACACATAAATTAAAATAAAAATACGTTCAAAGTTAATTGTAATGTATTAGTTTATTGGATGAATATAATGTTATACACTTATTAAGTCAAAGACTTAGAACAACATAAGAGGTTGAAAGGTTGAAAATCTTATACTTCAGTTCGGCTATTGTTGAAACCAGTAGCAGGAATAAATGATTAACGAAGTTAGGTAAGCATTCCAAAGCCCGGAAAAATCGGCCAGATTGGTGATCCTCAGTTGATCATGCAGAGATAAATTTAAAAAAAAAAGATGAAGAAATTAAAACGTATTTTGTTTTCTAAAGGAGTTTGATGTGTTATGATAGAACAATCAACACGCGTTAACAAAAGTATTAATTAGAATTACTTACATCTCTCCGAAAGTTCCATTTGGTTTGGCCAGCTTTCAATGGAACCTTTCATTTCTTTTCAAAGTAAGTTAATGAAAATTCTAATTGCAGTGATGTGATAATTGACTTTATTTATCATTTTCGTTAGAAATTAAAAGTTTTTTTTTTTGTTTTGAAAAAAAAATTTGCATATGTTAGCGAAGTTTGAAAAGTTATTATTTTTTCTCATGAATGACGGGAAACAATGAAGTGATTCGACTTGGCTAAGAGAAATATATGAAGTAGGCCAAGTATTAGATTTTGAAGGCACTTTCAACACTCAATTGTTTGTTTGGGACTCAAATATCTTCTTGTGAGGAGAGATATGTATATATAAATATTTAATCAATTATAATAATAATAATTATGATTAAAAAAATATTAGTATTTTTTTATTTACACTTACATATTTTAAATATATATTCACATAATGTAGCCTTAATCAACTCTACAGGAAATAATTTAAAATTATAATTAAATATACTTATTTAAATATTTTTATTTAGCATTATACACTCTTTTAAATGATTAGAAAAGGTTTATATTTTAAAAAATAAAAAAAAATTCATAGCTGTATTTTTAAATTGTAATTAGATAAATTTATTAAGATATATATATATATATATATATATACATATATATTCAGGTTACATTAAAAAATATACACATATATAAAATTAATTTTATTCAAATATAGTTACCAAATTTTCAGGCGAAGTAAGCAAATAAATAATTTTAAAATATATGAATGACTGCATTGAATTATATTCAATTTTTAATGAAGAAAAGTAGGCACTTAAGAGTAAATGACTAAATCAAAAGAGATTATGTCATGTATTTGAGTAATTTAATTAGAAAATTTTTCTTCACACCACCCAACGTTTATTTTCCACTTCTCATTTTATAATCAAAGACAGAACAGGTTTAATGGCAGTTTAATCTTCAGTAGCTGACTTGTCGATAATCGAGATCATCAAGAGAGAAAAATCAACATAATATACATGGATAGGAAATGAACAAGCTCTCTCTTGATTGTGCGGCAAGAAAATTTTAGGTAAAATTGTATCATCTTATTAATTATAATGTAGTGATCAAAATTATTTATCACATCAATTATGATAATATAGTGAAATTATTTAATTAATAAAAAAAATATGTTTATTGATAAAAATTTTAAAAGATTAAAATGGATATCTTTAAATAAGTGAAAAAAATTGTTAATGTGGTGGACTTTATCGTGAATTCACGACAGCTTTAACACGACAAAACTGGGATCTTAGGCTGACCTCACTTCTAAATATTCAGCTGACCAAGCCGCCATCCCTGAATTGACCCATGTGTGCATTTAATCGAAGGATCTAAGCCCATAAATAAGTTTCATAATTAAATAATGCCATTATATCCTCTTTGGCAATTTCTTTCCTCCTTCCGTTTCTTTCCGTAATTTTTTTTTTTCTGAAAACCAAAATTTAATTTTTTAAAAATTTTATTTATTAAAAAAAAAGGGGGTACTATATAAAGGTTACATGGCCTCAATTAGCACACTGAAAAACATGCAACACAACCAGAGAAAGAGAGGAGGGAAAAAACAGAGTCAAAACAGAGGAGTCTGAGAACCAAAACACCCTCATCAAATTTCTAATGGATTCCTTCTTCTTTCACTCTACAAATTCGTTTTCCTCACCGGAATCCTCTTTCGGGTCACCGGAGTCTTTCACTTACGGGATGTCATTCAACGAGAATTCTCTTCCGTTCAATGAAAATGACTCGGAAGAAATGCTTCTGTATGGACTAATTGCGGAAGGCACACAAGAAGCCACATCGGAAGCGATATGTTCCAAAGGAGTTAAGGAAGAGGAGGTTAGTTCAACAAGAAAGGAAAATCCGAGTAAGGAAAAGTCATATCGAGGCGTAAGGAGGAGGCCGTGGGGGAAATTTGCGGCGGAAATAAGGGATTCAACACGACATGGGATAAGGGTTTGGTTAGGAACATTTGACAGCGCTGAAGCAGCTGCTTTGGCTTACGATCAAGCTGCTTATTCGATGAGAGGTTCTTCTGCTATACTCAACTTTCCGGTTGAAAAGGTTGAAGAATCACTTAAAGAAATGAAGTGTAACATTGAAGAGGGAGGCTCACCAGTGATTGCACTCAAGAGAAAACATTCCATGACACGGAAAATGGTAAGCAGGAAGAACAAAGAGAGCCATGTCAGTGTAGACAATGTGGTGGTATTGGAAGATTTGGGCGTTGATTACTTAGAAGAGCTGTTAAGTTCATCTGAAACTACTGCTAGACCTTGGTGAAAGAAAAGTCAAAAACTACTTCTCTTTCTAGCTGTCCACATCTGATTTTTCCTTCTTGTAATCCTTGGATCTCGTTTCCGTTTGTTCTTCTGTTTGATTTCATTTTTCCTCTTTGTATTTTCGTCTTTGTTTGTCTCATATATTGATCACATGACATAGCTAGGAAGGATCATATTATGAGATTTTATTATTAATATTATTGTACCTTAATTTCTATGCTTCTCAACATGTAACCCTCAAAATCAACCACTTTTCTCGGCCAAAGAACGGATTAAACCCGTAACCTTCCCTTTTTTGAAGGCAATTGGCCAAGCATAATTATATTTTATCTGCTTTTGTTGAGTTAACATAAAGTTGAATCGATTAATAAAGTACTGATGATTGTATGTAGGTTATCTTTGTGTTGTGGGACTCGAGTATTAATTCAATGTTCTAAAGCATCAACCAGACGATGACCTCTCTCATATATTTGACAAATGATCATCATCACCATGTCACAGTTTTATCAAATGAAACATAATTAATAGTTAATCAAGTAGAATTAAAGAGAATAAAATTAACTGTAAATTATTAATTATCATAATGAGATTGACATAATTATTTTTTTGTTCTTACCATTAAATTTATTTTTTGCATTTCAATTAATATTTAAAAAAAAATTGATATATGTTTTTCATTCATTTTTTGTGACCAAACAACCTCTTAGTTTCTCATTTTTCATTATTGTATTATAGGGGAGTAAATTAGAGAAATAAAAATAAAAAAAAAAAATAGAAGAACAAAAGGGACCGAAATTAGCGGACAGTTGAAGAAATTCATAGATGAAAAAGATTAATTAGAGCCTAATGAATTATATTAGTTATTAACGCATTTACTATGCAATTTAAATTTCAAGTTTGAACTTGATAACTGGTAAGAATGTTGTTGGCGTAAGTTATTATTCAAATGATTAGATTAATATCGACTAAATACGACTTTACATTAGTCTAAATGTTTAATAACAACAAGTCATTACTTGTCCGATTAGTACAAGACCTTTCAATTATTACTGTTTTCCCTTATAGTTTTCCATAGTTAATTTTCTCCGATTAGTCTTCTGTTTGCTCTTTGATTGAATAATTAATGTCGGAGATTATTCAATACTAATTCCCTTCCATTAAATGTGCTGATGGAAGGGGTAATCAATATTGGCTTCTTATTTGACTGTGATGTCATAGTCAACTATGTTAGTTATATGTATAAATAATCAAGCATATTATCACGGGACAAAGGATGCTTTCTTTTTCTTTTTTTTTTATTTTTAATTTTTTTTAGATATTAGTACATAATATTAATAATTTATATTGTATTTTAAAAATTTTACTTTATATTATAAAATATGAAATCAAAAATTAAAATACAATTTTAACTATTAATTTTGAATATTTATCACGTATTAATATTTAGTAAAAAGTTAAAAATAATAAAGACAAGAGGAGAATCCCTATCCATTATTATGAATATTGAAAGAATTTTAAATATATTGATCATGTCACGTCACGTAATTATTGTGTGTGTGTATATATATATATATATATATATATATATATATATATATAATATGCTCATATAATTAATTCAAATAAAATTTTTATAAGTAGATTTTATTTTAATATATAATTCTTATAAATAAAATTATTAACAAAAAGTTGTTTGTTATTTTATGTCAATCATATATTTTTTTTAAAAAAATATAATTATGTTGATAAAAAATTAAAGTGTTATATTATAATATATTTTAGATGATTTAGTTTTATGGAAAAAAAATTCATTTTAAGAAAAACATTAAAATTGGGCTTTATTATAAATATAAAATAAAATTTTTTCTTAATTCAACAAGTTTTTTTCTAATTTCAATCAAATAGCACAACAAAAATTTAATTATATATCAAAAAATTCTTTTAATCAAGAAGAAAAATTATAATTTAATATAAAAATAATCGATAATATATATATATATATATACGCGCTTATAATGAAGATATCTTTATTTATGCCTAACCATAATGATGTGGTGAGAGCTATTGAGATGATATAAAAGATTTTAATTTATTTTTATTAAATTAATTTATTGATAACAAAATAATATCCAAAAATAAAAAAGAAATCAAGTTTATTATTTCATTTTAATTTTGTAAAATAAGAACAAATAATATATGAGTTTTTAAATTTTATTAAAATAATAAATAAAAACACACGATGATTGTAATAAAAATATTTTTAGTGTTGCTTGTTATTTTATTATAAATATGTTTTTTTTAATCCGCTACAAACTGTAAAGTATATTTTCATTTTTAATTTTGTCAAAACCCATGAAAGCATCTATTAACATTACACACACACACACACACACACACACACACACACACACTTCTTCGTTACAGATAAAATCAACTATTGACTAGCGATAAGGAAGAATTAGTTGGAGCATTTAATCACTCGTGGTTCTTGATAGCGAAGAATACAGTATAAAGGATAGAAGTTTACAGAGTCGTACGAGATAATTCAGTCAACATTCAAAGGTACTACATAATAATTTTCTTTCATGAACGTATGGTAATGTATTTTCTTTTACTAATGAACTCACAATAAAGTGGTAAACTGTATAAAAAAGTACATTATGATGTCTTAACTCTGATGAATTAACTGAACTTGGCCACCTTTCATAATAGATTTGCTATTGTTTATCCTACTCAAAGTCTCCAACATTCTGAGTGTTTAGAGCTCGTCAGGTTTTCTGCCACTTCACGCAGCCGTTTGCCTTGTTCAAGCTTGAAAAACACACTCAGATACCGTGCACCAACGAGCAGATTCTTATCAGATGTCAACTTCATGATGATCTTGAAAATTGAGGGATGGGCGGGATGGCGCGCTGCGATAAACTCACGTACATTGCATGATCAGTGAATGATAATAATGCATAATCATATATATCGCTTGCTGGCAAGCATGCAATCGATGATGAATTGACTTTTCGTTATGAGCAGAACTTTTTGAACGGTCTTATTGATTGATTGATTGACTCGCAACTTTTATCTTTCAATGGTTGGATTCACAATCATGGCTACAACTGGTAATTAATGATGCAGAGGTGATACTCAATGCCAAAAGAAGGACAAATGAAAATGTGATTTTGCATGTGTTATGAGCACCTAGGTCCCAGTTACTGAATTTTATTATGCATTTTTAATCTTTGTTATCATTTGACAATGACAGATATATGAAGAAAAGAGAAAAGCATTAGACATGTGGTGGCGATACAGGCCTTGCTCGATAACATTTTTTATGAACTTGCTTTCGAAATTTGAACAAGCTTGTACGATTGAAAATAAGAAATCAAGAATGCATCTAATACTAATAGGTACATCATAAATCCATTAATTCTTTGAATGTTGTTCATTTAATTAGAAGGGGAAAAATTGGATGGCTCGTCTTAGAGATCAAAGAAGCTTATTTAATTTCGTAGATGAATTTATTCTCTATTATTCACATCCTGAGACATTGTAATTTGACTGCTCATAATCTTACAGAAATGGTTATG
Source organism: Swietenia macrophylla (assembly GCA_032401905.1). Lineage (NCBI taxonomy): Eukaryota > Viridiplantae > Streptophyta > Magnoliopsida > Sapindales > Meliaceae > Swietenia > Swietenia macrophylla. The sequence continues at coordinate 2,946,077 of CP135582.1, forward strand.
TCTTCTCTCTCTCCCCTTTTCTTTTTTTTATAAATCCAAGTAGGTTCCTTGAGAATATATATATATATATATATATATATATTTGAATGAACAAAGAAAATATTATTGAAACTTGGAAATGACAGTTAACAGGTACACAACGAGTTGGGCTACCGAGCCCAGTTTAAGTTGATTAAGACGACATTACTATGCCGGTATTGGGCATTTGTTCAGGGTTGAGCCCACCAATAAAGAAAATGGACCTCGTTTGCAACTTGTTCTCAAATACTTTCATAGCGATAAACATACCCGCTACTGAAAAGATAAAACATAAAATAAAAAAAAAAAATTAGAGGGTGATATTTCCCACTTTACTCTCTCTGTAACAGCACCTGATATTTAATTTGTTTTAGATAAGTTTGCTAGTTTGATCCAGGAGAAGAATTTGTAAAATTTTGTCTTCGCATGGGCTGACTTCAGCCCTTCAGAGCAACTCTTACAATGGTACGCGATATAAAAACACACAAAATTTACTTGGATAAGAAGCGCACAATTCGCAAAACAGGATAAAAATTTACTAGGAGCTACTGAAAACATATCTACAACTATAGTGTCAATCCAACCAAAAGAAAATATATATGAAAGCATAGCATATATATATATATATGTATGTATGTATGTATGCTTCTTTCATAGTCAATTATCCTGTTTCTTATGGTAGTTAAAATTTCTCTCTTTTTACAGCATGAAATCAATACTATCAGCTTACCAGAATTATTTTCAAAGAAACCCGTGGAGAAAATTTATTCTCAGAGTTAAGAGTGGGCTTTTTAATTAATGAGCTGGCGATAATCGTAAACCAGGTTAGGAGGCAGAAAATTTTCATTATCAATCCAGAAGTATTTCAACAAATTTAGGAGCATTTAATTTCTTTTCACATTCAAATGTTGTATGCACGATTTTAATCAAATATTAAGATGAAAATGACTAATAAAGGATGTCCTCTTCAAATTTGATGAGTGAAAAGAAGACCTGGGTTTGCTAATCTTTCATTTCCTGTTTCTATTTTGTGTTGCTAATGATAATAGAACACAACTCTTGGTACCTAAATGTGCATGATCCTGCCAGTTTACAGATAAACACACTTCAAACATTTTAGGGCGGTGAATGAACTATAGTATATATGGGTGCATAACACTACAGAACTTCCAAAACAATTGCATCAAGTCAAATGTGATCATATTTGTGAATAATTTCTTTGAGCCTTGCCGGTGACAAGGACCGTAGAGTTCCTGACCCTCAAGACTGTTAGTCTGTACTTAGTTGGAACTTTTGAATATAGAGGTTCTGTAAACGCGAGTTGTGTTAATTGTAACTCAAAATTTCAGAATTCCTGTTAAGTTTGTTTGATTTCAGTTAGTGGTAATATATCAACCAGGCTAAGTAAGGTTGAGGTGTCATTAGGACATTGGTTCTGATCTGTGATTAGTTATTATTTGAGTTAGTTGTAATGAAAGGAAAAGGAATTAGCAGAATATAAAAACTGGTAAGCAGAGGAATGAGAGGACTATTCGGAAAAACTGAGAATGGGAAGCAGTAATGAAGAGTTTGTAAAAGTTTCATTGATCCTTGTATTTTCTGGGTTGGAAATAAAGAATTCAAATCTTGTTTTTGGGCATTTTCTTTTCAGTTTTGTTTTGGATTCATTGGATTGAGTTCATTCTATCTTTCTTCTTAATTGGTGATCTTGATTGATTAATTTCATTGTTTAAAGAAAGGAAGTGAAGATTTCTTGCTGCTGTAAATTGAAGAATTGAATTCAGGCAGTGCTGGTGTTCGTCTGGTTGATTCTCGTGGGTTGTGATCAATTAAAACAGCTACAAGTTGTAGGGACATGGTTGATATGACAGGGAAATGCTGATGTAGTCTAGACAAAGAGACCATAGAAGGTGAAGGCAGACGTAGGAGAGAAGAAATTAAAGGGCCAATGTGAACAATATGCAGAGAGAAATTCTTTGCATTATGTTTATATGATTGATATATTAAAGACTACAATTTGTAAGGGGAAAATTTAATAGCTTCAGGGATCCTGTTTTATGATATAACTAAATGAAAGAATTTAATTTGTCTGTCATCGAGGAGATGTTCAGAAACTTTAGTTTTAATTTGTCCTTCAACAATGCATAAAAAATGGTAGTTTAATAGCAGTAGTTAGGCAAATCTTTCCATGGTGGCTTCCATTTTAAACATTATTAATTGAAATTACCAATATTAATTGAACTCCATCTAAGATATTGCAATTCAAGAAACTACTCTTCTAACTTGCACTATGAATAAGAACTATTAACGGCAAATTTCATGAATCCAACATATATGATCAGCTTGTTTTTTCCCGTGGCTTCTTTTCAGATTTTCGGAAGAAAATGAAAAATTCCAAGATGCAACAATTAAACTTGTATTGTTTTCAGATTAAGCTGAATTACTTTGCTTAATTTTTACAAAATTTATCTGTGCGTATATGCTATCTTAACAAAAACGTATTCAGATTGGTAGGCTCCTCGTTCAATAATAACTTTCCCAGAAACCAGGGGCACCAATGCTGATAAGAGTTATCTGTGCGTATATTGAGAAGGATGACATATCAATATATCAAGTTGTGTTTATGTACCCTTTTGAGATTAATTCAATTTGTTTGCTCAGGTTATTTAATCAGTCTCCAAAATAGGGTCTATATATTGTTCATGTTTTTCGACCTACATTACAGAGTTTCTTCCTAAAGGGATCTGGATTGACATGTACAAATTGCCAAATCCGATTGATCACATAACATACGAGACTTTCCTGTTTTACTATGTGAGGTTAAATCATGCAAAGAAATTCTTTATGCGGCAAAAACACAGTGAAGTCAGTGCTTGGGGAACATTGAGAAAGTCAAAAGGCACATAAGAAAGACATATTAATTTAAATAATAAATATCATTGCAAGCAGCTGGCTCTCAATTGCCTTTTACATTCAAGAAATCAACAAGAATATGCTAATCCCCTGTAAGCAATTAACAAAGACATCAGCCACCGAGATGAGAGCATTCCTGATAACCGAAATGAGACACAAAACAAAGCAAAATATATAATACGAGTCGGCCGGAGCGCTTATTTCTAGTTACTTAGATTTTGATATATTATCAAAATCAGTTGTGTGGAGGCTTGTAGGGAGGCTTGTGTTCTGGGAAGGGCTTCTCAATCTTGGGAGGCTTGTAAGCTGGTGGCTTGGGTTCCGGGAATGGCTTCTCAATTTTTGGAGGCTTGTAGACCGGTGGGAAAGGTTTCTCAATCTTTGGAGGCTTGTAAACTGGTGGCTTGGGTTCCGGGAATGGCTTCTCAATTTTTGGGGGCTTGTAGACCGGTGGGAAAGGTTTCTTAATCTTTGGAGGCTTGTAAACCGGTGGCTTGGGTTCTGGGAAAGGTTTCTCAATCTTCGGAGGCTTGTAAAATGGTGGCTTGTATTTTGGAAAAGGCTTGCCGTAATAAGCCAGAGACGGAGTAGAGAGAATTACCACTACTCCAAGTAGGAACGTAAGCAAGTGTGTGATAGCCATCCTGTAATGTTTTTTGATGGAACAATGCCAGAAACCGGTGCCCTTTTATAGAGTGATTATGCCTTGTTTGCCAATGCAGGTGTCAAATGTATTATTTGCTTAGTTATGTTTTAAGTTTAAATTATGAAAAAAAAGTCAAAAGTTTAGTTTCTAATTTATCAGGCGATCATTAATGTTACAGGTGACTTTGGGTCCCATTGAGCGGGCAGGTGGGAAATCGAGGGAGTGCCTAATTTCAAAGTGTTAAGTGCGGCAGGGGATTCATAGAGTTTTATTGCTTTCCTTACTGCATCAACCTTCATTAATGCTGCGTAAGTTGGTTTCAAATACAGAATTAATTACTAAGAAAGTTTTGGTTGCAACAGTTCAGTACAGTTTGAGATAACGGGATTATCAAATTAAATTAAGAAAAATTTATTTATTTATAATAAATAAATTAATTAAAAAATTTATAATTTTTTATTACACTAATTAAATAATAATTTTTTTAATTTATTAATAATAAATAAATTTATTTTATTTTATTAATTAAATTATTTTATCATATTAATTAAACATGTATGATAAAATTATTTTACATAAATTTTTTTAATTATAATAATTAATAATTCCAAATCTTATGGCTTGGAAGGAGGGTGCAACCTTCTTAGGTTTCTTCTAGTATAACTATAATTTTAGTTACCGATCAAAGTATACAAGTTCTGTAAATGTAAAATGTCATAGAAATGCAATGAGGCAATATACTAGATTTAATTTATTTTTAATTTTAGAGCTGAAACCAAGCTACACGAGATCCGACCTACACTCTACTTGAGATTTGAGAATAGTTGATAAGATACATTATTACAATATTTAATTTACTTTTATTTATTTTTATTAGACAATAAAACAAAACGTTTTGTCAGCTAAATTTTTAATTAATTATTATCATTATTTTTTTTTACTTTTCTTAGACAAGGAAGCATATTTTTAGTAATTAACTAGAATTTAATTTGTTATTAGTCTCTACGATTTATCACAACTTTTTTTTTTTTTTTTTAAGTTCATCAACCAAAAAATATAACAAAGATCTTGTGATTATAGCTTAGTTGTGCAAGTGATTGGGTAGTTATTTGTTTGGATGTTAATTACTCATTTAAGGTTTAGAGATTATCATTAGTGGCTCTTTTGTTTATCTTTAAGAAATTGAGTCCTTAGATCTTATAACTGTGGAAAAAAAAAGATTTAAAAAAAAAGTCACTAATTTTTAAAAAAAAAAAATAGGAAAAAATTAAAAAAGATTTTAGCCCAAAAAAATATTTAAAAAAATAATAAGAACTAAAATTTAGATGTAATTACCAAACTAATGTGATTCAGTCTTCCTTCATAATTATTACAATATGAAAATAATTTTTAACCCTCAAACAAAATAATTATCACCGGTCAAAATCCCTTTAAAAATTTTGAAAGCAGTAGACAAGGGTAAGATACATTATACTATATAATTTCTTTCATTTCTTTTGTGTTGATAATTTATCCTCTCCGTTCTTGCATCTGTCTTAATTATATGCTGTAACTATCTCATCTTTCCATCATCTAGCCAAACTCCATGCAGAGAAAACACGAATTTTTGAGCTCTGGCTTCAGTTTAAAAAATAATTAAAAAAAAAGCACGTCGAAATAAAGATGTGTAAGGTAATATATAGATGTAACTGTTACATGCAAAAACTGGATATGCTCTTCAGCCACTGCAACGAGCAATGGTAGGAGCAATACAATTTCGGCTAATAATAATTATGAAGGACAAGACACATCGCACTAGCTAGTAGGTGCATAGCAGAAATCAGCTCTTATTTCTAGCGATTAATTCCTCTTTATTTATACTGATAACAACTCAGTTGGGATGAGCAGGAGGTGGTGTGTTGTGAGGCGGCTTCTTATGTGGAGATGGAGGCGGCATCGTCTTACGCGGTGGCTTGTGAGGACCTTCCTCTATCGGAGGATATGCCGGCTGGTCGTGACTGTAAGGTGTAAACGGCTCGTGGATTAACGGTGCTTCCGCGTTCGGTGGTAGTGTTGGTGGCTCATGTTCAGATGGAATTTTGTGCGTCGGTGGTTCGTGTTCTGGGTGATGCTTGTGGGTTAATGGTGATGGAGCTTCTGCATTGGGAGGCTGAGTTGGTGGCATTTGCTTAGGATGATGATGAGGTTTCTCTTCCTTAGGATGTTTGTGAAATGGGGTTGGTGGGCTGTGTTCAGGTTTGTGTTCATAATGAGGAGGATGCTCAGAATCAGCAATGGAAGGAGCGGCAAAAACCACAGCAAGAACAACAAACAATACTAGGAAGTACGTGTTAGACATCTTTAGGCTCTGGTATGATATGATGGTTCAGAACTTGGAAGTATGGATGCCATTTTATAGTGCCTCGACCCCTTCTTATTCTTCTTATCATACAAGGATTTTCCGTAAATCAATACAGAACTCGCTAAATTTCAGCTGATAACAAGGTCAATCTGGGTCCCGTGGAGTTCAAAACTTGGAAATTAAAGGAAAAGTTTGGTTCCGAAATAGAGGGACGCGTGGTTAGAGAGGCACTAAGATAAAGCCATCGAATTCACACGTTTAATATAAATTATTATCTTAGCTTGACCTTAGCAAAATTTTTACCGTCCTATTTTATCCCAAATGGAGGTATTTTCAAAGTTAAGCAGCGGAGTTGCAAAAAGACAACGTTCATATCGGAGTGAATGGATGCATGATTTTGGCAAATAGTTAATTTCAAGAAAATGACCTTCGGCAAACAAATTCTATGAAGTCATACGTTCTTTGCATTAACTAATTAGAATATGAACATGAATCTTCATCTCTGCATTTTGTATTGTTTCACTAAGATTGTATAATGGTTGAAAACTCAGCGAGAAATACGCATCCGCATTTCTTGATTTCGCACTTGATGCCGAGAAGATAGGCTAATAAGCAGCTTATTTAATTGCATTGTAGAAGCTTAGCTTTTACTTCCCCAGACTATTATTATTATTTTTTACTAACACGTATATATTATCGTCTTATACTCTAAATCTGTTGCTTTCTTATATTTTATTTCTCAATTATTTGTTATCTATGGATCCCAGTTCATATTAACAAAAGAATTTTATGAACTTTAATATTTTATTATTATTAGGCACAAAACAATGACAGATAGGTAACTAGAACTTTAACAAGAAGGCGAGGATTCATCTTAGCAGCGTTCAAGTGTTAACCATAACCATGACTACAAACAGAGATGAATAGGGCAACATTTATGGACAATCACTGATACCACTAATACCAGAAGAAGATGTTCTTCTATCTTCATTAACGGGGACTCATGAGCCAGTACTATAGCTCAATTTATATCATTATAAACACTAGTACTGTCACTCCTGGCCGGGGCGTTTTAGCGGTGGTGTCCTATGGCGTGGAACAGCCTTCTCCGCCATATGACTGCTCCTAATTGGCGGCAGTTGTCTAGACGTAGGCGGTGGTACGTTATAAGATGGCGACTTTTTCAGCGTTCTAGACAAGAGGAAGCGATTGAGAATGTGAGTTGGGTGGGCTTCCAGGCTGCTGACGGCAGTGACAAGGATCAGCTGGAGTGGGAATGGTGGTCAGAAGAATCACCGAAAGGAACGACGCGATTAGCATTTTCTTTGCCATGGAAAGAGATAGGAGTGATAGGTTAGGTTTGAAGAAATTAATTGGACTTGGCGGGATTGTTATATAACACAGATAGATAATGTAGCGGTCAACTTTGTTTGACACGTTTGTTTGCTCTGCAGCTATCATAATAAGTTTAAACCAGTTGCCCTGAACTTTGTTTGCATGGAGTCAACGTGGCTTAAAACTTACAATTATTTAGCCAAGTACTCCCCACGACGAGTGTTTTTGCTTTGTGACCAACTGAACAAATTTTTGTTTTGCACCTCTGGAAAATCTATTAATAAGAAAAATAAGACTAAAACAATACCCTAATCGTGGTCCGGGGATAATAACGAGGTTTACTCTTAATATTTCTGATCTATTAATTCCAGTATTTTCAAATAATTTATTTTCCATCAATAATCTTAAATTATAACTTAGAAATAATTTCTCCATGTATCATGCCATGCACGTGTAGTCACAGGTCCTCCATAGAAGCTAATTCGATTTTATTACGATCTTTCCTCTTGTTTGCTTTTTGTGTGTGTGTGTACATATATATATATATATATATATTGTTTTATCGTAGTTGTAATGAATCTGAGACTATTGCAAATTAAACATTGATGCCAACCAAAAATAAAATGAAAGAGAGAGAAAAGAGCCAGTCAATAATTAAAAGAAGAGAATTTTAATATGTAATGAGAGGCACGCAGTAGTCTACGTATAACCATAAGATGATCGACTAATATCTTTAGTAAATATACTCGATGGTACAAGCCGACAATCGTGAACAAACGCTAAATCACCTAATCAAGAACATACGTAACTCTCTAGTAGTAGTTACTGCTCCATAGAACAGTACGACAAGCTCTTATTTCTGCAATAATAAACCGATATTAACATAGATAATTAAGTACTGATCAGTTGGAAAATGGAGTTTTATGCGGTGGCTCCTGGTGTTGCACTGGCTGCTTCTCTCCATGAGTTGGTGGCTTCACCTTCCTGGGTGGCTTGTGCAAGTCCTCAACTTCCTCGGCTAAAATGTGTTCATGCGGTGGCTTCTCTCCCTTGCCCTTGGGTGGCTTATCAACTGGGTTTGTTGGTGGCTTTTGTCCTGGTAATGGCTTTTGTTCGGGTGGTGGCTTCTCTCCCTTGCCCTTCGGAGGCCCATCAGCTGGGCCTGTTGGAGGCTTGAATGGCTTGTGCGAGTTATCAACTTCCTCTGCCATAATGTGTCCGTGTGGTGGCTTGTTCTTTGGTGGTGGTTTCTCTCCTTTGCCTTTGGGAGGCTTACCGGCTGGTTCTGTTGGTGGCTTGTGTTCTGGAAATGGCTTGTGGGAATCCTCAATTTCCTCGGCCAATAGGTGTCTGTGTGACGGCTTGTGCTTGGGTGGTGGCTTCTCACCCTTGACTTTGGGAGGCTTATCAGCTGGATATGTTGGTGGCTTGAATCCTGAGAATGGTTTGTGCAAGTCCTCGTCTTCCTGGGCCAAAATGTGTCCATGTGGTGGCTTCTCTCCTTTGCCCTTGGGAGGTTTACCGGCTGGTACTGTTGGTGGCTTGTGTCCTGGAAATGGCTTGTGGGAATCCTCAATTTCCTCGGCCAATAGGTGTCTGTGTGGTGGCTTGTGCTCGGGTGGTGGCTTCTCACCCTTGCCTTTGGGAGGTCTATCAGCTGGGTCTGTTGGTGGCTTGAATCCTGGAAATGGTTTGTGCGAGTCCTCAACTTCCTCAGCCAGAAGGTGTCCATGTGGTGACTTGTGTTTTGGTGGTGGCTTCTCTCCTTTTCCGTGGGGTGGTTTGTGCTCTGGTGGTGGTTTAATTCCCTTAGGTGGTTTGCCATCTAAAGTTTCATCTAGTTTTCGTTCGGTAGGAGGCTTGTGTATTGGTGGTTTGGGGTCATGTTTAGGAGGCTCATGGTGGTGTTCAGCGAGTGAAGTAGTGGAGAGAAGAACCACTGCTCCAAGAAGGAACAACACTAGCAAGTGCTTGGAAGGCATATTTGAGTTTGGTACTTCGGAATATTGGATGTTCGTTAACGAAGAGGATCTGAATTACCTTTTTATAGGGAATGTGGGAGACCCTCTCGTCATCAATGATGCCACAATATTTTTATTTTTTTGTATCTAGTGGGAACAAAAGAAACTTGCTACCAAAATCTTGTTTTGGTTTCTTGCGTTGGGAGAGGAACCATTTGGGTCCCTCTTTAAGTTGAAAAGTTTGACTATCGGCCAAGCGGCATGGACTACCACTGGCACTAGGACTCTTTTTTGGAAAAACTTGTCATAAAATTATGTTCTTTGAGAACCTCGTGTTAATGAAATAGATTCGTTGTTTCTCTAGTCAAGAAATTTTCTCAAAAGTTCCCTTTCTAAATTGTTTCTCCATTTCACATTTGAACAACTAATTTATCAGAGAAACAAGTAGCTCATATCAAGTTTTCCAATCAATCCATTGTAACTGGCTACATATTTTATGAATTCAAGCTTAATGTAATATATATTTAAATATGTATTTTCAGATAGATTTAATCAATTCTTGATAGGGTTCATAAGAAATCAATTTAATTTGCAAGACTATGCATTACAGACCCTGGCCGAAGAGAAGGTGCCATGAAAGTGAAGTAGCGCCAAGTGCCCAATAAACGGTTGAAAAAGGGTCCAATTACCCATTGCCCATGCATGTGGGATTTTTTTCGAGTACGAAATTGTCACACCACCACGCATTCATGAATTCGTTTTCTTTTTCCCTTTAAGTGATTTTATAATGTAATGATGTTCCATTAAATTAAAGTAATGAAAATACTATGACACTTAATTGCAAATAAATTGTAGTAAGTTCTCTATTAACAGCAAATACCTTTATAACTTTTTTTTTTTTTTAATATTTTGTATTTTCAAGTTTTTATTTTATTTTTGTATTTTTGGTGTTGTAATTTTAAGTTTTGAATTTTTTGATTATTTATACTTTCTTTAATTTTTTATTTTATATTATTTTTATACTAATTATTTTAAGAAATAAATTTCACTAAGTCTTCTTTAATATAATTTTTTTAATTTTATATTAAATAAAAAATTTTCCTATCATCATGATTTAAAAAAAAAAAAAAAATGTTACACAGCACTTGTATAGTTGAAGGTTGTGATTTTGCACCATCATATTACATTCTTCAATTAAGTGATTTTAATTTTAAAAAATAGATAATTATCAAAAACTTTTATAGTTCTTAATTTCAAGGTGGGAGTTTTAGACAAGTACATAAGTTCTTTAGGTGGTTTAAGTCTCAAATTATGAAAACAAATGGTTACTTAATACTTAAGCAAATATACTGTGAAAATTAAATGAAAACACTACAATTTCAAACATACTTTAAATTTCTAAAAGGGAAAAAGAAAGCATTTATAAATTCTATAGCAAGGTGTGATTACGAGAAAAGACAAATTTAAATCCGATTAATAATAATCATTTAAATTTGAATCCAATTAATAATGATTGTACTAGGTATACAAACAAAATTAGAGTTATATCGTTCCTTTATCATCATGTGGACTCTGCATTCTACATTTCTACAACTGATTCGGTATATTTCGCAATCATGCAAGCATTTCTGCTGCATCAATCCCAATTTCTAGCCGTCTTCTAGTTTCTCCATTTCCCACGTAGGATGATGACTTTCCTTCATGTACCGAACTAGGTCATGTGCTACAATACATGTACGTGGTTCAATATCATTTGTTCTTGCTCTTGCAATTTGATCATAAACTTAGCTTCGAAGCATACTAGTTGACATGTTGATCGTTATCAGAATTCAGGCCCATACAAATCAGTAGGAATTCTTGACAAAATGTCTATGTTGTTCAGCTGTTGTGAGTATTATTTAATTGTAAATTGAGTAAATATTTCATACTTTACGGTTTTCCAATGGATTCATCATATTTAGGGAGAAGTATAAGGTCAAAGAGCATTTACAGTTTGTGATGACATTTTGCTTTTAGCCCTAAAGTAATTGCATTCTCGACAAAATAGTACCGTTGCAAAGTGGCGTGGTAATAATCCCGAATGGTAAGGATATGTATGCATCCAATAACATGGTCTTTAAGACACCGACCACATATGTTACCGCATAAAGAGAACAAAATGCACGTCTCCGCTGTGCCCATCACATACAAGCCATATGCAAACACGATTAACGTAGAAATATGTCACATGAACGCAACCCAACAACTTCGTTTGTCCACAATCACATGCACGATGGCTATAATTACTAGATGGGCTATTGCCTATGTATATACATACCCGCGTTCCTCGTCATACATGTCACGGGTGCATCTTGCTTTTTCAACGGTACTAAGTTTGTCGGTTGGGTCCATCGAGTTGAAAAATTTGACAACTAGGTCTGATTTGCTCCCTTTTTATATTATTTAGAATTATCATCTTGTACTCTTATATGTTAAGAAATACTCTCTTTATTTTTTTTATCTTCAAGAGAAAACTCTTAAAGCTATATGTTATTTGTCAGAATAGAAATGGGAAGAACAAAAGAGTAATCAATGGCCACATATATATAGAGTCCATGTATCGGTAAAGAAGATAAGCTAATGCTTTTACAACAACCTAGCAGGCCATCTACCGACATTATTGTTCAGTAAATCAAAAAGAACAGCTCCAAGTTTCGCCATGTTCACATTTTTAGCTCTTAACCACGATAATAGCTAAGTGGCCTTTTTTATGCTTCTTTGTAATATATAACGTTTACATAACTTGAAAATTATATTATCATATGCAATCAAAAAAATTTCATGATTTGAGCTTTTGCTGAAATCATTTAAAAATATTTGAATAAATATAAATTTTAAGTAAAAATTTTATCTACTTTAAGTTTAACTTGATAAAAAGGATCAAAGAAAAAGATCGTAAAAATTTTTGCATCATATTCGAACTCTTGAATGTTAGAGTTTTGTATTTTATTTAAAATTATGGTATTTTTTATATTTAAAATTAAAATTTTAATAAAATTTATTTATTTTTTTTACTTTAATATCTGACAATTTTGTTCTCCAATATTTATAGTTTGAAAGTGACGACATCACGTTAGTAAGCAAATACTCATTGTACCCATTGAATTTCTTCAACGTTAATGTTGACATTTTGATTTGATCCTTTAAGACTCAAGGCTAATCCTTGTATATGTGTCAAATGACAAGACAATGTTGAATGACTGCATTCATTATCAAAATACAGTAATTTAAAAAAAAAAAAAAAGAAAATTGGCAGGAAGGGTGCTCCTGTCATTATGCAAGTAAAATGCAATCCGGCAATTCCGACTAACCGTCAAATGTCGAAAGTAACTAATCAGCTAGGTTTTAGACTGTTCTTCTTCTACGTCATGTCATGCACCTTCGTTTCCGGCTCTTGAAACTATGTCGTTTATTGATGAAACAATTCTCCGCGTAATAATTGAACTTCCGATTTCAGTCACCATCTTTCCAAAGAGAGAATGTTATACAGTTAGAAATTAACGTTTAATGAGACTGAAATTTATATCAATTTCCTTGAGTGGCCCTCGGTTGGCCAATGAACATGTAACGAGAATCATTCAAGCTTAGTTTTGATTTGTTTAATAAAAGAAGGTAGATAGTTTAATAAAATAAAGATGAGACTGGGATTAAGAAATGCACCATGCTTCTCTCCCTTGCCCCTTGGAGGCCTGTCTTCAAGCTTAGGGAATGGCTTTTCAGTCTTTGGTGGTTCATCAAATTCAAATGTGGTTGGCGGCTTGTGTTTTGGCTCCTTTTTCGGCTAATTTAGGTGAGTTACAAATTTATAAAAGAGAAATTTATAATTTTTAAATTATGACTCTTAAATTAATTATTTATTATGTTGATGTAATTTTAAAATTTAAATTCAAAACTTATAATTTTTGTATTAAGTAACTATAATTCTACTATTAGTATAATATTTTTTTAATAAAAATAATTTTATAAATTAAGAAGTAATTCGTTTTGTTAAGATTTTTAAATTTAAAATTCTTGTTATATATTATTTTGAAATGATTTAAAGAGTTTAGAATGTTTTGGCAATATCCAAAAACGACAACAAAAATAATAATAATAAATTAATTATCTATAAATTTTATATTTAATTTCTTTATTTTTAAAACATATTTTAAGATTGCATCCTTAGAGTTTAACGTCAGAACTTGGTGGGTTTTGTTCTAAAGAGTGCAACAGCGGTCTTTGAGGAGGTTTGTTGGGTGGATTCTGGCCTAAAGTTGGAGTGCCTTTTATAACGAAGGAATCGCCATAATTGTGTGAATTAACTGTGCCATTGCTTCATTCAATTCTTAGTAGTTTTTACAATGTAAAAATGCAGTTAAAATTAAAGTTTAATTTTCTTTGTTTTCTGGGTTTTTTATGGAACCATTATTACGATGGTGTCAATGCATGGACCACAGAGCTGCCAAACTTGACTATTAGGCTGTGGGGAACCTAGGGCAGGTTATCTTTGTCTTTTTAAATTTTTTTATTGCTAAATTATAATTTAATTTTATTAAAAAAATCTCTTTTCACAAATTTTTTAAAAAAAATCAGTGTGATAAACAAGAAAAAAAAAAAGGCAACATGAAAGGATCTAACCATGAAAACGATTATATGCAACAATTAATGATATCCTTTAATAAATCTTTTTTCTGCATAAGTAGGTTATTTGAGTTCCATATTAATTGTCTTTCTTTGGTAATACAATAGGTTAAAGAAATTTTAAAATCATAAAAGAGTTATTTGTTATTTTTCATCATCTTAATTGATACATTAATTTCTCTTTGCTTAACACTTTGAAGTTCCAATAGAAAATGAAAAACAAAAAAGGAGTTATCCAAGTATTTTTCATCATTTTTTATTATTTATTAATTTTACATCTCCGGTGGTTTTTTTCCCTCTAACTAAAATCAATTTAAACAAGGTGTTTGTGTTTTATAAATTTAATAATGAAAGCCAAGAAAGTGAATATATCAAGCATAGAGAAAGAAATCGTTGGAAGGGGTATGAGATTTATTGAAAAGACAAAATGCAAAGAAAAATTTATGGAGTGTTATTTAACTAGTTTTTCAAGTGTTATAAAAAAAAATTACGATGTTAAAGGGAGTTGATTTTAAATATATATGGAGTATATTTAGTAGAGAGTTGTATGAGTGTAAAGAACTTCCCATAACATCTCTTCACGTGTTAAAATATTTTAGCCACATAATCAATTAATGAATTTTTTTTTTAAACCCTCAGTGTTGTCTTGTAATTAAGAAATTTTAGATGAAACCTCATTTATGTTTTAGAACTATAAGTGCTGAGAATTAAGAGATAGATTTTCACCTTGTACTGTATAAATATATGATTATACTTTTTTCAAGTATTAAGATCCATTATTTTTCAAATTCAATTCATAAAAATGAAATTTGATAAAAATGATTAAACTGAAACTTCTATAAACTGTTAGAGAGGAGATTTGGACTCTTGTTAGGAGACTATTTCATTTACAATTAGAGTATTAATTTAGATTAAATATAGAATAAGAGTAGTTTATATTAAATAAAGGATGTACTTACTTATCCCATGTTGATTTTTATCTTATTATCTTGTAAGCCAAATAGCTATTTAAGGTCCTTGTCCTATTGAATAAAGCATGTAAAATTTTACATCAAACACTTGTTGAATTAAGGAGGTCAGAGTAACTTGAATCACTCTAAATGGCCAAAATAAAGAAGTAATGTAAACTTGATCTTTGTGCTTTTCCTATAAATAAACATGTTATGAGATCTGTCACCAAGCAACACAACATAAACTAATTAAACATCAAATTATATTGAGTTTTAAGAACACATGTTAGTTTTTATTACAATATGCAGCATCTTTGCTATATCGATCATATTTGGAGTAGTAAAGCTATAATAGAGTACACAACACGGCACCCAGAAATAATTGAATACAAATGACAGAAGATGACAAGGCAATTGCGATCGGTAAGACATGTGAATGGTGGTAATTCCTTCCATTATTTTTTATGAAGTGTCTTTTTCTTTGGACTTTGTATTTCACCTAATTAATTTGATTCTTATCTTCTCTTGTATTTTGACAAGTTTGAACGATGGCTTTTCTACGTTTCCCACCTTCGATTGCGACCACTGATGGCGATACTGGTCCAGAATATTAATTCTACTGTAACAAGTGGGTTCTTGTTTCTTTCTTTTAATATTATTTACAGTACATTATATGAATAAATACGGCCTTGTAGTTTATTTTAAATATATACTAATATTGAGCTATTAAAACCAAATGCATATGAATTAAGTATCCCATAAATTCTTTGTCCTACCCTTGACTTATTCTGTCATTAATCTTTATATTCAATGTGATACCTGTCAATAATACGACTACAGAATGTATAGACAAATTTAATTGATTCTTTTTCTTATCGTGTTTAACATCAACAAAGAATATACTAAAGAATTTAAAAGTTTTCTGTCTCAAACTCAATACAATGGATCGAAAACTAACAGCGTTTAGTAAAATTAAAAGCCCTAATCGATAATCATTTTGCTAGAAAGACAAGACATTAGGGCTAATATCTTCAGATGCCCGTTGTCTATGGGTATTATTATGGTTTGTCTATTGACACATTTTGCCCCGTGTAAAAAACTAAACAATTTTCTCAAATTTGGACTTTCAATTAATTAGTTGGATGGAATATTAAATAATGCTCATTGTTTAAGTTCGAATCATAACTCACTCCCTTGCCGTCGGTATTTCAAAGAGTCATGCATGTGCACCTTGATTTTTGATTTATATAACTCAAGCAATGTGCTTCAGTTACCAATAAGAATTGCATAGAAAGATAATCAATATTTTTTAAGGTATAAAATTATTTCGTTATTCTTATTTCTTGTGCATCGATTAATCAGAGTTATTTTCTTTTAAATCATGCGTAATTAAAGGGATCCGACGTCAAAGAAAGTAAGTACTAGCTAGCCGAATAAACCAATTAGCCAGTTGGACCATGTACTGGAGATGACACCAGATACAGCTCATAATAAGCAGAAAGTGCATGCATGCTCATTGATCACAAGCTACAATCCAAGTACAAACGAAACAACAAGTAAACATGCAAGAACTTACATAGCTCCCGCAGGCGTCTTATTAGTAGTAGCAACAGTACATGCATGCATTAACAACAGTGATTTTTATATTACAAGGCTTTTTCATCACTAAAAGCTCTTATTTCTGCATGTACTTGTACTACTATTACTATAAGCTGGTAACTGCTCAGTTGGAAGTTGGAGGCTTGTATGGTGGTTTCTTTGGAGGATATTTCTTGGGTGGCGGCTTATATTTCGGTGGCGGCTTGTATTTCGGTGGTCGCTTGTATTTCGGGGGTGGCTTGTATTTCGGTGGTTTACCATCGTAGCTTTCAAGGGATGCAAGGTTTTCTTCCAGAGATTGCTCCTCCGTGGAAAGAGGCTTGCGGTGATCGGCGGTGGTGGGAGTGGTGAGAAGCACCACTCCAATGAGCAACACTAGCAACAACAAGTATGTCTTGAGCATCTTTGAAATTGATTAGGCTCCGACTTTAGGGATGAAAAACTTGAAGCAATTAGATGGCCTTTTATGGTGAGCCAAGGCCAATAATCACTCAACACCTGTCCTTCCTTTCTTTTTCATTTTCATTAATTTTTTTCTTCGTCGCCTTTCTATAATAGGGAACAGAAGCTCTCTAGATAGAGAATTATATTCTCGAATGGTACCCACCGAGTTGAAAAGTTTGAATATTAGGCAAAGCCTGCATACACTTGGTATTAAATAATGACAAAGACTAGAATAAATTTAAAGTAACTATTTATTAAATTACATCACTTCCCTAAACTCTAAAATTTTAAGATTTAGGTAACAACCTCCTTAAGCCGAAAGTCCCAAGAATAAAAATATAAATTAATAAAAGAAATAAACTATAAATATATTGGTTAAAAATTGGTACTTCTTCCCTAAATTACCATTAGACTCAAAAGTTTAAACTTTTAATTAAAGACATAATAATAATAATATTTAAAAATAAATTTTAATATTATTTATTGTAATTATCTATAATTAATATAAACTATATATTCTACAATTTATCGATTTATTTTATAAATAATGGAATTTTTTTATTTATTTAATGCCATACTTCTACTATATTTTAATTTTTTTTTCTTATATATAATTATTCTTACTTATTGTGGATATTTAGTTAGATTAATTGAAGATTAAATTCTGCTCAATGTGATTGAGGAGGAATTCAAGTTATTTGAAAGAAAATAATAATTAATTAATTTAAAATAAATTTAATGTGTAAATAATAAAATCTTATTGAAGACTTTCTTGTGAATAAGTTTTTTTTTTTTTTTTTTTTCTAAATTCTCATGAATAATGCGGTGGTCACAACATTCTGCAAGACTTTCTCGCAAACAGGTGGGTGAAGTAAGCACGCTGTTGTCCTCCTCATTTTTTCAGCGGATTTCATCAATTGTTGACTAAATAAGAAGAGATCGAAACGACTGCCACATACTAAAAATTTGTCGAGGATAAAACGATTAGGTATAAAATTGCACAAAAGTCACATGGCACCAATTAATACGTGTGCACGAACGAAAATGGTGAAGTAGAAGAGATCAAGCATGTGATTGTGATGGGCATTTCGTCAACAGTTGTCGGTGATTGGTCCTACATGACTTCTTAAGGGGGTGATTCTTATCCAATTTTACGATGAATTAAAAAATAAAAAATAGCGTAAAATTAATCTTAAATTTAATAATTTAATTTTAAATTAAATTTTAGAGATTTAGTGAATAGTTTATATTATCTGTCGTTAAATTATAATTACAATATATTATTTTTTAATAAAATAAAACATCACATTCTATCTTATTTTACGAAATTTATGCATAATTTTTATATTATTAAGAGAGAATTTTAGATAAAATTATTACGTCATATCAATCATGATGAAGTAGTAAGATTATTTGAAGAAATATTCTATTACTGTAAATTAAAAAAATTAAATACGAATTTTACTTAAACGAGAGAATAAAAACATAAATAATAAAATTTATTTTAATTTTTTTAAATTTTTATTAATAAAAATATAGTTTCACTGCATTATCCAAACTAATATGGAGACAATCCCACCTAATTTTTTTTTTTTTTTTGTCCATATTTACAATGATTGTAGCTCATATTGTGGCTCATATTAAAAAAGGAATTGATGCCACCCATAATATTATCTTCAATTCCGACCTACAATTGGGACCAATAACCCGCGATCACTATCCGCCATTTAATACAAAGCAACTTGCACGCAGATCTGATTGAAATTTTCTCACCTGTATTATGCATTTGGCAACTGCCGTTCAAACTCCATAAGAATGCTAGATTGTTCTTAAGAATTAGGGTAACGAGAAGACAAAAACAGGAAACAGATGCTGTATATTTCAAGGCATATTCCATTAGTTGGTTGGAGAAATTATTGAAACTTGAAGGCTGGCTATATCATCTTGCAAATAATTTTGTAGAAGGATTTATTATGTCTTTTTTTGATAAATCTGAGTGTGGAAGTTCAAGCACCAATCAAACTAGTATTTGAAACTTGACGTAAATTATTGAAAGTTGGAACCTATTGCCCACTTTCAATAATGCCCATGGAAGGCTTGTTTTCTCTGGCCCAATAATGCCCATGGATGGCTTGTAGTCTTGAATAATTGGCCTCCAACTCGCCTATAAGCTTCCGAGTTTTGACAGTGTGGCCCAAATTTAGCAAATAACTACACGTTTTTGTCGTTGTTAACGAACTCTATCTATACCCAAAAGCACCATCCCAATGACTTAATAACTTGTATTTAGGATCGTACCCATACATATAACACAATTCGCACATATTTTTTTCGTACGGAACGTGAATCAAATTTTCTACTGATTTAAAAAAATGCGTTAAAATCTAAAAAAATCATATCAAAAAGGAAAAAAAATCAACGAGTACTGAATATTAATTACATATGTTTATATATATACACACACACACATATACATATGTATATGTGTGTATATATATATATACATACATATACATACATACTTGTACATATGTTTTGTTCATACTCGTGAAAGCAAAATATTCTAGTACCATAAAAGTGGAGGAACATTGGGTATTGAAAAATATTATTTTAAATAAAATAAAATAAATTAAATTATAATAAATTAAATAAAAATTTATATTACATTTAATTTAACATGTAGTAGATTGTATTATTTATTATATGTATATTATTATAATATATATTATATTATATATAATATGTAATACTCATATCATATTATATTATATTTAATTAAATTATATTTAATGTGATAAAAATATATATATTTGTAATATTTTATTAATAAAATAAATAATAAAATAATTTATTCTAATATTATTTATTATATTATTTTAATATATTATATTATTATTTAAAAAAAAAAAAAAAAAGGGAAAGGAGCTGGAATGCAGGTGATCCGTGAGAAGCCACAGGTCAAGCCTCCTGCGCACCCATGACAATGTCCAAAATATACAGTACAATATAAATAATTAAATTATTAAACACGATTCAAACTTCATTTAAAAATTACACAGTCCAATGGCAGCCAAACACGCCAATTATGTCTACATTGGCCTACAATTTAAGATTGAAAAAATAAAAATGGAATGGACACGAGGGCGGCCGCATGGAAACCCAATTTCGTTCGTATTATGTAATATGTAAATCCTGGAACTAGCCAGTGCTGCTCCGGAGCTGTCTAGTTCATGCGTTGTTGCGTCATCGTCGTTTTTGAGTCTGAATTTCGTGGGCGGTGGTCCTCTCGCTTTGCATCAACTGTTAATTCTCAGACCTCTCCGTTGTATCTCTTCGAAGAATACTACCGACCCTTTTGATTAATTCCTTCAATCTCTAACGAATATATTCTGGGGCTGCTTTATCTTTTTCAATCCAAAGGACAACAATCCACCATTCTTTGCTCTTTCTCAAAGAAAAGTCGCATTTGATTTAAAGCCTCTTTCTTTTTAGAACAGCCGCATGCAAATATTATAACACGATAAGCTCTCTCTTAACGGTCTATATGATGCTGTACTCTTCTTTATTCTTCTTTTCCTTTTCTTCTTATTATTATTCTTCTCCACTTTGTTCTCTCCTTCTTTTAAGATGTTCTTGAGATTGAATTTGGAGAGGAAAGACAAAAAGGAGAAGAAGAAGACGGAGAGATCCACTTATGGAGCGGGCAGTTCTGGATGGTGTAATTAGCAGGCTTCTTGAAGTTAGAGGAAAACCAGGGAAGCAAGTTCCGCTGTCTGAGGCTGAAATCAGGCAGCTTTGTGTTGTCTCCAAGGGTATTTTCTTGAGGCAGCCCATTTTTTTGGAGCTGGAAGCTCCTATCAAGATATGTGGTAACTTTCTGCAGCACCCTCTATGCATGTATTTGTTTGATCATGGTTGTGATTGAATTGGGTTGTTCGCAATTTTTTATTTTGATGATTGTATGCGTTCGGGTTTGATTAAATTTGACGTGTGCCCTGGAAGTATTGCAAATTTTGTAATTGGCTGACTTGAAAATTTTCAGTCGTGCTTGAGGTCTGAGTTTAGTTTCATAATTGCAGCTGAATTTTGTGCCCAATTTTTCGAATTTGGTAGTTAAATATGCCAAGCATACCGATAATCATAGACATGTCCAGAAATTGCTCCATTTAAAACCTGTTGGCCTAATTATAACTAAACTATGTGCTTATGGTTTGAGTTTGAATTGGGAATTGTACTGCTTATGTGGGTTTAGACTGGATCTTCTGGAATGGATGATTTTTAAACTTCAATTTTAATAAAATATCCCCACGAATGATTATCAAGATTGTTCCTCTTATGAACTATGTTATTTAGTTGATGGAATGGATTAACCTGCTATATTTGAGGAACCCAATGTCTGTTTCTTGAATTTGACACGGGAACATTCTGCTTTAGTCATAAGATATGCTATCGGTTGTAAATAGCAGCTCCATCAACTTTGGCTCTTGCCTGCGGAACCTCAAGTTACCTGTTTTTGAACCCAAAAAATACATATCCTTTTCAAACTCCTTGCTGCAAATTGCTAACATAGATCAGCCCTAAATTTTCCTTTCATCCTGTATCGTGTCAATCATGCTGAAGATAGTGTAGTAGAACCTTTAATTCTCCCTTTCAACCACAATTCCATGACTCTAATCCTTGTTTATTTCGAGTAAAAACCACATTGGAATTTGTAGGACTATGTTCAACACTGCATTAACTACATTTGAATTACTTTATTTTGACATGTTTTATCTATTAGGAGTATAAAAGAGACTATTTATAAATAAAATGGGATAATTGGTTCTTTTAGAATTATATTGGTTAACGTTTTCTTCTTCTGCCCATGCCATGCATGTCTCACTTATTACTTCTTTATGGTAACCAGGAGATATTCATGGTCAGTATTCTGATCTTCTGAAGCTTTTTGATTACGGCGGGTTACCTCCTCGTTCCAATTACTTATTCTTGGGGGATTATGTAGATCGTGGAAAGCAAAGCCTAGAAACAATATGCCTTCTCCTTGCATATAAAATAAAATATCCTGAGAACTTTTTCCTTCTGAGGGGCAACCATGAATGTGCTTCAGTAAACCGTATCTACGGATTCTATGATGAGTGTAAACGAAGATTCAATGTCAGACTTTGGAAAATATTCACAGATTGTTTCAATTGCCTGCCTGTGGCTGCTCTTATTGATGAAAAGATACTTTGCATGCATGGTGGACTTTCTCCTGACTTGCACAATTTGAATCAGACAAGGAATTTGCCGCGACCTACTGATGTCCCAGAAAGTGGATTGCTGTGTGATCTCCTCTGGTCTGATCCCAGTAAAGACATTAAAGGTTTCGGGCCCAATGATAGAGGAGTTTCATATACCTTTGGCACTGATAGGGTGACAGAGTTTCTTCAGAAGCATAATCTTGATTTAATTTGTCGGGCCCACCAGGTTTGAGATGCCTTCAAATTGACTCATTTGGTGTACTGAGACAGCTTAGACTGTCTCTCACTCATTATTTCTTCGAATAATTTGCAGGTTGTGGAAGATGGATATGAATTTTTTGCTAATAGACAACTGGTGACCATATTTTCAGCACCTAATTACTGTGGAGAGTTTGATAATGCTGGTGCCATGATGAGCGTGGATGAGACGCTAATGTGTTCTTTCCAGATATTAAAGCCTCCAGATAAGAAGCCAAAATTCAGTTTTGGGAGCACAGCTACTGTTAAGTCTGGTGCTACTCCAGGTAGAATGAAGGTACATTCATACCTTGTCGCTCCAAATATATGGACTTGATCTTTCTATTCTGAAGTTTTCTAAAATATTCACAAATGATATAGGATAAGGAGAGATTAGGGTTGTTGTGACTATCTGATGATTTGAGTAATGCACGACTGCTACTACTTTTGGATAATTACATCATTAGATTATTTCAGGTACCTGAGATATGTTCAAGCACTCCTATCCACCTAAAACTAAAATATATGAATAGATCTTTTCGTAAAATTTTTAAAAATTTTATCCAAAGGATAATGTCTCTAATATCTTGAATTTCAGGATATTTTTGTTTTTGGTTAAGCACTTGCTCATTCATGCCCATTCTCTATTTACAAATTGAATTTACAGCATGAGTTTGAGATCTGATGTGCATATGGGAGGGGAGGAGAGCCTTTCCTTTTTATGTTTAGCAAAACATTGCTTTTGGTGTCACAAGATTTTATTAATACTCACTTTTTGAATTAAAAACTGAAGCAATTTCTTTAAAATGTGTTTCCTTTTTCTCAGTCATTTCTTGGTGCAAAGGTATAACAAACCCAATCAGCAATGGAGATATCAGAAGAAGGCAGTTATTTTAGAGAATTAAGTGTAGAAACTGGATCAGAAATAGCTATTAGAGATCTGGGTTCCAAGATCTGTCTCAAGGAATGAAGAATAGATATTGACAACTGTGTTGAGCCGAGGCCAACGGCAGGTGTTCCTCCTCCCAAACGTTTTTGCAATCGTGTATTCTTTTTTCTTTACTCACCCCATGGCTATGCACATTACCAGTGCAACACCAGCCGTAAGCTTGTTCTCTCTTACCTCTTCTATCCTCTTTGGTGGTTCTCTACTCAGCATCTTTCTCAGAAGCTGTCTTGTATCATAATCACAGCATGGAAAATCCATCTAAGGGCTTGGCATTCCTAGTGAATTACATTGTCCTGTCATATAATCATAATGGGACGATTAATGAGTCTGTTGTTTTTCTCAGTGTATGCAAGGAATTCTTGTATGGTACTACAAGCTCTGACCCTAGAGAGCTATTTATCATATTTTGGAAGCTAAAGTTACTAGCTTATTGTCGTCATTTTTGGCACTTAATTGAATTTTGAATGCATAGTTTTTTTGTGTTTGTGCTCATAAGACGTAAAACACAATGGAAGTCTGATTTTGAAAGCCATTTTTATGCTTTTCGAGTTTAGACAAACTTAATTGGTGAGAGAGTTTTGATAATCCTATTTGGTGCTGTATGATCTAAATCTGAATAACCTTTTCCAAGTTATGTTTCTATTGATGGAAAAATAAAGCCTGCAGATCACATTTCTGCTTACCAGGTTCCATCAATACTTTACAATTTTGAAAGCTATCAAAACATGACAAATTACTGTTTTGTTAATATTACAAACGAGCAGGTTTCTACGCTCATTCTTCCCTTAAAGCACTTTAGCAGGTTTCTCCGCAAATGCTACAAAAGCCACAATCTCCCAGGTCCCAAATTGTTTTTAAACGTTGGATTGACCGATTACAACCCTTCTTTTGGGCTTATGCCAAAATGCTAGGCCATCTCCTTTGGGCTTCCAAGTTTCAGGCCTTTATCTACACCATTTTCCTTGTGCTTAATCCAAAAATATGTCGTAAAAAGGAAATGTCACAAAACGTGCGATCACTATGCTGCATTGAAAAAAACAATTTTTTGTCTTACTTTTTCACTTGACATTCACCATCTTGATCTACGAAGTTTTCTTCAAGGGAAATGGAATATCACAAGGCAAAATGTTCATCGATCATCCTAATAAGATATGGAACTTCTACAATTAAAGGACCACTTTCAAATATTCTCAAATCTGAAGCATGCATGCGTGGATAGAATGTTTCAGTTAAAGCACTTTCATTTAAAATATGGTATGCATGACAAACCGGAGTGGTCGTCCACCACAAATTTTCAGTCTGGTCTGAATCGATAATTATTCTGCATTATCTTAGATGCTAATCTGAAATCGGTAGCATAAATTCTGTGTGGATTTTCGATAAAGTCTTCGGTGGCCATTCAGTTTGCTGCTTCTGTAAAGAAGAGATTTGTTGAGCTTCTAGAATGAGAAAGCTTAATCGTTCTGGTACCTTCAAAGTCAGCCACGACCAACACCACAAGACGTCGACTGATCGAATTAGAAATTTTGAAAACCCCCACACACCCACCATCCCCCTCACCACACCGCCGCCACCCCCACCTATTTCTATTCTTATTTCACGCCATATCGTTTTCTCTTTAGTACCATCTCATTGTTTCTTTCATTACACTTGCATTGGGCATGCCTTTAGATGCTTTTTTGGGTACTCAATTCCTCACTCAACACGTACTTTTAATAATTAATTAAAAGAGAGAGATTAAAATAGATTCCATTGAGCTGCTTTTAAGTGCAAGATGTGATGGATTTAATAAGAATTTCAATTTGAGATTAACATGATGGGAAAGGTTAGATGTCTTCTATTTTGTTTACACACACACACATACAAGGATTTAATTAATTAAAGAATGTGTTGGATAATGATGGACTTGATAATTTTGTTAAACTAAATTGATAAATAATTAATTTATATAATACGTTGAATTAATCTAGTAATAATTAATTCATTCTTCTGTTAACTCGAGTAGACAATATTCTCTACTAAAAAAAAATCATTAATTCATCATCTCACTTCCTCTTACTCGGTAAGATGCATGTATTTGAATTGAAATATACCCAAATTATTACAAAAATCTCTCTCTGAAGCTGAAGTCAAATGCACATTTTTCAGTCTGGTGTGCAAATTGCCCTGTTGATTTAACCAAATATCCTCTACTTTTGGCTCAATCAAAGTACATTGGGCCAATTGACTGATCATCGGTGTGTAATGGCCAACTACAAATTTAATGTTTTGTTAATTTGTTCTTTTATTCAATATTGTTCCTCTTGATTGTTTCGCTAGAATTAGCGAGCACATAAAGAGTACAGTTGACATTTCTAGTTTCGTGTTTCCACGCAGTGAGGCAGATAAGCTGCTAAGGCTTAAGGAATCTTAATTTTATTATATAGAAATCGAACTTAATTAAACAACCATAAAGCCATAAAAGTCAATTGAGATATATTCAGAGCCTTGCCCTTGTACAATTATCGATAACTGAACATAATTTCATCCATGACATGTTAAAGCCCTTATCATAATTTACTAATCCCTTTGACTTGCAGTATGATCCTGCTTCACATGCACATAACATGATCATAGATATACAATGAACTGCTAAATTAAATTCCTAAGTTTCTGAAATTAGATTTGTCTGTGCAGTCAATTAGTTGATATTGCAAATTGTTGCCATGCCGGTAGTGGGTTTTCATATATATTAAAGAATAATGTGATGAATGTCTGCGGCAATTCGTGGCATGCATTGGCTTGCTAGGTCAAGCAAACGCAGGGTTAACATTACTTACGCAATAATCTAATTAGACCTGTTAATCAATTAGAGAGAATGCGGCCGCAATTAAGTAAACAATTACATCAAATCAAATTTTTAATGATTAGGAAATTTGTTAATCAGAGAATCTTCCATTGATGTTCTAACTTATTCTTTGACTTACCAAAAATAATGACCAAAGACTTGTTTATGTTCAAAAGCATGATTCGATCGTAGAGGTGGCAAAGCTAAAAGCTTGAGTGATGAAGTTCTAGCCGAGTTTTGAATGAAATTTGGATTCCTTAATTATAGGAATTCTTCTTCGTAATATATTAAAAAGAATTACTCAAAATCTTTACTTACAGTGATATCTAAAAATAAATATCATTTTACATAGTTAAAAGGAAGTTTGGTTTATTATAATCAAGATGATGACAACTGGGATACTGCAAATTTGGCTAAAACAAACTAACAAAATGGATAAAAAGAGAATCATATCACTTTAAGTGGTGAACACGCACTAATCTTCCTGTATACTTAGCTGTGGAAGCCAGCTTCGTAATTATTAATAAAACAGAGTCAATATAACATTTAACATCATAATTTAGTCAACCAAATTATCTTCTACTTTCGGCTCAATCAGAGTACATTCGGCCAAATTGAACCCCCAAACAAAAATTATCAAAAATATGTCATTACCACTCCTGATCCATAATTTGACTGATCATCCATGTGTAATTGCCAACTACAAATTTAATGTTTTGTTAACTTGTTATTTTTATTCAATATTATTTCTCTTAATTGGCTTACTAGTTTGGCAAGGACATAAAGAGTACAGTTGACAATGGTACCAAAGATTTCCATTTAATTTTCAGTCGTCACTAGATTTGGCAAGTACATAGAGTACAGTTGACATTTCGAGTTTCGTTTTTCCATGCAGTGAGACAGATAAGCTGCTAAGGCTCAAGTAATCTTAATTTTACTATATAGAAATTGAACTTAAGTAAATAATCATAAAGCCATAAAAGTCAGTCGAGATATATTCGGTGCCTTGCCCTCATACAATTATTGATAACTCAACATGACATGTTAATGTCCTCATCGTAATTTACAAATCTCTTTGACTTGCAGGATGGTCCTGCTTCACATGTATATAACATGATAATAAATATAAAATGAACAACTAATCTAAGTTTGTGAAATTAGATTTGTCTGTGCAGGTCAACTAGTTGACATTGCAAATTGTTGCCATGCCAGTAGTGGGGTTTCATAAATATAACAGAATAATGTGATGGAAGTCTTAGACAATTGGCCGCATACATTAGCTTACTATGTCTTGTGAATGTAGGCACTGAATTACTTAACACAATAATCTAAGTAGTCGTGTGCATCAATTAGATAGAATGTGGCTGCAATTAGAAAACAATTACATAAAATCAAATTGTTAATCAGAGGATATTCCGTTGATGCTCTAAGTTATTCTTTGACTATCCAAAAATAATGACTAAAGACTTGTTTATGTTCAAAAATATGATCCGATCGTAGAGGTAGAAAAGCCAAAGCTTAAGGGATGTAGTTTTAGCTGAGATTTGAATGAAATTTGGATCCCTTAGTTATAGGAGTATTAATAAAATAGTAGAATTTAATTGGAATTTCGGCCAAATATTGTCAATAAGAGAATAATAAGAAATTTAATGAAACAGTAGAAGAAGAGAATCATATCATTTTCAGCGGTAAACATAGAGTAAATCTTTCCTTTACAGCTAGCTGCGGAAGCCGGCTACATTAATTATCAATAAAATACAGTAATGTAACATTTAATTATCATAATTAAGCATGTAATGACCATATAATAATGCTTGTTCCCCCATTTAAAGCAAAGAGGATTTATCTGTTCACTTGTGCTTTTTGATGTATCGAAATTGTTGACTATTCTTTGCCCTTGAAATATCAAACCCAGCTTTACTTTTTCAGTATATTTAACAAAAACTGCATGACATTTGCATGGATAAAACTTATCAAATCAATCGTGCCAAGCAGGCATGTGGATGTGGGGCAAGAAAATTCTAATCTTGTGTGTAAATGGTTTATAATCATATCTCATTATTGATAGAAAAATCAATCAAACATCATTGATTACTGCAAAACTTGGAATATTTGGGAAGATAAGTCAAAAGTAAAAAGTGAAAACGGGCTTATATGTGGCGCCGTAACTAAGAGGAGCTCACAGTTTTGCAACCATTGAGCCAAAAGGTGTATATATAATTCGGTTTCCTGTTTCGCAGACACTAAATTATGGGACATATTTTTAGGTTAATTTCCTGCATCACGAATATTCCTAGCTAAATGTTTGTGCCTGAATGAGCTGCAGGGATTTATCCATTCCTGACTGTACAAGTTAATTAGCTAGCATGACTTAGAAGCCCAAGTACAAAGCGAAATACCGTCAAAGTTGAATTAGAGTACAGAATAAGGATGAAAATATCACATGTTGTAGAAGGAAATGATCATTCTTAATTTGTTTCAGTTGTCCTCGATGTTTGTTAATGAACGTAATTAGTATTTCAAACCATACTAATTACTACTATTATCCCCGTGATAAGACATGGAGATGGAGTGCTTGTATTTAACCTTAGTAATTATTCATTTTGGCTTTAAGAAAAACAACTTTTGGTTCTGAAATCAGCATTAAAAGGGCATGAAATTTTATTGGACTGCCACTTAATGACAAGAATTTTGTATTTTGTACTATAATAAAGAGGAAATATCGCAGAGTAATTATTTTCTCGGGTAGAAAAATGGAAGGAAAGCTGTGACTCCACTTGTGAGCCTGCGAGTATTTGGAAGCATTGACCTAATTAACAGGCTTAAAGAATGAAGGTATATACTATTAGATGCCGGAGTTGATTCTGGGAGTTGCAAGCTTTACTTACCTAAATGGCCAGCCAACACAACCAAATTCTCATCCCTGTTCCTTCCTTGGATGCAAATTCAATAATTAAGCTGCAGGTTACTCTCTCTCTCTCTCTCTCTCAAACACACTTTTATTTTAAATTTGTGGTTAATTTTATGTGAAGCCTAGAAGTTCCTTGCTTTCGGGAGTTGCTTTTGCCTTTTGGATTCTAAGACCACTTTTAGATAGCCAAAGGTTTTTTTCTTAATGGTTAGCTAACTTTATGAAAATGAATCTCTGTTCATTACGGGGCACCTTTACGATTCTTCCATTTGAAGTTTGAAAAACACAAAAATCCTTTTCTCCATCAAAATTGTCTGCAAATTTCATAGTTTCCCTGCGTCCAAAATTCTTAGAACTCCCTTAAGTAGCTTCGACCATTTACACACTCACAGCACTTTCTTTCATTATAAGTGTTTTCCTTTTTCCTTCTCATCAATCAAGCAAAGAGACATCGGAATGATGAATAGAAGCGTCCAGGCTTTTCCACTTATCTTTCTCGTTATATTACACAGCACATTTTCTCTTTACTTGGTCTTCATGAGTAGCTGGTTAATTAGTAAACGTCAACAGTATTACAGAACTACACGCAGATATTTTTCTTTGTAAATAGTTTTCAATGTTTTATATATGCTTTGCCATCTTGCTCCAGATATATCCCACAAGATCTCTCTCTCTTTTTTTTTTATTCACAAAATTAGAAATTAAAAATTCTTGAGAATTATTGGAAGTTGATTGAATTGTCTTATATTAAATTGATTTCCAGAATTTGATGCTAATACGATATGATCTTAAGAATTTAACTTCTTGTTCTTACATTCAGGAAAATTACTTTCTGTACTCTTTTGTGGGAGCACTACTTGCATAATTTGTAGCGTCTAGCCATGGTAGGACAACAATTGACTGTGCTAAATGCACTTGATGTTGCAAAATCACAATGGTATCATTTCACTGCAATTGTGATTGCTGGAATGGGATTCGTCACAGCTGCATACGATCTCTTTTGCATCTCACTAGTCACGAAGTTACTTGGTGGCATATACTACCACGTTGATGGAGTACCAAAGCCAGGCACATTGCCTCCCAATGTTTCAGCTGCCGTTTATGGTGTCGCCTTTTGCCGAACTTTAGCTGGCCAGCTCTTCTTTGGTTGGCTTGGCGACAAATTTGGGCGCAAAAAGGTTTATGGTATAACTCTGATTCTCATGATTATTAGCTCTGTTGCATCAGGACTTTCCTTCGGAAGCAGCCCAAAAGGTGTCATGACAACCCTTTGCTTCTTCAGGTTTTGGCATTGGCGATGACTATCCACTTTCAGCCACTATTATGACTGAATATGCAAACCAAAAAACTCGTGGAGCATTTGTTGCTGCGGTGTTCGCAATGCAAGGTTTTGGGATTTTGGCTGGTGGTATTGTGGCTCTTATTATTGCAGCTATATTTGATCATCAATTCAAGGCCCCACCATATTCTGTTGATCCAGTAGCCTCAACTGTGCCTGAAGCAGACTACGTTTGGCGCATTGTCTTGATGGTCGGTGCCATACCCGCCGCTCTTACTTATTACTGGCGTATGAAAATTACACAGCTCTTGTTGCTAAGAACGCAAAACAAGCAGCCGCAGATATGTCAAAGGTTTTGCAAGTGGAAATTGAAGCAGAAGAGGAGAAGGTAGCAAGGAGAGCTGAAAAAGATTCCAATTACTATGGCTTATTCTCCAGGGAATTCTTGAAGCGTCATGGCCTGCACTTGTTTGGAACTGCTTCCACTTGGTTCTTGATGGACATTGCATTTTACAGCCAAAATATTTTCCAAAAGGATATCTTCAGTGCGATTGGATGGATTCCTCCAGCAGCAACTATGAATGCTGTTCACGAAGTTTACAAGATTTCAAGGGCACAAACACTTACTGCACTACGCAGCACAGTTCCCGGGTATTGGTTCACAGTTGTTTTCATAGATTATATGGGAAGGTTTAATATTCAAATGATAGGTTTCTTCTTCATGACAGTGTTCATGTTTGAACTTGCTATACCCTACAATCACTGGACCTTAAAACCTAACAGAATTGGTTTTGTCGTAATGTACATGCTGACCTTCTTCTTTGCCAATTTTGGGCCAAATGCCACTACATTTGTTGTCCCAGCAGAGATATTCCCGGCATGGTTGAGGTCACCTTCCCATGGAATATCAGCAGCAGCTGGTAAGGCAGGCGCTATGGTTGGTGCATTTGGTTTCTTGTACGCAGCTCAAAGCGAAGACCCCCACAAAGACAGACGCCGGTTACCCACCTGGCATTGGAATCAGGAATTCGCTTAATATGCTTGGTGTGATTAACTTTGCTGGTATGATTTGTACTTTGTGTGTGCCAGAGTCCAATGGAAAATAACTTGAGGAGTTATCAGGTGAGAATCAGGATGATGGTGAGGCAGTAGCTGCTACTCCTAAAACTGTTCTCGAGTGATTTTGAACTGATGAAGAAGAATTTATTTCATATCTCGGGCAGACTGTGAAAACTAATGGTGGTCTTGATTTCTGTTCATATCGATCCAGCGCAATAATGCAGACATTTGCTATTGAATGCTTTGTCTAAGTGCAACTACATAAGTCCATTTGGTGTGTGCGCGCTGAATTTATGTTTTTGTAATTGAAAAATATTTGACAGTTATCGTTTTTCTTCCTTTTTTTTTTTTTGGTTCACTAGGCTGTCTGGCTCAATTTGGTTTCATGAATGCTTTGATTGATAGTGAGCATGCAATTATATTTATGTGGTTTGTACTGAATTTGTATGTCTTGGTGTGCATTGTATCCACAATTCGGTTTGCACTAGTGAAATTTGAAAGTACTGCATCTCTTCTTTTGAACTCCTCTATACTAAATATGTACCATAATTCATTAAGGCTTACAGTTGATCGCCACCTTTCATTTCATTGGGCGTAAGAAACTTTGGCACAAATTCATTAAGGCTTTAATTTACTTTGCCTCATGCATGAGTAGCTTACAGTGCAAAATTAATGTGATAGTGTAATGATCATATGTTAATTTTTATAGGTATCTTTTTTCGCTGGCTTCAAGGGAAAGAATCATATTTTAAAGTTACAGTTTAACTCTTTAAGTATTCAATCATGTCCGAAATTAATTTGGCAAAATTAATGGAATCTGCAATATTTGAATAATTTAAACACAACAGGAATTGCAGTTGATCACATCTAACTTTTGGCCAAATATCCCAAGAATTCTCTAATTTTTCAAATATAATCTGGCATCCATTACTTTGTTTTGGTTAATTTTAGAAGTTAATGTTAATGGTATTTCACACGTTGATCTTAATTAGTAAAAGAATATGCCCACGTCCTCTCAGACCACCTAAACTTTTTGAGCATACCCGAGTAGCCCCCAAAAATTATCAGACAATGACATAAGCGCAATAAATGAGAATCTATTTTATGACATTTTAGATTTAATTTATAGTATTTAGTTAATATTATTTTTATTTATATTTTAAAGATAGACTTTTTTTAAAAAAAATTTGTAACCCATTATATAAAAAGTTTCATACTGCTTGTAAATATTAGTATCATAAGAGCTAGTAAACTTGCAACTTTTTTTTTTTTAAATAATTATGTTTAAAATATAAAATAAAAAATATTAATTAATAATATAAATTAAATAAGACACATCATAAAATAGTTTCTTATTAGTTGTGCTTATGTTAAATAATGGTAGACTACTTGAGTATTTTTTAAAAATTAAAAAATCTTGAGGTATTAGATGTAAAAAAAAAAAAAAGAAAAGCGTGTTAATCTTATTCTCTAAACATAACTAATTAATTTCTCTAGTCTTAATTTTATCAAAGAAAGAGAGCCCTACGACATGCATTTATGTATCTATCCAATATAATCTTACTATATTTATGCATATATTTTAAAATTTATTGATCATACGAATAATTGGGGCAAATGAATAAATTAATTAATGGAAGCATGGCGAGTGTTAGCAAGAATCAGTACTCTAACAATTCTTCTGGGCTCATGTTGAAATGCTGGGCCCTTTGATTTGGGCTTCCAAGTTCGAGGTTTCCACTGCCAAGAATTGGGTTGTTTCCTGGGCAATATACTCCAAAAATATGTCGTAAAAAGGAAACGTGATGACACATACGATCACTGTGCAGCATTGAACAAAAGAATTTTTCGTCTTACCTTGTTACTTGACATTAACTATCTTTATCTGCGAACTTTTCTTCATGGGAAATGGAAGATCACAGGGCAAAAATGTTCGTCGATCATCCAAGTCTTGTCAATAAGACATGTAACTTTTGCAGTTAAAAGGTCCACTTTTCCACTATTCTCGAATCCGAAGGAAGCATGCATTGATAGAACGTTACAGTTAAAGCACTCCCCATCATCAAAACGCGTTGCCGTTATTTTATCATCCATCTCTGTTCTTAATTCACGCCATGTCGTTTTCTCTTTGTTGCCATCTCGTTGTCGCCATCTCGTTGTCTCTTTCTTTATAAAAATCTAACCGTCCGATTAATGGTATGATTTTCCACATTTAAAGTTGGAGTGACAACCGCCAAGTGTTCTTATTTGGGTTTGGGATCACATGTTCAATTGGCATACCTTTCGATGATTTTTTGGGTACTCACTTCCTCATAAAACGCATACTTCGAAGAATTAATTAAAAAGAGAGAGATTAAAGACATTCCTTTAAGTTGCTTCTATGTGCTGTATTTAATAAGAAATTCAATTTGAGGTTATATATATCTTCTCTCTCTCTGTCTCCCTTGCCCACCCTCCTCTTTTTAATACTATCATGAGGTTCATTCTTTTGTATTGGATTTTAGGAAAAGTAAATATACAAATTAATGTAAAATATTCTAGTCAATTCATAAGATTTTATTTAGTATCAACCAATAAAAAAGATTTAATAAAACAGTAAATATTTTTAGTACTATGCTAAAGAGGAAATATCACAAAATTTTTTTAACAGAGAGTAATTGTTTTCATAAGTAAAAAAGATTGAAGTTGTGACTTGACTTGTCATTCGCCCACTTAAAAGGTGGAACAATGCTCAAAATTATCAAACAACACCTTTAATTAAAAAAAAATATTCAATACTTTTTAAAATTTTTAGTACATATAATAACTAGTCAATAATTTCTATTATTAATAGTGACATGTCTCTAAAAGGAAACTAAATCATCCAATAATGTAACAAATAAAACAGGTGAAATTCTTCTTAAAATATAAGCAACTCAAAGACAACAAAAGATCAATCAAAGTCATCCACTCTACGTTTAAACCTTTAATAATCTAAAAATTATAATAAATTATAATAAGTTTTAAGTTCAATAATTATATTAATTTTTTATATATATAAAATACATACATATTTTATACAATATATGCACATGATATGGTAAAAGATTAAAATTATGGTAATTTTAAAAGTTTTATGACACTTAAATACATGAATTTTTTTCTTAAAAAATTTATTAAAAATATCTTTATTCAATTAATACTTAGTAAGATTTCACTCATCACTTATTACTTATTGAACCAATGACACCTATCGATGATATATTGTATATAAGATAAATACAAGTGATGCATATAATTGAAAAATAATAAACACACGTACTCAAAGGTTAGAGCCACTATTTTATGCTAATTAGTGATGAGTCTTTCTATATATACAAATACATCATCATACTAATGTGAAGATATACTATATCCAAAAATACTCAAAAAGTTTTTTTTATATCATATGGAATGCTTAACAATATTTATCATTTATACCAAACTCAAAAAAACAATCATATTTATAAAAATTTCTTATAAACTTATAATTATCTACTAAATAAATAATAAAATAAAATACCTTAGAAAACATAAAACTAAACTTTTATATATACTTTTCTTACAAAATTACATTTTTATTACTTAAAAAATGATGCAAATATATATAGTTAATGCCAATGCATATGAGTTGTAAGCAATCACATATATAAACAAATAATCATGAACAATCGCATGATTGCATAATAATGTAAAAAATCAATATTTTCATAATAATATATAATATGAAAAATATTTTTAAAAACACAATCAAACACATATATACATTTATTGTGGTTCTTTTTAAAAATTTTTAAATATTTACTTATTGACAATTACAACCAAGTTAACATAAGTATTTTGACCTAAAATTAAATATTAATATTTATAAGTCTAGTATAAACTATCACAAAGAATAATATAATTTACTAGGTCTTCTTTGTACTATTTATATAATCCAAATTTATTTGACAAATTAATATTCCTAAACTTACTAAATTTGAATATATGTTGTTTAGGAGTTTTTTATATATCTTAAACTACCTATTTTTCATGAAATCACAACATAAGTTTTAAGAATAATAATACAAGATCATATAAAAGATTGACTCCTAACTCTTCGTAAAACCATTTTTTTATTATATCATAGAATTGATCTTTTATTCTAACAATGTTAAAAAATATAGTAAATCGCCCCTAATTGTTGATTTTTAGAAAATATAATAGACACCCAAATGTTATAAGCTTTTGCAAAGATGATATACACATATAAATAGTACAATAGTAAAAATTTTGGAACTAAATTCATTTTATAACCATTTCAAATAAATTTTGTTATAAAATCTTTAAATTATGTCAAACAAAAATTATAGTGAGTTATATTCATTAAAAATTTTATCGTAAACTTTTATTATGATACAATAGACACAATTAAAAACTAATTTAGAAAATTTCATAATTTTTTTAAGATTATTAGATAAACTAAAATAATTTTTTTATTTGGTTGTTCTACAAAAATAAGTAATTTTCAGTATTTTTGTATTAGTTTTTCAAAAATTATTCAAAATTAAAAATTTAATATTTTTTTAATGAAACAGAATTCATAATAGTAATGTCTAGTTTTATCACATAAATCGTTTTTGTCAAATTCATGATGTATGATTTTACAAAATTTTCAAACTAATCTCCTCTACAAAAATTCTTTTTCTTCTATTTATTCTCCATAACAGCACTCATGTCCAAATAATGCAAATCAAATTATGAAATTCTAATTATCATCCTTTATGAAACATATATAACAACAATTGTATGCTAAACTCATAATATTCATCAATATCAAAGATAAAATAAAATAAAGAGAAAAATTATAACTTTTAATGTTAAAATCAATCCACTCTCTCTCTCTCTCTCTCTGTTTTCTCCCCAAACTCAAATTAACCGAATTTTTTATACTTATTAGAAGATTTTAATTGAATCCCTAATTTTATTTTTTTTATTTATTTTACTCCAAAATTATAACTTATCACTTAAGTATTCTATTCTTTTTTGTAGTACATAATTTAAGAAAAATATAATATCTATTACCTGTCAAATATAATTGTTTAAACTTTTACTTTCAAATTTAAACTTTTAGATTAAGCAAAAAAATTTAACTTAGTATTAAAATTAATTTGACTTTATGGTTTAGTGTTCAAACTCCTACAAACGCTAAAAGTTAAAAAAATATATATAATTATAAAATTGGGCTTACACATCAGTAAAAATATTAAATACAGCTGTCTTGCCCTTACCTTCAAACTTATCATTTTAGATGAAGGGGCAAATTCAACTTTATTTGTCTATAACTATATAATATATTGCAATAATAAGTGGGTGTTACGTGACTTGTAAGCTTGTGAAAATTTGGAAGCATTGACCTAATTAATCAGCACAAAAATGAGGGTACAATATGTCATTAGATTCTAGAGTTGATTATGGGAGTTGCAAGCTTCACTCACTTAAATAGCCGGCCAACACAACCAAATTCGCATCCCTCTTCCTTGGTTCCAAATTCAATAGTTAAGCCCCAGGTTACTCTCTCTCTGTCTCTCTCTCTCTCACAAACACACTTCTGTTTCCTTGTGGGGCACCTTACGTTTCTTCAATTTCAAGTTGAAAAACAGAAAATCATTTTCTCCTTCAACATGGTCTACAAATTCATGGTTTTCCAGTTTCCAAAATTCTTAGTACTCGTATTTCCATTTTCTTATTTTTGATCATTTATAGGAGTTTGTCTTCTTTTTTTTTTTTTTTCATTCTTCTTTTTTCCTTCTAATCAATCATGACAAAGAGAGATCGGAGTGAGGATGAAGTGTGGAATTTCCGTTCAGGCTTTTCCACTCATCTTTCTCGTTATAGTACACAGCACATTTTCTCTTTACTTGGTCTTCCAGAGTAGTTGGTTAATTAGCAAACGTCAACAGTACTAAATAATTTTCAACGTTCTATATGTTTGTCACCGTTATTAGTCTTTTGTTTTAATACATTTGTCCATATACATATATTTTTGTTTGTTAAATATGTATGTATGCATC
The DNA here is from genome assembly GCA_032401905.1 of Swietenia macrophylla. Taxonomy (NCBI): domain Eukaryota; kingdom Viridiplantae; phylum Streptophyta; class Magnoliopsida; order Sapindales; family Meliaceae; genus Swietenia; species Swietenia macrophylla. Next base: position 2,983,516 of record CP135582.1, read on the forward strand.
CATGCTCGTATGTTTGTCCACACCACTGAAAATAACGAAGCTTCCTCAACATCAGCTGCTGCTTGTTTACCTAGACTTTATTAACCCGATGGCACGTCTATCTAGCTTTTTCTTCAACCATGTCTTTGTAAGTCTCCTGTCCAGGAAGTCTCGGTACGCAATTTAATAAAATTTTATTAAATGTACTCCAATAAACGAAATACATAAAAGCGTAAATTGTTTATATTAAATAGGGATAAGGTGGCCATTTTTTTGCCTCTCTGGATATGAAAATGAAATGTTTTATACCTTTGGAAAAGTAAACATGTTATGCTATTTTTAATATTTTGTCCGTAAATTCGTAGGTTTCAATTTACATTACACAGGGAAGAAAATCGGAAACACGAGCATCTTGTTTTGACTTTTGATGGGTATTACTTGATTGAATTGTCTTGAATTAAATTGATTCCCGAATTTTGATGCTAATATGGTATGTTCTTATGATTGATAAAATCATATGAATTGGACTTCTTGTTCTTATACGCAGGGAAATTACTTTCTAAGCTCTGCCGGAGGAGAAGTACTAGCATAATTTGTAGTGTCTAGCCATGGCTCGGGAACAATTGACAGTGTTTAATGCACTCGATGTTTCAAAAAGCCAACGGTACCATTTCACAGAAATTGTGATTGCTGGAATGGGATTCTTCGCAGATGCATATGATCTCTTTTGCATCTCCGTAGTCACCAAGTTACTGGGTCGCATATACTACCACGTTGATGGAGCATCAAAGCCAGGCACATTGCCCCCAAATGTTTCAGCTGCTATTAATGGTGTCGCCTTTTGTGGAAATTTAGTCGGGCAGCTCTTCTTTCGTTGGCTTGGTCACAAATTAGGGCGCAAAAAGATTTGTGATATTGCTCTTATTCTCATGGTTATTAGCTCTGTTGCATCAGGACTTTCCTTCGGAAGCAGCCCAAAGGGTGTCATGACAACCCTCTGCTTCTTCAGGTTTTGGCTTGGTTTTGGAACTGGTGGTGACTATCCACTTTCAGCCTCGATTTTGTCCGAATATGCAAACAAAAATACTCGTGGAGCATTTATTGCTGCGGTGTTTGCAATGCAAGGCTTTGGGATTTTGGCTGGTGGTATTGCCGTTTGTATTATTGCAGCTATATTTGATCATCAATTCAAGGCCCCTCCATATTCTGTTGATCCAGTAGCCTCAACTGTGCCTGAAGCAGACTACGTTTGGCGCATTGTCTTGATGGTCGGTGCCATACCCGCCGCTCTTACTTATTGCTGGCGTATGAAAATGCCCGAAACTGCTCGCTACACAGCTCTTATTGCTAAGAGCGGAAAGCAAGTAGCTGCAGATATGTCAAAGGTTTTGCGTGTGGAAATTGAAGCAGAAGAGGAAAAGGTAGCAAGGACAGCTGAAAAGGATTCCAATTCCTTTGGCTTATTCTCTAGGGAATTCCTGAAGCGTCATGGCCTTCACTTGTTTGGAACTGCTTCCACTTGGTTCTTGTTGGCTATTGCATTTTACAGCCAAAATCTTTTCCAAAAGGATATCTTTAGTGCAATTGGATGGATTCCTCCAGCAGCAACTATGAATGCTGTTCAGGAAGTTTACAAGATTTCAAGGGCACAGACGCTTATTGCACTATGCAGCACAGTTCCCGGGTATTGGTTCACAGTTGTTTTCATAGATTACGTGGGGAGGTTTGCTATACAAATGACGGGTTTCTTCTTCATGACGGTGTTCATGTTTGCACTTGCTATACCTTACCATCGCTGGACCTTAAAGCCAAACAGAATTGGTTTTGTCGTAATGTACTCGCTGACCTTCTTTTTTGCCAATTTTGGGCCAAATACCACTACATTTGTTGTACCAGCAGGGATATTCCCAGCAAGGTTCAGGTCAACTTGCCATGGAATATCAGCAGCAGCTGGTAAGGCAGGCGCTGTGGTTGGTGCATTTGGTTTCTTGTACGCAGCTCAAAGCGAAGACCACACAAAGACAGACGCCGGCTACCCACCTGGTATTGGAGTCAAGAATTCGCTTATTATGCTTGGTGTGATTAGCTTTTTTGGTATGATTTGTACTTTGTGTGTGCCAGAGTCCAAGGGAAAATCACTTGAGGATTTGTCAGGTGGGAATCAGATTCAGGATGATGGTGAGGCAGCAGCTGCTACTTCTAAAACTGTTCCAGCATGATTTTGAACTGATGAAGAAGAAATTGGTTTATAGCTCAGACAGATATGTGAAAACTAAATGGTGGTTCTGATTTCTTGTTCTCATCGATCCAAACGCAATAATTCAGATATTTGCTCTTGATTGCTTTGTCCACGTGCAACTATATACGTCTATAGGGTGTTTATTTTTCTGTAATTCAAAATAGATGAATGTTTTTGTTTTTCTTCTTTGTTTTTGGGTCACTAGGTTGTCTGGCTTAATTTTGTTCCATGAATGCTTTGATTGATAGAGCGCATGCAATTATATTTATGTTTTGTACTGAATTTGTATGTTTTGGTGGTCATTGGTTCCATAATTCTGCTTGTACTCGTGAAATTTGAAAGTAATGCATCCTCTTCTTTTTCTGTAATTGAAATTATATAAGGAGTTCAAGGGAAACACTTTTTAGTATTCAACCATGTCTGAAATTAATTTAGCAATATTTGGATTAATTTAAACAAAAAGAAATTATGTTCGATGACCATAATTTTTGGCCTACTATCTCAAGAACTTCCCAATTTTTCAAAAACACTCAAGTATCCTTTGACTTTATTTCGTTAACTTTGAAAGTCAATTAGAAGTATCTTTGTGTTTTAACTTTGATTAATAAAAGAATATGCCCACAACCCATAAGAACCCCTAATTTTTTAAGAATACCCAAGTAGCCCGTAACATTATCTAATGTAAGCACAATAAGTGAGAAACCATTTTATGACATGTCAGATTTAACTTGTATTATTTATTCAGTTTTACTTTATTTTGTATTTTAAAGATTAAAAAAATTGTGAGTTTATTATTTCATACTGTTACAATTTATTAATATTACAAACAGCGAGGGACATTCCATCTGATTGGTAACATCCTGCAATTTCTCCATTAAATGAGTAGATTCACATTATTTCAAATATCAATAAATTGTAACATTACCGGTTATTAAATTTATAATTTTTTATTTTTTTATCTTTAAAATTATAAAATAAAAAAGTATTTATTAAATAAAACAAATTAAAGATGACATATCATAAAATAGTTTATCATTTATATTACTTATGTTAGACAATGTTAGGGGTACTTGGTTATTCTTAAAGCATTAGGGGGATCTTGGGTTATTGGGCAAAAAATTATAGGCCTTTGACCAAAAATAGAGAATCATGGGCATATTGTCTTATTAATTAAAGTCAAAATACAAAAATACTCCAACAATAACTTTAAAGTTCATGAAATGGACAATTGAAACCAAATGATTGAAAGAATCATATTTAATTTGCCTCGTGCATAATTGGGTTACAGTGCGAAGTTAATGATAATCTAATGATCGTAAGTTAATGGAAAGAATCATATTTTAAAGTTACTAAGTATTCTAGCCATGTCTAAAATTAATTTAGCAATATTCGAATAATATTGTAAACATAATGAAAATTATGTTGGATAACAACCTAATTTTTTTGCTTAGTATTCCAAGTATTCCCTAAAATTTTCAAAAATACTTAAGTATCCTTTGACATTGTTTCAGTTCACTTTAAAAGTTGATATGTAGGGGGTATTTTGTGTTTTAATTTTGATTAGTGAGAGAATAAGCCGACGGCCCTTAACACCCCTAAGTTTTTAAGAAAAATCATGTCACACTTAACATTATCCAACATAAGTAGAATAAATGAGAATCTATTTTATGACGTATCATATTTAATTAGAGATGGTTACAAATTTTGTGTTAGATGGATATTTTAAATTTGCATATGCATTCGCCTACAAAATCTCAATGCCATATCCATAACAAACTCGTTGTGAATTTGACATTTTATTATCAAACTGCTTAACGAATACTTAATATTTATCAAATTCGTAATGAATATTTATAATTTTTTTAGTGAGTTTTTATCTTTTCAACTGCATTTATATTAGTTTTATCTTTAAAATTACTTAGTTCAATGCATAATTTATGTATAAAAATTTTTAATTACAAATTCAATTATTTTGAAATTATAGTAATTAAAAAATGTAATTTAATTACCACATACATATATACATTCGAATTCAAAAATTAATATTATTTTATTTTTTAGAAAAAAATACTATTTAAAATGTAACATCAAACATGGTGTAAGATGTGTAGTATTTGAAAATAAAAACTATAAGAAACAAAATAATTTCAAGTAAGATAAATGTTAAGTATCAAGTCCTTAACTCCAAAAAACTAAATTAACATTTGTAATCATTTTTTTTTTTATCTTTTTTAATTAAAAACTATTATAAAATATTAGTTTAAATATTAAATTTTTTTCACACAAATACATATTAAATACATATGAGTATTCGTTACGGTTATTTACAAATATTTAATTTTTTAATTATATATTTTTATTTAATAAAAGTATTAGAAAGATATATATGCGTGTGTATTTTCGTAACAAACATTCACAGATATTTATTCGCATTCATACTTATACTAAATTTATTATGAGTTTTTTTTTTTCAAACTCGCTAAGAGGTATATCAAATCTGTCTTGTTAGATTTAGATACTAATGGATTAACGAGTTTGCAAGTGAAATGATAATTCTCAAATTTAATTTATATTATTTAATTAAAAAATTTTATTTTGTATTTAAAAAAATTAAAATAAACTTATAACCACACTATCACAATTCATCAATCTTACAAATAGTATAGAACATTTCATCTTATGGATAACACAGCACAATTACTCCATTAAATAAAATGAGTAGATTCTCATTATTTATAATATTAGTTAATTGCAATATTATGGGTTAGAAAACTTACAATTCTTTAAAAAAAAAATATCTTTCAACTATAAAATAGAAATAATATTAATAAAATAATATAAATAACTATAACTCATCATAAAATAGCCTCACATTTTATGTGCTTGTGTTAGATAACGTTAGGGAGTACTTGCATATTCTTAAAAAAAATAGGGGGTCTTGGGCCAAAAAATCAAGGGGGGCATGGTCATATTCTCTTACTAATCAAAGTCAAAATACAAAAGTACCCCAAAACTTTTAAAATTAACGAAAATAACAATAATATATTTGACTATTTCTGAAAAATTAGGAAACCTTGAGGTATTAGGTAAAAATTAGGAGAAAATCGGACTTATCGCCAAACATAACCAATTAATTTCTCGTCTTTATCTTATCAAAGAAAGAAAAAGTCCTGCGTCAGGTTATTTCTAACACATTATCTATGCATCCATCCAATAAAATCTTATTATATTTATACCTTTATTTTAAAATTTATTGATCATACAAATAATTGGGACAAATGAATAAATTTATTAATGGAAACAATGTTATATTGCGGTGCTAGCTACAATTGATTGCGAGTGTTAGGCTAAGAATCAGTTCTCCCCTAACAATTCTCTTTTTCAACTTTGCTCATGAACACGATCAAGACAAGCACTTTAAGTTCTTTTCCTTCAGATTTCTCATTATGATTAACGGATCCTCCATTCTTGCAATATCATCCCTTCCTATACCCACTCTCGCAATATCATACCTTCCCATATGCGCTTTCTTTATGCTACATCCATCGCCTACCCAACTCAAATTTTTTTTTTTTTAAGAAAAAAAGATTGGAGATTTTATTCGCTTCAATCAATCCTAACAATTTGATCTTCTGGTTTCATGATTTCTTTGCATAATTTGGTGCCAAACCCACCTTAGCACTTGAATAAATAAATAGGTTCTTCACTCCAATGGCTGACTTTGCTCCGCATGGGCCAACATTTAATTGCCACAATCCTTAATCATTAATGGGTCCTTCAAAAGAATTTGGTACTGTTTAGAGGAAAGTGTCGACAGTATGCTGCAGTTTTGGATTAATCACAGGGCCAGTGGACCAGTCGCATAATTGCATTTAGGTGCAAGTAGCTAGTTTGCTATGTGATTTTGTCTCAATAAATCGGACTGGGTGTTGTTAAAGATGACAACTTATATGACATCAATTACCTTCCAGTTTGTGTAACCATTTTGTAAGTTGTAGAAGTTATATGTACACTTGTGGCTCAAGGTCTAAAAAGCAGTTTCCATGAATCAATGCAATATCAGGAGACTTTGCTGTGTCCCATAATTTATGTTATACAATTCTATAATATACAAAAGTAGTGTACTAGCCTGCCTCAGTCACTTGAAATTAAGATGGTAGATTACTAGTTGCTGTATATGAAATTCAAAGACCCAAAGCTACTTTATTGACGAACATTAAAAGAGAACATGCAGTTGTGGCTCTTTATATATAGTCTTGGTTCTTAGCAAGAAAGTTGCTAGTCTTTTAGGTCAACATCATCAAACAAAAGCATCTGTAAATCCAAGAAAATGCCCGATAAAATTATTCTCATAAAGTCTCCATGTTCACTTCCATAACCACCTAAAATACCCAAGATTAATTGAATTGATCAATAGAGAATTAAAGACTCCCGTTGTGATTGCCGCCCACCTCAGCTCTCAAGACTTTTAGCCTTTCTTTGGCTGGTTTCAGTTTAGAGTCCGCTCATTATGGTTTTCTTGATTGTGTCATGTAAAACGTATAAATATTATAGAATTGACTAATGATTCAACACAAATTACTTAATCAACAAAACCTTCAATTGGATTTCCCCTCACGTCTTCAAAGTATTGAGATGCAATTTTCATGTGACATGGACAAGTCAGAAGATTTGTGGCCCCTGGAACTGGCACACAATGAAACGAAACCTTTCAAGAATCTATACTTTTCGCTATCACTTCCCTAATTAGATCATACCCTTTGTGAGTGATACCGGGTCAAATTTTTGCATTCATGCAATTGATCAACATTCACATATTTTTTCTAACTTTTTGACTATTATTTGGGTTAGCCGAATCCGTACTAATTACATACGAGTTATCACGTAATATCATTCAGGTCGGATGTTGTGGTAAGAAAACATAATTTCTGGTTAATCGAAGCTTCTATATTCTGAAAAGAGTATCAAAATTTGGTATAAACAGAGACTCATTGACAATCTCAAGGGCCGCAATTGGAATCTGGCTCAATCGAATATGAAGAAGGAATTAACAACATACAGAAAGGACTGAAAAACAAGGAACTTGTATTTTTATTCTTGCCACAAAGAGTCGCAAACAAAAGGCACGAAACTTTCGTATGCCTACCCTATACATGTATTGCCTAAAAATATTCAAGGTTAAAAGGGTGACAAGTGTTTTGTGAAATTCTCCACCCACTACAGTGGGGTTTTGTAATACGTTTGTTTGGTTTGGGTACTTGAATATATGCTTTAATGAAAGAGTATATTAAGGTAATAAGAGATGGTCCAATCATTGAAGGATGATTGAAAATTTGACAATCGAAAAGATAAGATTTGGGGATGAGTGAAGATCGAATATGTGAGAGTTTGGAAAGTGAGCGATTGCATTGCAGCCTTACAAATTGGATTTAATCGAGTACCCACGTTAAGTGAAAGACAAGTTTAATTTTATTATAATAAATAAATATTTCATAACAATTTTCATAGGAAATTTTGTAACTTTGATGACAACTTAAAAATTAGCTCCACACAAAAAGAAAAAAACATATCCTTTTGTTTGTAATACGGAGGAAGAATATTGGTGGAAGAATATATCATTGGCAATTCAATAGTAATGGCTGAATCTTCCAGTTTGAATATTGTGGTACACTTTACTCCTATCCAATATCCCCAAACAAAAATGGTGGAAATTTGCCTAACTAGAGAAAGATGTTGAACGATCGATATGAAGTTGGATCTGATACACACAATTGTTGAAGCATCTTTATTGTATTTACTGTACATCAATTATATGTCAAAGAATAAAAAACAAAGGAAGGTGAGCAGTAATTTTCGTGCTCCTATCTTCATAATTCAGTGGACTCGTGACTTGGACTTTGCAAAATGAATGCGAAGATAAAACATTTATGGACCTGAGCTACTGCTAGCCACCGATCCTTCCACCCGATTCTTCGATGATTTCTCTCCCTTATTTGTTATTTTTATGTCATTCAATAAAATATTATAATTAAAATAGACAATAATTTTCTCTTAATTTTTTTTATATTTTTAATTAAATTTTATTTGTTAAAAAAATAAATTTAATTAAAATAAAATATAAATTTTTTATTTTTATCAAAATTTTAAAAATCAAGAATAAAAAAAATGAGTAAAAAATAATAATCCAGTTAAAATATGCATAGAGTAGCGAGGGTAGCAATTTACTGGGCGACTCAAAACTGGATTGTTATTTTAGCATCGTATTTATGATAAGCGCTTCTGTCATTATATTGTTGTTCATAATTTTAGGGGATATTCCTATTACTTGCCTACGTCTTGGCATAAACAAAATTTATCATCAAAAAATTATCTCAATTCTAGCAGTAAACCAGATAAACATGGAGACCCATTTGGAAAATTGATCAAACCAGCAGCTGCGTAAATAAGTTGACCGATTAAGGGCACGGCACGTAGATACAAGTAAACCTTGAAAGGTTAAGAATGGTAGAGAATATACCTTAGCAAGAGGAGAGGGTCCGTTGCAGATAAATACGGAACCAAACTTCCCTCTCTTTCCCTCCATCTCAACAACAAGACAAACACAAACACAAACACGCTACTCTCTCTGATCTCTGTGTTTTCCTTTTCCGTCTTGCACGCTTTTCTGTCTTGCCTCTCTTTCTTTTGGTGATCTTCGGCGTTTGGTTCTAGCAAACTATCAAGGTATGAAACATATACATGCGCAGTTTTTGTCCTCTGTTGTCATGAGGATTTGTTTGTATGATATATGAGATGTTACAACTGAAATTATATATAATCTTGAATTTGAAAGAGGTCCTGGCTAAAACTTGCTGATAATTTGAGCACTGTTTGCTATTCACTTCCATGCTTAATTAACGATGAGACAGCAATACGAATTACATATATGTAGAGATCTTAATTGTTTCATTATATACAATCGTAATTTCTTTCATCTTTGTATCTGGTCTGGTTTGTGAAACTCTTCTTGCACCAAACACCATTTCTTTCCCTTTTTGCACTCTTGCTTTGCTTTACACATGATCCTTCCATCTTGATTGTATCATATTACAATCTCAAAATTCAATCTTTTGTTTGGATTTGGAACTGACTGCTGTGAATGCTTCCCATGCTGTTCCAAGTTAAATGCTCTGGGAATTTTCAGTTTTCCAGCTTCTTGTTATATCTTGTCAAAAAGTTGTATTTATTATTGGGTTATTATTATTTTACTTACACTTTATTGACCCATGACTTGCTGCAGTTCTAAGTCAATTTTCAATTATCATGATATACTACCTTTGTCAATGACAATGGTCCTCACCTTGGAAAAAAATTTGTTCACGTATGTGCGGAAACTGGCTCTCTTTTTTTGTCTTCCTCTCAAATGATCTGTACACTTTTTGTTTGTTGCACCATTACAATCGCAAGTGTAACAATTAAATTCGTCTGAGTCAACCCGTTTAAACTTCTTGAGTTAATTATTTAAGAACTTAGAATTCTAGTTTCCTTTTGATTATTTAATGATAATTAACCTTTCCTGAGTTCAATTTTTTTCAGGGAAATCAAGTACAGTTCCAAAGCTAGTCATGGCAAATGATCAATTGCAAGTGCTTAATGCACTTGATGTTGCTAAGACACAATGGTACCATTTTACAGCAATTGTGATTGCTGGCATGGGATTTTTCACAGATGCATATGATATCTTTTGCATATCCCTTGTTACCAAATTGCTCGGTCGCATTTACTACTACCAGGAAGGTTCTGATTCTCCTGGTTCTCTCCCTTCAAATGTAGCTGCAGCTGTTAATGGTGTTGCATTCTGTGGCACTTTGTCAGGCCAGCTCTTTTTCGGCTGGCTTGGCGACAAAATGGGCCGTAAACGCGTTTATGGCATGACCCTTATGCTCATGGTGATTTGCTCTATTGCTTCTGGACTTTCCTTTGGCAAAAACCCTAAAGCTGTTATGTCAACACTTTGCTTCTTTCGCTTCTGGCTAGGCTTTGGAATTGGTGGTGATTATCCACTCTCTGCTACGATCATGTCAGAGTATGCCAACAAGAAGACTCGCGGGGCTTTTATTTCTGCTGTTTTTGCCATGCAAGGTTTTGGGATTTTGGCTGGTGGCCTGGTAGCAATTCTAGTTTCCGCTGCTTTTAAAGCCAAGTACCCTGCCCCAATTTATGCCGTAGATCCAACTGGATCAACTGTGCCTGAGGCTGATTACGTTTGGCGAATAATTTTGATATTTGGTGCAATTCCAGCTCTACTGACTTACTACTGGCGTATGAAGATGCCAGAGACGGCTCGTTACACTGCGTTGGTTGCCAAGAATGCAAAACAGGCTGCATCTGATATGTCAAAAGTTCTTCAAGTGGAATTGGAAGCAGAGCAGGAGAAAGTTGAGCAGATTTTTAAAGAGAAAGGGAATGAATTTGGTTTGTTTAGCACACACTTTCTTCGTCGCCATGGACTTCACTTGCTAGGAACCAGTAGCACTTGGTTCTTGTTGGATATCGCATTCTACAGCCAGAATCTATTCCAGAAAGACATTTTCACGGCAATTGGTTGGATTCCTAATGCAAAAACCATGAATGCCATTGACGAAATTTATAGAATTGCTAGAGCACAAACTCTGATTGCTCTTTGCAGTACTGTTCCTGGTTATTGGTTCACTGTGGCTTTAATTGATAAAATGGGAAGGTTTGCCATTCAGCTGATGGGTTTCTTCTTCATGACAGTTTTCATGTTTGCATTAGCTTTGCCTTACCATCACTGGACTCTACCGGATCATCGAATTGGGTTTGTCGTGCTGTACTCACTGACCTTCTTCTTCTCAAACTTTGGTCCAAATGCCACCACATTTGTTGTACCTGCAGAGATTTTCCCTGCAAGGTTAAGGTCAACTTGCCACGGTATATCAGCTGCATCTGGGAAAGCCGGAGCCATGGTAGGTGGATTCGGGTTTTTGTATGCAGCGGACGGCATTGGAGTGAAGAATACACTCATAATTCTGGGGGTGATCAACTTCTTAGGAATGCTGTTCACATTCTTGGTACCTGAATCAAAGGGAAAATCACTAGAGGAAATGTCAGGTGATGGTGAAGAAGAGAAAGGAACAACAACAGCAAACCTTAGAACAAATCCAGTTTAATTAGACCTTCTATTTTATATATTGTTGCATAGCTTAGTGCTAGTATATTTATGTTCATAGCCACAGGATAAGCCACTGTATGTGTTTCTCATACAGGCACAGCCAGTCCGCCTAAGATGAAATTAGCTCATGGATGCTAATTCTCCCTTCTTGCACTTTGGACTACTTTAGTCTTTTTCTTATGTTATGATGCTGCCTTCACTTATTAAAATTGTAATACAAAGTAATTCAGCCGGTATTAACACTTGTTCCTGTATTTGTTCCATTTAGCAGAAGCAAATTGGGTGAATGGTGGTGCATGTTCCCTCTAGCTTATTTGCATGATCGCTGACAATAGTACACAACACGGCTTGCGATATTAATCTTTCGCTTCTTGTCCCCGCCCCATTAATGATTTTGTTTCGCAATCTCATTGAACTACAATGTGTGATTGTTAGGCCATCTGATTAACATTGAGATTAAATGTTGTCCAATATGCAAGGATTTTAATGTTTGCTTCCATACTTGCTCCAAATATTTCTTCATTTCATCGAGGAACTAATTGATTATTCTTGTGCACCAAATTTTCAAAGACTATAACTTTTGATTCAGAAAAAATTATAGAATATATTAACAAAAAGTTCTTTTCAAACTCTATACCTTGCCAATTCATGTTTACTTGGTTAAAATAGTTTTTGAAATAAAAAATTTTTGGTTTAAAAATTGTTTCAGTTTATATGTAATGGTAAAGAGTATTTTTAATATTTTTTAAAATTTTATATTTTAAAATAGTATAAATATATTTTTTTTATCACCAATAAAACTTTTAAAATAATTATAGTTATCAAGAATTTTTTTTTTAAAATTTTAAAAATTTTATCATTTTTTGTTTAAAATTAATCAATTTGTTAATTAAATCACATAAACTCTTTGTCAACTCGCTACCAATCCGTATCAGTATTTGTAACATATTAATCGCATGCAAAGACAAGCCCTTTGACGACAACATTGTCATCAAAAGGAGACAGCGATTGAACTTGACATACCCAACTAGTTGTTACTTAGATAAAATAGGAAAAGAAGTGAGTAACTATCATTGATGGCATAATCTTAGCAAATCCATTCCATGATTGACTGGACCTAAATTAAATGGGTCTAGTCTTTGCTTGTTCAATTGGTTTAGCTTTGTCATGCTGTATGAATGGTGCTCATAGCTTATCTTAGCTCTAACATACCATTTTGATGCAACACGATATAAGCCTAAGTTTAAGAGAACGTCTACATGCATGTTCTTCATTACATACAAAACCGAATTTGTGATTGATCATACTGGTATAACGAAATAGAATGGCCAAAAATTTAAGCAGATTGTGCCCGTGTATACTCATATATTATACGAGCACGGCATAATTTATTCAATGTTTGTTTAAAACACGACATAAATACTGAACGAAAAATATAAGTATTTATTTGTATTTGACTTTTTTTTCAAAAAAAATATCAAATTTAATTAGCAATAAAGGTAATTTTTGAATTAGTACATAATTGCATACAAATTAAAATAGCGCGTACATTATTTGTAAGTAACATTATATTTTTTAACAAATTTTTTGATAAAATAATTTATAAATGCAGTAAAATATATAAACACTTATGCATTTTTCATTTAAAAAAAGAATATTACTTTTAAATAGTAAGTTTACAAATTAAAAAAATAATTTTTTTAAATACTTAATTTTAAAAAATTACTATTTAAAAAAATATTCTTTAAAAAATATTATTTTTTATACTTAATTTAAAAAATTTTATTGTAAACTTAATTCTAAAAAATATTATTTTTTTTATTATGTTGAAAAGTTTCAAATATCCGGTTTTTCAGTCAGTTTCAGATATAGATACCAAGTGATGTTTTGCATATGTGATTAGGCTATAAGCATTGACTATTTCTATCAAATAGAAATACCAATGTCTTAAAATTTTCAATGGTGGTAGTATTCATTGCCATCTCTAAAATTAACAATGAAATTTAGAAGTAGCCCTTGTAGTGGGCCTTGGATTTCAGCTGTGGACTGGACAGCCTTGAAGGATGAACCTAGTCCTAAGACACCCATGGGCCACTCCTGCTTAAACTTGTAGTGCGACTAACCCATCCTGAAAATCAGGTTCCAGGTTTAGAATTTGGTAGACAAATTCTGTATATCTATTTCTACGACATGAAAATCACACATTTCAAGTGTTTCTCAGAGGAACATGCATTCGTTTGAAACAAGCATACCAATTTTCTCCTTTAGGAATTGACTCTCCTGTATAAAGGTAGCTAAAAGAAGAGTAGTTAAAGCATTACATCATAGTGAATGGCAATGATCGATCCAAACAATTGAAAACAACAGTTGAAAGCTACAATTAAATTGGTCCCTAAATTATCCTACAAGAAAGCAACAAAGAGCCCCACATAAACCCTAACCCTAATCATCATCATATGGACTGCTACACTAACGTGGCCTAACTTGAAAGCTTTTTTCGCAATCAAAGAGAAGAGTTGAAAGGGAAAGGTGGAGTTTCGATAAGAAATATTTGGACCCAGGCATTCTCTTTATATGGTTGTCAACTTTTGCATTTACAAAAGAAAACAATGTAATTGTATAACTTATCTCTTTGTCTCAAGCTTGCTTTCAACCTCATAATAAATAAAAGAGTTTAAAGTTTATCGTTTATGAATAATGAATTAAAAATTTGTATGGTAGTACGTATTAAATTATATTATTTTAAACAAATTATACTGTGCTACACGAATCATGAAATCTTTCTCCTTGTGTTTTATGTCTTTTGAATAATTATTTATTTATTTAATTTTCCGAGGAGATTGAATTTTGGGACTCAACATGCACTCAAACCTCCCCATGCTCGCTCCTACTGCATGATTTTCATGACAATGATTATTTTATTTTTATTTTTTAAAACTGCAATTATTGTCGAGTGAATTTTCTCAGTACGGAATCTTAGCTTGCATTTTTTATTTTTATTTTTTGCTTATTTTATTTAATATGGAAAATAAAAAAAAAAAAATCAAAAGTACGGTGGGATAATACTTTGATATCCTGAAGGCGGACAGCGCAACACATGGGTTCAGTTCTTTCTAGGACGTGTCAAAGCAAGAATGCAGGAGAGGCCACTCAGTCAGATACTCAGTGTAGCAGCAGAACGGTCTTCACTGACCGTGGCCCTCATTCTTTCTAAGGAAGCCGCTTTTCATAATTCCAATGACAAAACAGGAAGGAAGAGCAAATCAATTTCACCTCACTTCACGCTGTATTAACAAAATGGAAGACGGAAATACCACAATTAACGTTAATTATTGCTCCAATTGTGTTTTGACTCCAAAATCAACAAGAAAAAGTCTTATAAATTCATTATTTTCTCTTTCCTTTAATTGAATACTCTCAATAATTCATTATTATTGTAGCGTGTGAAAATACCTGCCTAAATCAATAAACATGCAATAAACATGTTAAAATAATAATAAAAAAAAAAGTGTTCATCTTTTTGGTTATTCCAAGGATAATGTCTGCTGGCTAAGTTGCCTGGTCCTTGTTTACTCCTAGCACTCGGCGGTAAACAAGCATAACAAACACAAGAGTGAATGGGTCCGCCCCCGCACAGACACAATAATTGTGATTTTTACTAACATTACTGCACTGCAGACTGCTAAATTAAAATAAATTTTAGGGTACAAGAAGAACCGTTGAGATGATGATAATCATCAATAGCGACAACAGGATTCTTAAAAGATATCATCATATCACAGAAAAATCATTCATACATACATCCGTCAACATGAACAGTGAGTCTCTCTTCAACCTTTGACCCCAAAAAAAAAAAAAAAACCCTCGCATTTTCGTAAAAGAGCAATCTCTCTATATGTACACTACCAAACATCTTTACATAAGCGGCCATTCTATTATAAAAAGGCGTGATTCATCCTTATTGCAAGTAAAAAAGGACCTTCAAGTTAGATCAGCGACTGCTCCGTTTGTTATCCATGGGTGTCCTGTACCACCACCACCGCATAAACGGCTTTGTCTTAGTATGGAAGTAAAAAAAATTGGCGAAACATAATTAATTTATCAAATGAAACAAAATTTGTGTACTTACTCAGAACCTGTTCTGCTGAGAATCTTCTGGAGACATCCTTGCAAAGCATCCTCCTCAGCAAATCCTTAGCCATGGGGGAAACCGAGCGAAACACCCGAGTCGGAAACCTGAGATTCCCTCTCAAAACCGCCTCGAAGATTTCCGTAACCGTGTCCCCGTAAAACGGCGGAAATCCAGCTAACATTATGTACAGAACAACGCCCGCACTCCACACATCCACCTTCTCGTTATACTCTCTCCCGCCCAAAACCTCCGGCGCCACGTAATACGGCGTCCCCACCACTCCTTTCATCTCACCGCTCTCCTCGTTAACGAAATCGGCCGAGCCGAAATCGGAAATTTTGACAATGCTTTCGGATGAGAACAGTATATTGTCTGGTTTTAGATCGCGATGAACGATACCTAACTGGTGCATGTGAGAAATCGCTTGGAAAACCTGCGTGATGATGGATTTTGATTCAGATTCTGAGAGAATGCCTTTGCTGCTTATCCGGTGATACAGATCTTGCGAATCGCAGAGCTCCAGGACAATGTGAAGATGAAATTCGTCTTCGTAAACGGAGAAGAATCGAACGATGTGAGCGTGAGGAGTGAGAAACTGGAGAATTTTAGGCTCCGTTAAGATGCACTGAGCATCGAGGTTGTCGCCGGAGATTAAGCGCTTGTCGATGGATTTGACAGCAAAAGAATCGCCAGAGATGCGAGAGGTACACCTGAAAACGGTGCCGAATCGTCCCCGGCCGATCTCTTCACAAACTTGGTAGTCTCTCTTCAACGCTTCAGTCATGAGAGATTTGTTTTCGTTAATGTTTTTTAGTGATTTCTGAAATCTAAGGCTGTGCCTTTTTAATAAGCGAAGGGTGGTTTACCGAAGAATGTTTGAAGGAATATTCTGTGGATCCAACAGGTGAACATATGGTGAGTTATAGCCGTTAGATCTGAAACAGAAAGAAATGGAGACGTGGACTCCGTACAAAAGCAGTCCTCAAATCACAGTTGGATCAGGTATCGTACAAAAAGCAGTCCTAGCTTTTTCCAATGATTATTTACGAAAGTTGCCACCATAAAGTAAGCATGCTCTTAGGCTTTTCGGTAATTCTACCTTTTGCGTCTTTTAACGCTTCCGGATACAGCTACGTCAATTCACTTTATTTTTTTTTAATTTTTTTATTTATTAATAAAATAATAATATATAAAATATTTAATAATAAATAATTTAAATTATATTTTAAATTTTTTAATTTATATCATAAAATATAAAATTAATTTATAAATTTTATTAAAATATAATTTAAATTATTTATTATTAAATTTATCACGTATAATTATTTAATTTAAAATTAAATTTATTAAAATATAATTTAAATTAATCATTATAAAATTTATTATGTATTATTATATAATTAAAAATTAAAAAAATTATAAAAAAATTTAAATTACTCTTTAAATTATAATATTAATTTTTAATAAAATTTATTTATTTAATATTTAATATTTTAATTTCATAATAATTATGACTTAAAAATTACAAAATAGAAAGCCTAAAACAAAAATATTACCTAATTAGAATGTGGTAGCTTAAAATCATTTCTTCCTTTTTGCTCACTCGCTACATACAGCATCATCATCTGTTATTACAATGGAAGGTGATATGAAATTGCTTAAGAGGATTCCATTGATTTTCCATTTTTAATTTCCTTGACCTGTTTGACCAAAGGTCAAATAATCCTTCGAGTTAACAAATAGTAAATCGAGTTATTATAATCCCCTGCCTTCAGACAGTTGATTTCTCAGTCGTCATGCAGTAACAAGTGGAAATTCATCAAGGATTGGAAGCAAAATATCAATAGCACTAGTAATTTTTTAACCTGGATGTATCCTAGGTCGGTTGCTTTCTCTTAAAGAAAAAAAACATTCTAAAGCCTAACAACACAAACCCAAGTATAATAATAAGTTGTCAATTTGGTGAAGATAACCACAATGGCAAGACAATTGACTACATATTGTATCATATAAGAAGACCTAGGAGCATGACATAGGTCTTTTTATTACAACACTTCTCAAAGAAACAACCAAAAGTTATGGATGTTTGATACCAACAACTATTTGATAACAGCCGATACGAAAGACCTACAATCACAAGGTTTTATTATGCATTTATGCATAGTGATAACAGTGAGTGATGCAGAAACAGGTACGAAGTGTGTGAGAATACAGAATGTTTCATCGCAACATATGGTAATTTGTATGCCCTATTGATGGAAAATTGTTTGTGCCTAGACACCATTCTCATCTAGTCAGCGAACGATCAACCAACTGCATCATTGAAATTTAAAATCAGCCAACCAACATCATGCAAATGTATGTGATATTCTTTATCACATACAATGCTGGTAGGACATTATTTATAAAATTTTATTAATTTTTTTATTTATTATTAATAAATATATTTTTTTATTTTATTAATTAAATAATCTCATCACATCAATAATTACGATGAGATAAAACTGTCGTAAGACTTTCTCGATATGCAACACGTTGAAAAAAGCCACATCATGATCAATTCTAGAGACAGGTATTTTGACTCTAAAAGTCTGGTGGATAAAGAACAGATGAGACACTTTATTATTCTCTGCAAAGTATATAGTAGCGTGCAACCGTATAGGATAAAATGCATCCACGGAGAACATGAATACATAAGAACCAAAGATCCACGTGAGAAAGTTCAAATCCTGTACTGTACTCAAAGCGATCAAGAAAAGGTGCATGCAATCAATCAGCTAGAAAGAAGATCTACAGTCAGTTCCAGGCATACCGCCAAATTAGCAAAGTTCTTTAATTACTCACCATCTTTGATAGAACTCTGTTCCACGTCGATTTGTTCTTGCTATGGCCGCTTGACAGCGGAAGACTTGTACTCCTGCAGTCCCTTTCCTTCTAATGAAGACCAAGAGTGGGGAACAGAAAATGAAACGTTGCTTGTGGTCTGCCCCTTAGCCGCAAAGGATTCAGCTGTGGAGCACAAGTCTTCATTCATTTTTGAGGTCCCAGGTTCGGTCTTTCGTTTATGCAATTCATCTGGGTGTCGCTGTTCTTCCTTACTTTTTGTTCTCTTCCTACAGGGTGGATTAATCTCTCCATTCCATGCTGATGGCGCCCTCTGGTCATTTGATGAACTAGTGGGACAAGCAGGCTTATCCATTAAGACAACTTTTGGAATGTCTGGGGTTTGAATACAATCAGAATTATCAATTACAACTTCATTCATCCCATTTGAGTTTGTAGCCTTGGCAGCAGCTTCCCTTTCCCACCTCTTGAATATAGCTTGAGATAAACGTTCTTTAGCTAAGTCTAGATCAATAATAGGTTTTGGATAGTTTAATCCCAACTCAACCCCAGCAGCTTTAAGAACTGTAAGGGGTGCATCCCAAGGATGATGGATCCACGTAGTTGGCATTCTTGCTAGCTCAGGCAGCCACTGTCTTACATACTCACCATCTGGATCGAATTTAGACCCTTGAATCTGACTCCCCAAATTTTACAAAATGAGGTGCAAGCAATGGACTCTAAAATTACCGCTCTAATTTGCAAATTCTAAGCTCATTATCAGCTATCACAAAGTAGTTCGAATTATAAATTCTTTCAGCTATTATATTCATAAGTAAATGAGGAACTGCAACATACCTCTGGGCTGTCTAGTCGTTCAAGCTCATGGCCATCTGGTAAACTCCCAGAGATATACTGCCAACCAAGGATATCGCTTTCCAAATCTGCATCCAAAAGAGTGTCCCAGAAGTACCTCATCCCCCATCTCCATGGAAGAAGCAGAAACTTCACAGCAAAACTTGAGACAATCACTCTTATTCTGTTGTGTATCCAACCCGTAGCCCAAAGCTTTCTCATCCCAGCATCCACCAATGGATAGCCAGTCCGACCCTCTCTCCAAGCCTTAAAATGTCCCAGGTCAGCATGCCAAGGAAAATATTTCAGGTTGCTCAGTAATGATCTCTCATGAGTGAATGGAAAGTTGAAGCATAGATATCGGGAGTATTCTCTAAGCCCCATGGACCTTAGAAAAAGGGTCACACTATCTTTTCCTTCAAAATTGTCTTCTTTTGTCCGCAGTATATGCTTCATCCGCACACATTGGAATACTTTCCTCACGCTTAGCTCTCCAAAATGGAGATACGGAGACAAAAATGAAGTGAAATTACCTGCGAGCTTTTGTCTATTCTCAGAATAATGAAGGAGATTCTGTTCAACAAATTCCGTCAGAATCTTATCAGCATTGCTCCAACCTGGAGACCATCCTCTTCCTAATAAAGCGTTACTGGATTTTTCAGATTCATATTCAAGCCCTAAATCCTCGATAGAACATTTATCAACAGTTCCTGTCATCAACAAAAAAGAAAAAGTTTCTTAACTATTAATTCTTCCTTCATACATATTTCATAAGTGTATACATTCAGAAATCTGGTTCACAATAATGCAATTTACCTGTCATTTGCAGAATAGATTTATGCACGGATGCATGCATGTTGCTCATTCTACATTTGTATTTATGTTATTAGACAATTTTGTGGGGCAAGTTTAAATTCTGAGACCAGGAGAGTCATGCTGTCCTATTTTTCACGGCAGAAAGAAGTTCTCAACTGTTCATTCTTCCTGACCTCTGTACTAATTACCAAACATGTACAGACTTGTGCATTTCCTTCATACCCACGAATTCTCCCTCTCTTTCTCACAAGCATGAATATATTTGTCCACGCATGCAAGCATGTCCTTCATTGAACAATTGTACTTGGCTGGGTTAAATAATGAGCAGAAAACCAGGGCTGTGATGCTGCCCCATGTGCCAGCTGATAGGACCATATAGTTCCCAATATGAAACTTCCGCACACAAAAAGCCCATTATATGCACACATACATGCAACTTTCGAGAAAGACTGAATTCTGCGAGAAAGATCAGGACCATCTTGTTGCCACGAAAAATATTTCCCTAACTAAAGGAACAAATAAAAAAAAAAAAGGTAAAATCCAAACTAAGAACCTGGACCATAATGGTGGCACTAAGTATATTGTCCAAACAAAAGCACATCTGTCTTACTTATATCAGCATTCAGTAGCAAGTTAGCCTTTGAATGGTGGATTAAGCTACACAACAAGACTAAAATATCTTACATACTGTTCAAATTTACCTGCAGCTTGAACCAAATGCCATGGAGGAAGAAGTGAAACAGGCTCCACTTGCATGTGCAAACACTTGTACCAATACGCATCAAAAGTTGTAAAAGCATGTCCTCTTTCATCATATATCTCCCAGGGTTCATACAACAAATCTCCATTATAGCTTTGCACTGAAATGCCAAGCTCCACCAGTTTTTCTTTGATGCTGTGATCACGAACAAGCGAGACGGGATCTAGGATAAAATTAAAAAAGAAAACATAAAGAAAAATGTCAACACTTAACCATCTAATTAAGCAAAAGGATTTAATAAAGTAAGAGTCTTAGCAGATCATTCCTCCAAGGATCATTAAAGAGCTGTTCTCCGATAAACCAGATAGGTTGTTCATGCAAAAATGAGAAATACCATGGCCTATAAATTTTAAGAATCTCGAAACAGATTTCAATCTGCTTATCCCGTCTCTCTCATTTTCTGTCTACAAGTAGTGAAATAAATAGGACTACTTCTCTGTTGAGTACATGGTACCGGCGTCTTTCCTTTTACCTTTTTTTTTTTTTTTTTGTCAAAACCAGGGCAAAAGTTAAATGATAATGACTATAAAATCTCAACAAATGATTTTCTCCTTTGTAGCAGCACAATAAAAGCAA
Source organism: Swietenia macrophylla (assembly GCA_032401905.1). Classification (NCBI taxonomy): domain Eukaryota; kingdom Viridiplantae; phylum Streptophyta; class Magnoliopsida; order Sapindales; family Meliaceae; genus Swietenia; species Swietenia macrophylla. The sequence continues at coordinate 3,004,868 of CP135582.1, forward strand.
CACACCAAGGTTGCTCCTTTACCAGCAGTGACCACATCCCTTACCCTGCAATATTAAGAAATTTTCTTCCCATTTACATTTTATACATCTAACTTGGAGTAACAGACATTTTCCACAGTAACACATACGGAAAAGAAAATGCCTAGTTTTATTGCGCTTAAGGTTAAAATAAGTAAATACCATATGTTTGTACTGGTGTTGAGGTAATAATCTTCAAATCTTTGATTGTCTATCGAGAAAATTTTCAAATGCCACCAATATTCTAAACAATTCTGCAATCCAACTATGTCTTTTGTGTTTTTTGATGCATTGCTATTTTTTCTACCAAATTCATTTTTGAATATTCAGAAGTCAGAAGTAGTATATTTCTGATTAATTACTTAAGGTCAAATACCTCATAATAGAAGCTAAGTGTCCATAGTTTGATCCCAAATTGTATGACCTATTTTCCACTGTTCTTAATTTTTATACTCACAAATAGAAAGGCAGTTACATTCTATGAAAGTGATGACAAGGGGTTATCCCTATCATAATCTTTTAGTTTCGACTTCTACAAATTTCTTTCTTCTCCTTTACAAAATTAGTTAACAATTCATCAAGCCTGGATGTCTTTACCCCTGATCCATAGCATTTAATGGTGACAACTTATAGAAGAATAACAGTTTATAGTCTTCATAATAAACACTGTAAGGATTTTCAATTCATCAGAGACCCGCATAGTAAAATTGTTCCAAAACCTACATAGAATGACAAAAATACTTTACATAATATAACATAAAAATCAAAATTCAATAATCCATATATTTAGCAAAATAAACAAATCATTGATATTTTGGTAAAGCTGTCTAGAACATACCATAAAGATGGTTGAATACTATTTTTGTCGCCTTAGCGGCACTGATACACTCCAAAAGAGCAGCAAGAGTACTCTGGGTTTTGATCAACACAAGTTCAGCCCCAAGAGATTTTAGGGATTGTCCCAAGTGAGTAAGGGACTGCTTCAGCCACCACCTTGAAACTCGACCTGGAGAGAATTGTCCTTCTTCTTTAGGGCACCATATATAGAAAGGAAAGACACACCATCCCTTGCAGCAGCAGCTAATGCAGGATTGTCCTCGATCCTAAGGTCCCTTCTAAACCATACAATTGTCCTATTGCTACCCATGTTCGGTGATTCAGATCCTTTCAGAGATAAAACCAAGTGCTAAATATCATAATACTCTCAATAACATCAACACTTTGCTTCAATCCAGAATCACGAACATTAACAAAGAACTCATCAGTCGCATCTTGCCAAACAAATTGATAGTGTTCGGTTCAAAAATACCTAACCAAAAGTTTTAATTATGAGATCTGGGGTTTGGCTGAAAGACAAGAAAGATATCTACTAGGTCACCAAAAATCCACCTGATTGTCACCGAAGCTGCCAAATTCATAAACTAGGAATTCCCCAGTTAGGCTTTAGCTGTCAAAATTAGTTGTAAACAATAGAGTCCCAAAAAACCAGCCTTTGAAGCTCTTCCTCAACTTTTCCGCTGCTTGTGTATCAAAGATATCCAACCGAAATATAAGTGTAATCAAGCCGTCCCCACATGTCTCACCTGTCCAAAGTCCCACCAAAGAAATTCTAGCACTTGACAAAATATCTCCAGACCTTGGACCCTAGTACTGAAATTCACTATTGACAGACTATCATAGAACCAAAAACAGCTTCAAGAAATTGCAACCCAAAATTCACGAAAAACTTCTTCAAAACTGAAAAGGAATATTCATTAAAGCACGGAAGATAGCGATCTCTTCAACTGAAAATTCTATATACAACTCGAAGATCAGAGTCCATGTGAATAAAGAACATTGATCTGAAACCCACCACAGTTATTCCTTAATAATTCACGTATAGAATATTATCCACAAGCAACTGTAACTAGAATACACATCTATATCAACAGAGAAAAAATTATATCATAACAATAGCTCAACAAGTAAAGAAAATCAAACAGAAGAGTTTAAATTAACTGTACCAAGTCCTTATTTTCACTATTAAATCAAATAATATTTCTTCAATGGCTAACAAAACACAGAAACCCCACATAAAAATACAGAGTTTTGGCTGTTATAATGATTACTGACCATATATCTACAGTGAAAACCCTTAGACAAGTGGAAGAAGTGCCAAATAAACGTCCTTGTTCAAAGTAAGTGAGAATTTTGATTCGGATAGTTAAACGAGTGCTGATTATTTAATTAATAAAATAAAAAATATATTTATTAATAATAAATAAAAAATTAATAAAAAATTTTATTATTTAATTAATATAATATAAAATTTATAAAAAATTTTATTAATTTTTTAATTTATTATTAATAATTATATTTTTTTATTAATTACATAATTTTATTATATTAATAAAATTATTCTACTAAAAAATTTTTTAAAAAATCATTGGGGTCAATTTTTGTGTGCCTTTCATTGTTGAAAAAAAATTGTACATAATATTACGATTAAAATAATAAAATTATTTAATTATTAAAAATATAAAAAATATATTTATTAATAATAAATAAAAATTAATATAATAATATTATTTAAATAATATAATAAAAAATTATAAATTTTTTTATATTTTTATTTATTAATTAAATAATTTTATTATATTAATAATATTAATACGATAAAATTATTTTAATTAAAAGTAAGGGGGATGAAGGGGAAGTCAAGGTGCTACGGTTGGTTTCTGTGTCCATTTCGTTGGACCAACTGGCTTGGGTGATATTGATGGTGGTGGGAGTCACATCTTGTCTGCTATGTGTCATAGATGGACCAATGTGAATTACATGACAAGATCTCTCCAAAAACACTAGACCTAGTTTGTATGTAAATAGATTAGCCTCTGGAATTACCCAAGGAGAAATTTTTCCTTGGAGAACTTATGGCTCCAATCCTTCAATCCTTCAATCCTTAAAATTCCTGGTATCCCTCCTGTTGATTTTTCTTTATTCTTTATATGGTCCATTATGCCCAGTTTCAGCCCATGTTCAGGAAAGGGATAAACTATAAAAATTATGCAACTGATATAGCTACCATTTTTTGGGTCACATTCACATATAACTGCCATTTTGCGTGCAATAAGCAGCAGTGGGCTAACTTCATAATAGGTTTAAAGTTAAAATAAAAAAAGTACTTCGTAAATATTTGATAAAATAAAAAAATTATTACATATAAGTTCATTGATTTTATTGTATTGTTATCAAGTAAAAAAAAAAAAGGTAAATATAAAATTATCTTATTCATTTTTACATTTTAGAATGATCAGTGTACAGTTAAATAGATGAAAAAATTATATAATAAAAAATATATATGTCGGGTTTTATTTATGTACTTTTTTATTTGTGTCATTTCTACAAACTTGAAGGCAAAACATGTAAAAATAATTAGTATAATTTTTATGTTAATTTTTAAACTATTAAATTAATATATTTTTAATAGTTGATATTAAATTTAACAAATATAAAATACAATATCAACGTTAAAATACAATTAATTTAATAATATATAAATAATATAAAAAATTAAAATTTTTGATCCTAACACTACAAGTATTTGTCTATATGCCTAGTTATTAAATTTTATATAAATGTTTGTCAAATTTTACTAGCATTAAATAAAAAATTTAAATTAGTACGTAATTACATGTTAATTAAAATAATATTTATCATATCTAATGAGTAATAGCACTAAAATAATTTAATTTTTAAAAAAAATATTAAAAATTTGTTCAAATATATTACTACTTACAATTTTAGCAGAGAAAGGACCCATCTTTGATGGAATGGTAAAAAAAAGAGAGAATGTACAAATCAAATGTTCTCACACTACACCTTAATCAACGATGATTAACGGGTCATTTTACTGTCCACCCAGATCTCGAGAATTGTACGCTGACGCGGAAGCACATACCCAACACTCGTACAGTTTAAGGGTAATTAACGGATTAAGTTGGTGGGTAATTAAGTTGTCAGTAATTAAGGAAAATCTCTCCTTAAATTTGTTAAAATAATAAATAAATAAAATTATGTATGAATATTTAAATATATTAAAATTGCAAAATTACTCTTAATTTACTAAAAATATTAATGTGATGTTTTTATTTTTTATTTTTATTATAAATTAATTTATTAAAAAGTTAAATGTATAAAATTTAATACTAAAGACATTTATACTAATAAAAATTTTTAAAACACAAATTTTATTTTTAATAAAATATTTTATTAATAAAAATAAATAAAAATATTAATTATTTATTTTTATATCAAAAATTATTTTTAATAATTTATTACAGAAATATTTTTTGAGAATAAAAAATAAAAACATGGATGTTTAATTTTAACAAATTAAAGGGTAATTTTATATTTTTTAAATATATTTTATTATATTTAAAGAAAATATTTATAATTTTTATATAATTTCGTTTACATGTGACGAGTTATACGTTAATCACCGTGCAGCTTACTCCATTTTCTACTTACGATTTTTCCAAACAAAGCCTAATGGGCCGACATCCAAACTCAACAGATGAGTTTTTAATTTTTGAATTTTAACGTTCGAATCAGCTATCTCGAAAATTCAAATTCCACAAGAAAATGGATTCCAATGGTTACCGTTTAAGAGAAATCCCAGATTTCATTTCTTTTTTTGGCTTACATTGCTTCATCCTTCAATTCCCCAGAAACATTAAATCCAGTAAACAATTTTGAATCTTTTTCTAGAATCTGCTCTTCAATAACCAGGAAATTTTTTTAAAAAAATTTGGTTTTGGTTTTTCTTAACGTTGATTCTGTCGAGCGCCCAACATAAAGTCTAGAGTTTTTCTAATTTTGTTTAAAGAATGCTTTTAGGGCAAAGAGAGAATTCAAATCCTGCAGCCATGCTTGTTGCTCTTATCAGCAAGAGGGACAGGTTCCAGGAAGAGCTCCGTAGTATTGAGAAGTAGGTAAATTTTACTTATTTAACTCAACCAACTAAATATTTTGTCTGTTCAAAGACCTAATTCTCTTTACTTTCTTTATTTTGACAACGAAAACATGTTTTTATGTAGGAATGGTTTTGTTGATTCCTTTCAATGTCTGTTGTTACTGTATTATTTGGCCAACATTTGTTATTTGTTGATAATTGTGGTTCAATTGATAGGTTTACGAGTTAGAGAGAAGCTAGTTCCAAGATTTAAGCCAATTTGGAATATATATTGAAAGTATTTTAAGGGTTTCTCTCTTCTTCCAAGAGCACCGCGAAGTATTAATCTTCTTATCCCTTATTTGGTTTCATTGCATTTGTTCTGTGATATCAATATATGTCTGATATTTTTGTTTCATGGTTGTCATTTCAAATCTATTTTTTGATTAAATTCTCTTGTTGTTAGTTTAGTGTCTATCTTTAGACTGATTTACTGTTTAAATAATTGTGATTGAAAAGTGTTTAGCATTATTAAAATCTGCCATGCACCTCTCAAATGCAACACGTTTTGGATAGTACTTATGTTTTTAGTATCATGCCAATTGAAGTTCTAGAGAGTAAAATTTTGAATGTTATGTTAATTTGTTTGTACTTGCATCATTGCAAAGGAAACTTCTGAAGTGTGGGATGTAGTAATGTGTGTGCTTCCTAATTTATATGCAGCATGTAATCTTTTTAGCTGACATAATGTAAAACCATCTATCTTACGAGGTTACGACTTTGTTTTATATTGGTTTATGCTGCAATAACTAACCATTTAAGATGCAGCCATTTGTCCGCGCACACCACCCCTCCCTTTTTGTCTTATCATATTTATTCTACATCTTTTATTTTGTTTTTTTCTTTGTCAGAATTTTAGTAGTGCAAAATGGTCTTAATGAGGCTGCATCTCTCGTGTAAATGTAGTTGAGATAACAAGATTTAGAGGGACTGGTTGTTCACTTTTGTCTTCTTTATATTTAGGCAGAAGAATTTGCACCTGGGGGCGATGATAAGTCCTTATAGTTACAAATTGAAGATGAAATATGGCAATGAAATTTACAGATTATTTTCTATTCCTTGAATGAAGATTACAACTCTAGTTTTCTATACAGAGAATATGATGAATTTATATAAATATAAAAAGGGAGACTTGGCTTGCCCTAAGATGAAAAACAACAAAGCAGTACAATACAAATCATCATGAAAATCAGTTACAAAATCGTATTTCTTTACCTTGTTATGCCTTGCTGTTGTTATTTGTCTTCGAATTGGGCTGCTTATTACTTCAAAAGAGCTTGTGTTGCTTAACCTCATGTTGGGTCTGAGTACATTAGCTTCAACTCCTATTTATTACTTTATGAATGTCGTTTCCCTTGCTAGCAATAAATTGACGATTTCCTCATTCTTGGTATATTGCAGATGGAAAATTCAAATATGGCCCCAATAGGTCCAAAGGCGAAAGCTTACCTTCTAATGGACAGTACGTTTACCTTTCCATTCTTTATTGCCAAAGGTTTTTGAGTATTTATATTTATGGACAAAGATAAATAAGTAAAGAACAAATAAAGATAAGCGAAGACAAAATCAAGATAGTTGTTCAAGAATGTTGTATTTCACAAACATGAAAACCATTCATCCATCCATCAAAATATAACAAAATTATCAAACATTTTTTTAGAAGTAAACCAAAGAATGGCAAAGCAGCATCAACACCCATAGATAGGAAGAGAAACAGGAATCAAGTAAACCACATTTTAACAACGAAGATGATCCTAATATGAGCTTAACATAAGTTCATATTGACGACTTGTTGTGATGACTGGTCTAACTAGCACATCATTTTTTGCTTTAGCAGTTTATAGTTGCATAACAAGCTTGGTGTTGGTCATTCACGATTTTATTTCTAGAACCAAAATTCAACTAGCATAATATTATATGTTTTTGCAGCTTAAGGTAGCATAATAGACTAGGTTTTGGTCCCTTACGATTTTATTTCTAACACTCAAAATTTTAAATCTTGAGTCTATAAGGTTTCGTACAAGTTAAGGGGGATATAACATTTATAAGCACAAGCCTAAGTTTTTACTTCCAAGGGATGTGTGATTTCATAATCCACTCTCTTTAGGAAACCTTTTCTCCCAAGTGATATAAGATTTCATAATTCACTCTCTTAAGACCTAACGTCTTCATTAATATATTTGCGAGTAGGAACTTGTTCACTTTGACGGCTGCCCTGATATCATTTGTAATGATCCAATCTAACTAGTATGATATTGTTTACTTTAGCAGTTTTAGGTAGTTCAACAAGCTTAGTTTTTTTTATAGTTTTGTTTTTGATATTTAAAATTTTAAGCTTTGAGCCCAAAATATCTTGTACTAGCTAAAAGGGATAATTGTTGCGTATTGCCAATTTTAAGATCCAAATCTAAGTACAAAGAGTTTAAAATATAAAAGTCTAAGCCTATTACACACTAAAGTAAGGGTTAGTGACCTTTAAATTAAAAAGTCAAAAATTCAAAAAACGAAAATTTTACCAATCAAAGTCAAAGTAAAAATGCCCCGAAATCTCATAAATAAGTCAAATATAATAATATGAAATAAACAAAATAAGATTATTGTATATGATAGTGTTAACACTTGTTAATTTCTTAAAATAATAAAATAAAAACTAAATGGTCCATATAAGTCACGCATCACAACATATTTTGGTGTTTGACAAATTATATTACAAGTCAATATGTTCATATCGAAACTTAAGTAACTACAAGTTTACTCGAGGTGTTTTCAAGAGTCTACGTATCTAAGCTTTTTTTACTATTTAAGTCAATTTAAGTTTGACATGAAAGAAGACAAGAAGGAAGGGTGAGCAAAATCACCATTCTCAGTAAGAATGCATATCACTTACTTGCATTAGTTTTACTTAAAATCCTGCATGGTTAGTGAAATAGTTTGCCCATTTTCATAAAATCTCATAATGTAAAACTTACAAATCTTATAACTCATACATAATATACATTGTATACACATGATATGTATTATTCATTATTTTTTTAAACCATATAAATATATACATGGTACTGTACATAATAACCAACTACAACAGAGTTGTAAACAATATATACTAACGTATAGGTTTTAAGTTTCAATAATACTCTCCTATCGTCCTAATAACATATAACCATATAAAAAAATATGAAAATATATACGAAATTTATAATTTAAAAGTAATTATAAGGTAAGTGATGGAATCTCTACCTCATTCGCCTTGATTTGCATGTTCGTCAAATTTAAAATGTTGTTTAAAATTTTTGATATCACTGTTGAATTTATCTCATCAAAACGAGTTCAATAAATATCTTTAGCATTAAAAATGAAATTCGAAATACTCAAAAACTTAAAAATTGATTAGGATTAATTACTGATCAATCAACTTTACCGATCAACGGCAATTAACGGTGGCAGTGCTAAATTTTTGAGTAATTCAAGCAATGAGTCTTAGTTTATCAAATAGTTTTTGACATCCCAAGTCTAATAGTGGTGTCAAATTCAAAAATCGTGCTTGAAAGTTACAACTTTGGTGACGCCAATGAGAAGATTTCGATAAATTTTAGGTTCAATCTTTTCGATTATCTTGTTTTACTTATTGAGATAAGTTTATTGGTATACTTAATTTTTTAAATAAATGTCAGAGTTGGCCAAAAAGTTGATTTTTAAAAATATCAAAACTTTGAACGAGTGCATCAAGTAGATAGCGTGAGTTCAAAAATGGTGTTGATTGGAGGTCGAAAAGAGGTTTATTAAAAGTTGCCAGAGATTAGGTAGAAATAGAGGTTAAAGAAAGTGAGCTTAAAGCAGTTATAAAAATATTAAAAGTTATGAGTATTTATAGAAAAATTTTTATGAAATTATAAAATGGCTCAAAATTTATTTAAAATTATAGAATAATAAAAAATATTCTAAAATTTATCAATTTAGTCAAAAATTCATTATAAATCAATTCCCATAAAAATATAAAAATTTAGTCAATACGTGAAAGTTTACGGGAGACAGAATCCAACCGCTCAAGTACCCAAACAGTGCACTTATTCCTGCACAAAACAAAAGCTGGGTGTTTAATTGGTGCCTCGTAGTTACTCAAGTGCTCAAACTTGACAAAGCCTAACTTCTAAAAGTCGAGGTTCACTTGACTAGTTACTCAAGTAGCCCACCAAGTTGAGCAACTGGCTTAACAAGTTCCATAGACAACAATAAGCAAATGGCCTAACTATAGCATAACTTTCACATGCAAGGAGATAGCGAGATCCTAAGGAAATTGATAGTTTTTTGTGAATGATGGAACGTTATCTTAATACATGAATATTGTCTACGATTTTATAATTATTTTTATTAAATATTTGTTTTATCACACTTTAATTCTAAAAAAATTGCCTAATAATTAATAAATTGAGTAAACCAGAATCCTTCTCGCCCGCATTGTTTACAACATTCATTACTTATAATCACCCACCTAGAATTAAGTCTTAAAAGTGGTTATCTAGAAAACCGATTAATTATGAGTCTATTTTTTTTTAAATATTAATTTTACTTTTGATCTTTGTGATTACCATCTCCATTAAAGGTTTGCCTGATACTTTTATCAATATTTATACAGTGATCCAATTATTTTTTTTCTTTAAAAAAAAATTCAAAAACTTGAATTCTGAGCTATAGCAGTGAAAGAACTGAATTAACAGTAAATGATGATCACTATTACTAATAATTAAATAACAAATTTAATCAAATAACAATTGATATTTTAATATCAAATTAATTAGTACATAAACTTTGTAAATACATTGGTAAGAAAGAATTAATATTACTTTAAAATTAATCAAGAATCCTGAAAGAGATTTCTATGCATGTCTTTGGAGACCGAGCCTATTTCTCATGCTATTAAGATTAGAACAAGACCAAATCAACTTTCCAACTTATGATCTCGTAATCAGTAATTCGCCCATTGGTAAATGATTTAGTAAAAAGAACGCGGATTATGAACTCTACATTGTTTTACCTATTCTCATTCTTGAGCCAAGCAGATTAAGAGTAGATAAAGACTTGGTTAATAACTTAATTAAGGTCAATTGCTTGCATTTTACTACATTAATTAAAGCAAAAAAATTAATGCCAAATCCTTTTTACAACTGCCACAGGACCTGGCTTTAGCTATATCTAGTGAAACTGTCCAAGACAAAAGTTGATGAATTCAAATGATCTTTTGATTTCGATTGATGTTAAGTTCTTAATGTGTTTATCATCCTATGCAATAAGGATGGGTCATATCATCTAATCCATATCCAAATTTCATGAATTTATGCTTAATTTTGCTTCAAAATTTTACAACAATAGCATATATTATAGAAAAAATTTTAAATGAGACAGTCTTATCACGTCAGTATAAATAATATAGTAGAACTATCTAGGTAATGAATTATTTATTAATGATAAACAAAAAAATAAATTTAATAAATTTCTTTCTTTGTATTAATTAAAAGTGAGACTTATTTTTTTATTTTTTAATTATAATTAATAAATAATTTTTTTTATTGATTAAATGATCTTATTGCATTAATTATACTAACATAGTAAGGTGATCTCACCTAATACTTTCTTTATATTATATGATCCAAGCTTTTTTTTTTTTGTTTCCCCGCTTGTAATACAATTGGTTGTTGTTACGAAATGTAACACTGAGGAGTGCATGCATCTAGCTATGCCTTTAAACTAATGCATACTATAATCAATTCATCAACTTTATTTTAAAGCAGAAGTTGCCGACTAATTATCCAAAGATCTTAATTAATAATTAAATTATAATAAGGTGGAAATTCAGGGCCATTAACAAACCGATCGATGATGACATTCGAATATAAAAATAAATTGGTGGAAAATAACGTCAGAGAGAAGACCAGCCGGAGCAATTGGTTAATTAAATAAATAATTCAATATTTGGTTCATTCATTACCGTCAAGGATAATGATGTTGAAAACAAAACTGAAGAGAAGAAAACAAAGAATCTTTGGAGGATAAATGTTTCAATTTCTTGTCTTGTTTTGTCCAGGGAGGCGACTGCCGATGACATTTAACATAATGTTAATTTGCAATCGAGATTAACGGTCGCGAAGTATACACCTGTATGGGTGATAATTCAGAACATCTTGTCATATTTGTATTGTGTGGGCTTTTGTGTGGCGTTAACCTAAGTTAATTTAAATTTGGTTAATTTAATAATATGTTAAAATTAAAAATTCTAACGTGATCTAATTATTAAATATTAAATAAATTTTATTTATATTATTTATTAAATATATTTTTTATATTATAATATATTTTATTAATTTATAATATTATATACTTAAATATTAATTAATTTTATTCTAAATACGACGAAATTCTTTTTTAAATATAATTTATATGATTAAATTAAAAATATAAAAAAATAAAACAATTTATTAAATAATTATTGAAGTAAAATATTTTAATACTCAAATAATTAATAATGCGTCACAAAAAAAATTCACAAGTTAATAATTTAAAATTTAATTCGATACAATTATTAATCATATCATATTGTATTATCTTAACAATCATATCATTTTATATCAACTAAAATTTGTTAATTTGTATTGGATTTGTGTCAATTTGTATTGAGTTTAAGACCATTCTTGTATAATAATACTTTTAATTGAGTAGAAATAGAAAATTTTCATTTTTATAATTATGTACCAAATCAAGATTTATTGATGTGTTTATGGCCTTTTCTAATTCTATATGGTAATGCTCATAAATTTAGAGCAATTATATGTACTCCTTGTGGGGATCTAAGCATAAACAAGTGGGTCCAAAGCGATAGATTAAAAACAACAATAATACAATAAGAAACAAGAATTCCGATAATAAATACACTATAAGGAAATTAATTTTCTATGCACGAATTATTGTATGATCAAGTCAAGTTATAAAACGTGTATTTTTGATATAAAAAGTCAGCCCCAAAATTTGACTCTAACCAAAAGTAAATAGGTAGTGCTCACAGCAAAGCAATCAAACAAGATCAGATCTAGGGAGTCTACTGGTCTTAATCTTATAATTATGAATGAACCAATCCTTGTGAATATAATACAATAACGAAGAGCAATAAGTAGAAATTGAACTTATAGAATTGCAATTTGCAAGACACTATCATTGGATTATGTGCCCATCTGTGCAAAAATATTATACATGCAATGCGATAATTAACTTGTTGAAAGAGTAAGGAGTTATCATCTTTCTTTTTGAATCAGCCATTGTATTAAACAACTAATGAAAATCATCCGTGCATAAAATTCCTTAGTCCTTGATGACTAATGATCCTTTTCCTAGTAAAAGATGGGACCTATGTAAATATTTAAATTAATGAACATCGGTTAAAACGAGTAATCTAATTATAATTTTTTATTTCAACTTGGTGGAATTTCTTAACCGAGTGAAATTGTCTCTTGTAGCATCCATATACTTTTATTAATAATATTTTTTATTTATTAAAATTTTGATAAAGTTGTTATCCATTTTTAATGTACAAAAGTTTTACAAGAAGTTATTTTTTTAACAAAAATTATTTTTTTTCACGAGAAATTTTTTTTTTATTATATCTATTTTAATAAAAAATGAAACGATCCTCTTTCTGTCTATAAAATACAATATTGTCTCATGAATTTTTTCTCATAAATTTTAGTAGAATTCTTAGTTAATTTTAATTGCTTATATTTTTATTATATTACTTGAAAATCATAAAAGTAAACATCTTGAATTAATTAAAATTTTTACCTTTACAGCACCTACAAAAGAAAAACCCCCCACTGGAAACAATCAAAAACGAGTTCTTTATTTTACTTAACACGTATGTGTTTTCAATTTTGATTTCTTCCCACTGCCGACTATCGATCTCTTCTTTTTAACAGCAACATACGCTCTCCTTTCTCCTACTCTTTATCATAGCTTTCTTTTTTGGTTTAAGATGAAAGGTGATAAAGCAAAAAAGAAAAAAGAGTGGCAAGTGGTGAAAACTAGAGACGAAAGATGCTCTCTCCCTCTATATATTGACAAAACATTGGACATGTGCCGTTGAAGAAGCACAAAACAAAAAGAAAGCAAAGCATGAGCGCGCTCCACCGAAAAGACAAGTTGAAGTGGCTGGCATTCATTCAATGATAATGAATACCTAGTTTCTCCGAAGGGTCGTATATTAATTTGAACTTGTACTCCACGTACGCCCAAATCCTTCCCAATCATTCTAGTTTTGACTCGTTTTGGTACGAAGGAACACCACACATGCCTCTCTCTTTGACCATTTAACTATTCCTTTTAAGTCAACAAATGTGAGCTCGAGGTAATGCTATCCCTCTCTCCAATTAATTTCCACAAAGATAATACATTTCTAATCTTATTAACTAATTCTTCTTCGTTTAACAATAAGACCACTATCAATGTGTTTTAAGATAGGTTTAGATTAATTAAAACATTGTTTAAAATATTGTTAAATAAAAATTACATTTATCAGTCTATTTTATTAAAGTATTAAAATTTGGAATTTCATACACATCAATGGTCTATAGATGATCTTGAAAAGCAAATTATTTGCCATTGGGTGCTCAACAAACTTTAATGTCTCTTCTATATGAACTGAACCAGACTGCCTTACCTAATTTTCTAAAATGCAAATATTTTTCTTTACAATGTAATATTTCAGGGGTATGATTGTTTTTCTATTTAAAATAAATAATATAGCACGTGTGTTTACCCTTTAAAATGAAATACAAGTTGCATTCATCAGGATAAAACATTTGTGTTGACAAACTTGACCATTTAAAACGGTCCACATACAACTCATACTCATACTATTCTTGTTGTTAGATGCATTCAAAAATTTCATTTGTTAAATAAATAATAATTGGGAAAACGTGGTAGACTGTAGCCTCTGTGGGGACTCAATATGAAAATCTGAACGAATTCTTTTTTTTTCTTTTTGGTTTATTCCGGCTTGTCTGCATGCTCCGTCATTAGCTTACTTCAGTCGCCACTCGTAATTTAATAATCATATGCGTGATTATTTGTCTGACAAATAATCCGTATTGCATCGGTTCTCATGTAGGTTTGCTAGTCAGTACATGACAATCGATGAAATCTATTTATTGTAAACATTACTAGAATACTATTTGCATAAAGTAGATATCGTGTTTCCTGGAAAGAGCTGTTCTGTTGAATATCAAGATGCTTTCATTGTCTTGGACTTTTCAAGCTGGTTTGCGGAATATCTTAGGATAAATACCCACCGATAGGCCTTTAAAATCATAAATTGGAAAGAGTTGTATTGCAGCTAGCAAGATTAAGTCATTACTACATAAATTTGCTAAGAAATTAAGATCATGGGGAGAGCTCCTTGCTGTGAGAAGACGGGATTGAAGAAGGGACCATGGACTGCTGAAGAAGATCGAATATTAATCGCCCATGTCCACAAACATGGCCATGATAATTGGCGTGCGCTACCAAAGCAAGCGGGTAAGTAAGCAAAAATATAAATCCGAGCCTGGGCTGTTTTTCAAGATGTCTGTTAGGACACACTCTTGATTATTGTCAGTAGTCATCATTGATTCATGGGATTTTCAGCTACTTTGGTTTCTAATCGTCTCTCTCTCTCTCTCTCTCTCTCTCACTACAAAGGTCTGTTGAGATGTGGAAAGAGTTGCAGACTCCGCTGGATCAACTACTTGCGTCCAGATATTAAGAGAGGAAACTTCAGTATAGAAGAAGAGGAAACTATCATCAAGTTACACAAAATGTTGGGGAATAGGTATGCATCAAGTTAAACGATAATTACAGACGTAGAATGTTTCAAGTTCTTATACAAAATCTAATTTCCTTCGTTTTCCAGGTGGTCAGCAATCGCAGCAACATTACCAGGAAGAACTGATAATGAGATTAAAAATATGTGGCACACTCATTTGAAGAAGAAGGTACTGAAACGAAACCAGGCCAATAATTCGGATACCAAACAAAACCGATACGCTGTAGACATACGTGATGATTCCAGCGTCTCAAGGCAATCAGAATCTGACAACTCAAACAATTTTCCTACAAGTTCTGGAAGCCGTCCAATGTCACCACAGCCATCTTCCAGCGGCTTCTCTTCGGTCACAACTGGAGAAACAAACCAGTACATGGATGTCAAAGATGACCAAACTGACTCATTTGAAAATTTTCCTGAAATCGACGAAAGTTTCTGGACAGACTCTTTCTCAGAGGAGAATTCCAGCACTATGCAGCTGTCTGATTTTGGTGGGATCATCGATGAATTCCAACTTCAATCTCAGTTTACAAATGATCAAGCAGTGGAACAGGGCTATGATTACAGTCCAAAAACTGACGACAGCATCGATTTCTGGTACAACATTCTTCTTAACACTGGGGGACAACCAACACCACCATTTTTCTAATTAATTTCCTGAAGGAGTATCATACCGGTTAGAAAATTATGAGTATTTGTTTAGTCTAGTATTCGTGAGAAAGATAAAAAAAAAAAAAAATCATTAGAGTGTAGAATCATTCTTTGACCAAGAAATTAAAGCAGGTCTTTGTTATAAAGATACCAGGAATTACATCTATCTATTGGTACATTTGCGGTGATTTGATGGTACAAACAGAAAAATAAGTACAGAGGAGACAAAGTGATTTACTTACCAAAAACTTGTACAGTAGTTACTAGATAGAAAAATCTCTGTGGAATCGAGGATTATTAATATAGCTGGAAAAATGTTTATGCTAGCTTGTTCTTCTGAACCCGAATTGTCTCGCGTACTTCTTCTCAGTTTATCAAACTTAGAATGTTGGTGACACATTTTTCTTAGAATATATCACATTCTTTGTAAATTTTGTTGATTCATGCAAAATTTTTCTTTGGAATCAAACATTATGGTACATGTAATTGCCTTAATGTTACTACTCATTGAATGCTTGTTTTCTTTTTTATTATTGTTTGTAATCTTTTCTGTTTAGTTGCTGCCAAGTTATATCAAAAAGGGTATTTATCTCTGAATTTACAATAAAACTCGCATATGTATCCCATGAATGAGAAAACAAGTTTAAGCTACATTCAAACCAATAATTTTTCTTCAAATAAGATGGATAATTTGTGTAAATACTAATGAAATACTAAGATGGTTAATTTGTGGGTTGTCGTTGCTAGATGATCATGTATTACATGATGTATATATTATGTAATATTCATGTTCTTGGAGAGAAAGAATCTGAATTATAATGATAAAGGGTGCCGCCACCACTGATCGACAAACATATAATACAACATGCATAATCTCATCTTCGAAGAATTACAACACTTGTAGACTTCATTTATGCACACAAGTACTGGAATTAATGCTTAAAATTCAATTCTGCCAAATCTTTTATATATATATATATATATATATATATGTATGTATGTATGTATGTATGTATGTATGTATGTATGTATGTAAAGATATGCTTATTAATTTTGTGAGTTTGAGACCAACAATTGATACAGAATTTTTTTAGTTCATTAATTCTTTTTCTGATTACATCACTGCTTGAGACTGATGACTCACCGTGATCAACAATCTTGAGAGTATACAGAAGATGCCAAAGTTCGATTTCATTAGTGTAAACGCAGAGAAAGTCATGCAATAATTTTGCAGGAAAATTAAGTATCATGCGTGGATTTTGGTTTGTAATGGGGCCCTGCGACGATATTTGGATGTTTTTTGTGCTCCGAATCCCTTGACTAAAAACAAACAAAACAAAACAAAAGCAGTATCAGTCAAGTCAAGAAGATAAAACAAAAATAAAGTAGGAGTAATCTGGATTATGAACATGATCCCCAGTGTTAATTAATTCTCAGTTCTTACTTACGTCTTCTCAGCAAAATTTCAGGTCATTTGCTCATGTTTTGTTGCCTAATTTCCAAGTCTTCTTGGCTCGTGCAATAAGTTTTCGGTCATCGATAGATACATGGCACTTGTAGTGGGGAAAACGTAAAGCAATTACAAAACATTTTCGTGGTAATAGAAGGACCAAGGAGCCACAGAATACCAAATGACATGAGAATAGCGTTGATCTCCAGTGTGACTGCATGTTAAAGATTTTCCTAGAATATAACAGTTGAGATTCCAGATTTAAATAAGAAATTTCCTGAACTTAATCCATCAAATCTAGAAACCCAACACTTTTCTCGTTTACATCTCTTATATTCACGGGCATAGTCATCAGCTTTTTCACAAACTATCGGTACCTGAAACTATGGACGGTGAAAACTGCTCCCGAGGATGACGATGAGCTACAGCATAGTAAGATGTCATTCTTTAGCCAATCAGCTGTTGCAGAATGGCTAGATATGGTACTTTCAAACGATAGTGTGGCATTTAGAACTCGATTCGCCCTTGAAGGCAAAAGCAAATTATTAGTTTATTTTTCCTTTTGGGCCCAACGCTCAGATCCGAAATCTTATTCCATTCATTGACGTTTGACAACGCCCTCTGGTGAAACAGCTTTGGCCAACTGATATCTGAATATTCTCGTGTGAGAATACTTTCAGCATGAACCCTCGGGCTTCTAGATCGACCAATTTTTACTCCACAATTTTGTTAACATGTACAAGACTGGTGTTAGACCCTCAATTTAAAAGCACGGAACATCCAAAAAATTTTGGCCACAACTTTTGGATACTGGATTGCGAGAAATATCTCGGAGGTAATGCTTTCTTGGCGAACTGAAATGAGAAGACGGAGTAGAAGTGTGACGGACTATGCATGTGTTCCATCGACACATTGATATTATAAGGCCATAGTGTCGATAGATGGACTTGATGACATACACTCAACATGCCCGTAACATGGCATGTTGCAAGAAATGTGCAAATAGTACAGATGTGGAAACTAAACCACTCAAAGGGTGGCTAAAGAATAAGATAAGGTAAAACTAGTTGTGGTTGAGAGTAGGAATTATAATCTTATTTCCAAACCCTAGTATCAAACCCTAATAGGACAGATTTGGTATACTTCTGAGTGACTATAGAACGGATATGAAAAAAAAAAAAAAATTAAAACTCATAACAAATTTAGTATGGACATAAGTATGAATAAATAATATCCACTGGAGTATTTAATATATTTAATTTTTATTTTTAAATATGTATTTTGACTCAAAATTTGTTTTATTTAATCTTCAACTTAAATTAAAATTTTAAAATTTTTTTATTAAATTATAATTCTAATTAAATATATAGATAATTTATGAAAGAGTTATAAAAGAGAAAATTAAAAAAAATCACTTTAATTTATATATCATTGCTGCATATGCATACAATTATTCTACGTTTACTAAATGGTAGAGAAATATTTTTAAATAGTAATTTTTTCTTTTTCAAATTATCACATATTTTACATACAATTTTTAGATAATTTCATAACGAGGTAAGACCAAAAGAAAAATGTAAATTCAAGCATCTAGAGCAATAAAATGTAATTAGGGGTATAACTTAGAAATATACAATAAAATCTAGTTGAGAGTCAATTAATTTATCTAAAATAATATCAACTTTATAAAAGTACTAGAATTTGGATTATAAAATTATATTTTATTTAGATATAATCAAAATATAATTTCATAATCCAAATTTTAGGAATAAATAACAATCAACAAGTACAAAAATAAGGATTCAATTACATCTATTTTGGATTAGTTCAAATAGCAACCAATCTTTTATTAAAAAAATATTTAGATTCCGCAATTATGCTCATACTAGAGGCAAAATTTTACTCAAATTTGAAATTTTAATTTTAAAAATAGTTCAGTCAAATTTGTGCAACAATTCCATCTATTTCAACTATATTTCAAACTAATGTTAGATTACAAAAGGAGAACTTCAGAAAAAAGTTAAGACACTAAAAAGACAAATTAAGGATTTAAACCAAAAACTCCACAAACAACAAATACAACAATTACAAACTAATATTAGGTTAGAATTATTAGAAAATTCTGAACACAAAAGCAAAACAATCATGATTAGTATATGCATACAAAATACTAACTTTGCAAAAAGTGCAAAGTTAGTATTATTTTAGAATCTAAGTTAGTATCATTTTAGAATCTAACTTTAAATTTAGAGTAAATATTATTTGAAATTTTGAGTTTCTATTTTAATATTAAGCTAAGTCATTAGAATATGTGCTTGTAATTCTTTTTAATAATACTTGATAAGTATTTTTTTTAAATCACTTTTAGATACTTTGTAGTTTTTTTTTTTGTGTGAATTTATAAAATGATTATTTATTTTTTTATAAAAATATTGTGATCAATTTATTTTTTGTTAATAAATTTGATATTTTACATGAATTATGTATTTTATTTTGAAGTAATGGTGAAAATTTATTAGTTTAATTAGATAAGTTATAAGTTTAAATTTGACATCTTAAAATAATATAAGTGTAATTAAAAAAGTGAAAAAAATTGCTAAAAACTTGCAAAAATATGTGCGAGTTTAATAAATATTAAATATCTATTTAAACAAATTTGATAATAAAATATTAAATCCATTATGAATTTAGTAAGGTTTGATATTGAATTATTTTAATGAATACAAATGAGAGTTTGACAGTATTCATTCCAAATTCAATACGCTACCATCCTCAATTGAAAGACTGAAGTCAATAGCAAATATATTGAAAAAGGTTCTACACAAGTCCACTTAGCTACAAGGATGAATCTTCTCTTGATGAGGTGTCGAGATAAAATCAATCTCTATAATGTGATATGGTTGATTCTTGATTCAAGATAAATGGATAAAGTAAGAGTTTTTGATTAATTTTTGAATGAATAATTAGATATGATTAAACAACGAGATAGCAACAAGTGAGTGGAACAGTTTGTCTTAATAAATAAGGATGTTAATTGTGCCATGTAATTGTAAATAGAATAGTGTAGTATCTCAAGAAATATAAGTGAATTCAAAGGAATTCAATGAGAGCGAATATTTAGAATCACTAGAGTTGTATTTCTTTCTTTTGAGAAATAAGAAAAAAAATTGAAGGATTTTACTTTCTTAAATATTATATGTGCTAAAAGATTTTTTTCTAAATATTATATGTAATTTCGTTTGTACAAAAAAAAAAAAAGGTAAAAACCATCGCATTACAAAAAATTTGATATTACTAGTTAAGGTTTTAGCGTATGCACAACATTGATGCATAATCAAAAAGTCCTATAATAAAAAGTATTACTAACCTTTCAAAGTTCTCACTTATAAGTTTAAAACTAATTAATTTTTATAGAAGGTATTACCATTCTTAAAAGTTCTTAAAAGTTTCCACTTACAAGTTTAAAACTAATTAATTTTAAATTTTTATTCATTCAACTACTTGATACATCAAACTCATGAAAAAAAAATCAACCTATACAAGCAATTAAACTAATTTCACTATTTTTAGAGAACCCACATTTAACATGATAGAGAGATGTTTTAAAGCTTATATTCAAGTGAGAATTTGAGTTTATGCTAATTTCATTTATAATGGAACAAATATTTTTCATCAACTTATCATTAATCTAAAAGACTAATTTGTTAAGAGTTTTTCATCAATTTTTCATCAATTTAAAATATTATCTTGTTAGAAAGTATTCTTACTTATTATATTTAAAATGATTCATTTAGAATGAGATATTGTTAACTCGCTCTTGTGATCACTCTAATTTTTTATGGATATGTGATTACAATACTTCCTTTATGACTGGACGATCAACTTTTTTTTTTTTTTTTTTTTAAATGTAATCATGACATTTGTATTTAGCCAATTTTGTGTAACACCCTCATCATGCTATACCCACGAGAAATAAACCCACTTGACCAATTAGCTCACTTGACTAATTGGCTCATCCTCATCAACTTCGGAATTCCACTTTTCTCGCAATAATGTTTGTTAGTATGCATGGCTTGTTTTTAATACCTCCCGTGCAAACCAGACCTTGAACCTACTTCAGTTCCACTTGTACTCTATGGTTCATTCAAATATTGAAATTCAACATGTTATCCTTCCGAGTACGTGAAAATAAAAATGCTGTTATGTGGCACTGTTTATGAGAAACGAATAAAATCACATGGATACTGGGGTGTAGCATTAAGAGTACTGCACATTGCCGCCCAAACAGCGCATAAATAGAGAAATAGTAGGTACTCATAAAATACAGATGGCCTATGACCTTTAGATGTCATCAACGTAGCCAACCGCTTTGCTTAACATCCTTCCGCACCACCCCTAAATTAATTGCTCTCTTACTTAGTATCATCTTGCATTTTCTAATCACAGGTTTGGTTCATCATCTTGAAAATGTGAAGAGAAGAAAAACTAACATAAAAACAAAGAGTAGTGTAAATAAACAGATCATGTTTGTTTTTCAATAACAGATCACACGCCGCCCAAGACAATCTAACAAAGTTCATGAAATTTGCAAAAGAGCAACTGATGATGAAAAGCTTACCATGGCCCTTAAGTATCCATTAATGGTAAATGGAATCTATCTCAGGACATGTAATAATATCTGAAATCACAATATTGAAAGACAAGACAGAATAGTATGAAGACCCAAAGATATAACTTCTCCGGCGTCCACAGTTCCTCCAGATTTCAACAATGGTTTTATTCAGAACTGCAACAATCACTACTTGAACAAAAAGAGAGAGGGCCTTCTCATAACCAACGCACTATATATGGGACAAAAGCATTTAAGAGAGGCACGAGTATGCAAGGGCCTTCTCCTCGCTGAGCTCCTCTGCAGTTGCGTCCAACTTCTTCCTTGAGAATTCATCAATGCTGAGCCCTGGCCCAAGTAAATTGACAACACAGAATATATTAAATTACTATTTATCACCCAATTACTGACAATCATCCAACAAAGCCACAAAATAAAATAGAATACGGTTAATTTCAGAGGAAACAGTACTGCTGACAATAAGACATTGAACTTTGGCTTTCACCAAGCCATAATTGTTAAAGGCGCACCGCAGGCTCAAGCCTTTCTGCCTTAAGACTCAAAAAGCAGGCAACCTATGCCAGGCGCATGCCTAGACAGCAAGGTGCAAAAAGGCACACTTGAGTGATGCTTGTCTGTTTTTTGTGTGTTTTCTTTAATTTTTTAATAAGCACTAATAGAATGACATATACACTAAATTTTTTTTTAAAATAATAAAAATAATAAAAATATTTCTGCTTCAAGTGCCAAGGCAAAAAAAAAATCAAAAACAACATCTTTTAATTTGAGGGTTAATATTCCTCTAATACTTATATGTAAAGAAGAGGGTGATTTTGAAGAAGAAGAGTACGAAGAAGAAGAAGAAAAAGAAGGCAGCATTGGAAGTGAGGAAGAGGAAGAAGATGATGTTACTTTAGATGATGAGTAGTTGCTTTATAGCTAATAAATGAAATATTTTCATTCAGTTAAAACTTGAAATATGATCACGCATCATAACTTTTGAGACTTTTTATAATTTATAAAAAATTTTTTTACTAGAATGTTAAATATTTTATATTATTAATGAGTAGTTATCTTATTATTGATATGAGAAAGGGTATTATAATTTTTAAGACTTTTCATAATTTTTAAAATTTTTTCTATTAGAATGTTGAATATTGTATATTATTAATCAGTAGTTGTCTTATTGTTTATTATTAATATAAGAAAGGGTGTTATATATGATTAATTGTCTTATTTGATTTATTTTGCGCCTCACCTCTCTAGGCGCATGTCTGTGCCTTGCGCCTAGGCTCCAAGACCCCTTGGCATCTTGCGCCTTTAATAACTATGCACCAAGCCAATATTCCATATCTCATGGCTAATGGATATATCAGCTGGTTATTTTAAAGACAGTAGTCTCTTCTATTTACCTTGACTAAGCCTGTAATAAACTACGATGCACTGGCTTGCATGTTAAAGCTACAAAGCGACTTCATGTTTATAAAAGAGAACCGTTTGGGGGAGGCTAGACGAAGCTGAAAATCTTTTGGAACCTTTATATATATATATATATATTTTTATATTTTCATCCAGATTCTATATTTTGCTGTAGGGAAGAGGACAGGCTAAAAACTCTTTAGAAATGTGCAGTGACAGCTCTCTTTTGGGTAATAAGACCATAAAGAAATGATTGTAGTAGTTATGCATAGAAAATGCTGAATCCTTCTCTTAGCTTTGCCTCAGTCAGCATTCTCTAAAGAGTTTTTCGTATTCCTTTTTTATCCATTTATCAATTTGGAAGGGGATTTTGTATCCGTTGGGTTTTTTTGCACACATCTTATACAGCATGTCCACATTATAGATGCACAAAAATTTTCATCATTAATTAACTTTTCAGTTCCTTATTTGTAATTTGAAAGAAGATAAGAAGTTTAATGAGCTAAAAGGTTTGGATGATCGAGATTTTAACAGAAAAGGAAATGCAGGAAATAGTACCTTGAACAATAGTCCATTCTCCACTACGACAAGTCACTGGGAATGAGTAAACAAGCCCAGCTGGTACATTGTATGAACCATCAGAGTATACCCCCATGGAGACCCAAGTGCCCTACAATTGCAATTAAAAGAATTAAAATCATGACATCAATTAAATATATTCATTGGAGAAAAAATTGAAATGATAACCAACCTCAGGAGTTCCAAGGACCCAATCACGGATGTGGTCACAAGCAGAACTAGCTGCAGACAATGCACTCGAGAGCTTGCGAGCTTTGATGATTGCAGCACCGCGTTGTTGGACTGTAGTTATGAATTCTCCATTCAACCTTCAGTCAATGAACAATAATCACTACAGAACTTCAATATACTTGCACGAAAAACACTAGACACTATTATCAAGAGGAAGAACTACTGTAATTTTACCATTCATCATCCTTCACAAGCTCACGGACAGGCTTGTCCCCAGATGGAGTCTTGACAGTTGCATGGCTGACATCAGGGTACTGTGTTGATGAATGATTTCCCCAAATGATCACATTCTTAACATCAGATACTTGAACATTAAGTTTCTCAGAGATTTGACCCAGTGCCCTGTTATGATCCAATCTGGTCAAGCATGTAATATTCTGAGCAGGGATTGAGGGTGCAAATTCCTTCAAAATCAATGCATTGGTGTTTGCAGGGTTAGCGACAACTAGAACCTGAAATAAACAGGAAGCGCGTGTCCAGTTAGAAGAAACAACATGTTAGCAGCTTCATGAATATAATTTACAACTAGAAATGGAACCATGTTAGCATAGAAATCACATAGGATACAGGTAAGTTTGTTTACATCGCATTTGGATTTCAGTACGAAATAAAATTTACTGCTCTATAAGAGTTAGCATGCACACAGGCCTGTTAGCATTTCAACCATATATCTCTTATAACCAATGCAGCCATTAATGCATTTGGAGTAATTTATTGATATGGAACGCTAATTATTGACTGTAATGGCAGCACTTCCCATGGAAAAATCTAATTAATAGAGGTTATCACCTTGCAGTTTGAAGCTGCATGCTTCTCCAGGGCTGAAGCCTGTGCCTTGTAGATTGAAACGTTCTTTGACATCACATCTTTCCTCTCCATTCCTTCTTTTCTTGGAAATCCACCAACCATAACTGCAATATTGACCCCAGTGCATGCCTCAACAGCATCAGTTGTAGCAACAACACCTGAAACGAAAATAACATCAGATCTAATAATCATACAAAAAAAAATCCTGTGTAAATCTCATACAGAACTAATAATGAATGGTTCTCAACAAACTTCATTCAATATTTTTTCAATTGATACCTTTAAGAAGTGGGAATGCAGCATCCACCAACTCCATCTTCACACCGTTCAATGCCTCTGCTGCAGGAGGGATATCAAGCATGTGCAGAATTACAGGCTGGTCGAGGCCCAACATCACTCCCCTAGCAATCATTGGAACGAGTGCATATCCGATTTGCCCTGCGTATTGGACAACACATCAATTCCGTATCAGCACATAATACTACCTACATCTGGATCTGGGTATAGCATATAACTATTAAATGTTGTTAGCTTACAAATATTATTAAAATAGTCATGCCAGTAACAAACATAAATTACAGAAATTTAAAGAAATTTATAACCTGCTGCATCCAAAACACAATTCTTTGTTTTCAGATAACAAGGGACAGAAGAAAGTCATAAAAAAGAGCACTTCATTGGGACATTCCCATATCAACTTGTCTATACAAGTCAAAAAAAGTAGCTTTTAAGTCTAACCCTAAGAGATGTTATCACTTTTTCTATGAAATGGTATTCAAATTATATCTGAAAACTCTAAGATGATATTTAGTGTAGGAAAAATGTTTTCGCATTACCCACCAAACAACCCCTTGCTATCAAGCAACATCCACATAACTTAACTTGGTAATATTTAAAAAAAAAATGCCACTTGTTCCCTCGGAAAATAAAAATGCCTGTTTACGAGCTGTTAGTATTAGAGACTAGGACTGGATTCAATAACCAAGTAATACATCAAGTAAACGATAAGAATCAGTTCCATCGACAACAACAAAACAGGACATTGGTAAAACCATGCACATTAAATCGATTCATAATCATCTAAATAACGTGATCCTCTGGATCGGACCATAACTAAACTACGAGTATTTGATTAAAATGGTTACGATCGAAAGTGATAATTATCTCAAAATCAGGTCAGCCAACGTCCAACATTTTTATTATCGATCGTGCAAAATACTCCATGGAACAGTTCTTTTACAGTTTCAGATCTTCATAAAATAGATCTAAGCAGTGTTCCAAAAAATAAAGAATTAAACAAAACCTCAACAGATCTGAATCGGCGGAGTGACAGATGACAGTACCTGCAGCTCCGGTAACAAGAACGCGAACTGGTTCCTTGGCCATTGATTCCGATAAAAAAACGGCTAACGCAATATTAAGAATAAGTATAATCTACGACCGACAACAGTAAACAAAGAGCGAGTGACTCTGGAAGAACTGAAGAAGCGGGGATATTACGCTGCAAGGTAAAGCCCAGGCTTGCTAATCCAAACAAGACCGCGCGTAAACGACGACGTTTCGAAATACGGTGTCGTAGTTCGAGATTCTTCTTGTTAAAAAAAAAGGCAGTGGCGTCAATGCGTTACGTCCGTGAAAAACATATGCCGTTTAGATGCGTGCGTCCGTATAACGAATGGTGTGTCATGGATTAAGTGGACACCGTAACGACCACACATGTCGCGCTTCCCGGAGGGCCAGGCGGTCCGCATTTACCGTAGGAACATTCTAGACTTACTATTACATAATTAATTGATTTTATAATAAATATTAATAATTATTAAGTAATTAATTTTATTTATTCTTACTAAATCAATTGACAAAATTAATTAATTGGCCATTTTAAAAATTTTCTCAAAAAGAGAACAAGGAGTCGTGTCACAACCCTGTTCGCCGCGTATGTTCCCCTTGGTCTCATGTGACTGCGGCATCTCGGCATTGAAATATACCGTTACTGTTACTGATATCGGTTCCGAAATTTACTGATACTGATCCGTGATCTTCTGTATCAACTCTCAACGATCTTCATCGTTCATCACGCTTTTCCATATGGCTACTGCGTCAGGTACATTGTGAGATTACTCTTCTTCCAATTCTTCATTTTACACCCAGCCAGTTAGTAGCTTGTACTTTCTTTCATGACCACACAATGATGAGAATAGATGAATCCTAAAGAAAGAACGATCCTTTTTT
This sequence comes from Swietenia macrophylla, assembly GCA_032401905.1. Lineage (NCBI taxonomy): Eukaryota > Viridiplantae > Streptophyta > Magnoliopsida > Sapindales > Meliaceae > Swietenia > Swietenia macrophylla. The sequence goes on from CP135582.1 coordinate 3,031,698, forward strand.
TGTCTTTCTTTTTTTTTTTTTCCTAATGTTCGAATAGTATTCATGGGGTTATGGTTGAATGTCTACTGGTGATGGCAATTGGAACTTGAGCATGGTTTAAATTTAGGTTTGATGGGATTCTAAGTACAAATGTTTTGATGAATATAAATTGATGTGGTGATTTATCTTTGGTTACTTTAGATACGCTTCATTGTATAGCAGCTGTCTAAGAATGAAATTTTTAAAGGTTTTGGGATTGAATTCTTTTGAGAGAGAAGATAGGTAAGCGTCGAAGAATTTGTGAAAATGATATGTAATTGAAATAGGCATGGATATGTATAGTCATGAAGCTAAATTATATGATTTTATGTATCGAAGTTTACACATGTAAAGTAATGGAGCATGACCAACGTAAGGATAAAAGAGTAACCTAAATGGCCATTAATAGATGAGGAAGTATTTTCCCTTCACTGTAATATTTATATTCAAGGTCAGAATTTCAAGTTCACTTGCATAAGATTAAGTGTAGATGCTGGGGTCGGATTAATATTTGTTTTAGCCTGTCAATGCAGAAGATAAAACTAGTTGTTTCAAATTCCAAATTCTAAAGAGTTCGATTTACAATCTTTCTCTAACTAGTAGGAATGTACCACAAAGTCTGTCATAATTTACAATCATTCTCTAACTAGTAGGAATGTACCACGTCGTCTCTATCATAATATTAAGGAAAAAGGCATTTGGCGAGAAGAACGCACAAGAATTGCACGGCTATGTATCTTAAAATTGCCCAAGGCTGGTAGTGTTTGTTGAGAGATGATGCAAATGGAAAAACTAGAGCTTGGCATTTATAGGCTCCAAGGTGACAATGCAATTTTAATTTATTTGGTTGGGCATTTACTTTCTATGTGATGTCAAAGTCAAATTTTCTAGCTAATTTAATTAATTCCCTCCCACTGCATTGGAGCTTGCTTGGTAGCTCTCCAGTTTTGTCAAATTTTACTGTCACATTGTATGCTATCATCATTTGTCAATTTACTGCAAAGTTGCAAAGGCGCAGTTGTCAACAATTCTGGGCACAAAGTTGGCTTCAATTCTCTTGTTCTGCCGCTTGAAGTCATCTTTATGGTCTAGTCAGAAATTTTTAACCTTTGCTAGTGGATATTTCCCTCATGCACATTGAGAGTTTACCGCATAAAACCTGTGTACATTTTTTTTAAATCCATAACTGTTGGTTTCTCATGCTTGTATTTCTCGATTTTCAAAATTACACTGCAAAGATCTGCCCACCAGCTTTCTACCAAAATTTACATTGGGTATTTGGGTTTCATCGTAACAAATGATTTAGGTAATGCATGCCACTAAAATTTCTTGTTTGCTTTAATTTATCTCATTGTTATGGGGATTACAGTGGCATTCAAATCAAGGGAGGATCACAGAAAGAAGCTGGAACTGGAGGAAGCACGGAAGGCTGGGCTTGCTCCAGCTGAGGTTGACAAGGATGGAAAGGAAATTAATTCTCATATTCCTCAGTATATGTCATCTGCCCCATGGTATCTTAATGCTGAGAGACCAGTAAGCATATATCTTTCAGCTTACCTTTTTTTCTTCTCTCTCTCCCTCAGTCTTAGTGTCAAGGCTTTGTACACTGAATAAGGATTTTCATTTTTGTTTCCTGCAGAGCTTAAAACATCAAAGGAAATGGAAATCAGATCCAAACTGCACGAATCCTGGTATGATAGAGGTGCAAAAATATATCAGGCAGATAAGCACAGGAAGGGTGCATGTGAAAAGTAAGTGGACCTTATGTTGCTCGATTATGCTGCTTAATACCTTTTAATTTCTGGATTACATATCTTTAACGTGGGCTGTTCACTGGAGTAAATTACATCATACAGAACTTTTAATATAAATAAGATGTTGTAGATTGTGATGTTTATTGTAACAGCGGCCTTGAGTTGAGGAATCTATGGCATGCTTATGTGTATATGAGATATGGGAAGAAAAAGTTCATTGCATGGAAAAAGTTTATGGATCGTAAGAAGGAGAGGTAACCATTAGTGGATTCCATATTTATCAGAGGCGCTAAGCAACCATTGTATTTGTTAGGAATCTTGGAAAATTTTTAAACTAATGCTAGCTGTACTCCTTCTGAAAGCCATGTTGTGTGAGCACTTTTTGTATGTATGAGGAGTTTGAGAAATTTTTTATTCAAATGTTATCTTTGTAAACTCTTCTATGAAAGGACCAAAAAGTTGACAGTGCTGCCACAACAGTCTTTCCTGTGCCATAAGTTTGGGATGAGAGAAAGAATGAATGGAAGGAGGGCAAACTACTTATGTCTATGAATTTGAGCAATTTTTGAATCATGATAAAACTCTCATTAAACGGTAACTCCCAAGGAAAAAAAATGCTAGTGCTGCCATAACAGTCTTTCCTGTGCCATAAGTTCAGGATGAGAAAAATGAATGAACTGAAGCAGAGCAAACTACTTGCTGTCTATGTTAGGTCTGACACCTGAGGTTGGAAGCAGCGAGTACATATGAACTGATCTGTCATCCTCGTACTTATTTTGCTAGTAAGTATTCCATTTCTTTTGATATTTATTTATTATGATTTGACATACATTTCAGTTATCTACCTTATTATTTTGTTCTGTCTTTCTTTAATTTTTCCTGTTCGTTATGTGAGTGAAGGTCTTGTATCTTACAGAATATATGATTTGAGGATAAACATGCACAGATGGAATTGACCTTGTATGAATTGTTAGTTTCTTTTTTTTTGTAAACTTGTTGTTACACATGGAATTAGACTTTGTATGAATTGATAGCTTCTTTTTGTAAACTTGTTGCTCATAGGGATTATGTCCTCGACCATGATGTTCTCTTTACATCCACCATAATTTTAGCTTCTCTAATTCTCTTTACTTCCATCCATCCTCAACAAGTGTACACTCCTCAGTCCAGTGAAAGCATTAATTGACCGTGTTGTTTTACATTTTATTTTTTGTTACTAACTGTGGTAAAGTGTGTTTCATGAGTGACCTAATTTTTCCATATCCTTGTTTATAGCTGTGGGGCAATGACACATAATGCCAAGTCATGCATGGAGAGGCCCCGGAAAAAAGGAGCAAAATGGACAAACATGCACATTGCACCTGGTGAAAAGATAGAGACTTTTGAACTGGATTATGATGGCAAACGAGACCGATGAAATGGTTATGATGCAGCAACGTATGCCCGTGTAACTGAGAGATGTGAGGCAAGGGATGAGGCTAGAAGGAAAAATACCTGAAAGAACTGCAGCTAAAAAATATTGGAGGAAAGAAATAGTAAGCAGAATGTAGAAGATGAGGTTAGTGATGAAGATGACGATGACGATGCTTGGAAAGTTGATGAAGCTAAGGTTGATGAGAGTAAACAGATGGATTTTGCAAAAGTTGAGAAGTGTGTCCGTACTACTGGAGGTGGAAGCACAGGAACTGTCAGGTGTGGTTCTTGATATCTATGTGCGCCTTGTTGTTATGTCTGTTGATTGCTGAGAATTAAGTTCTCTTTACTTGCATCTGCAATATGATGCATATTTAATTTAACATCCTTCTGTTTCCAGAAATTTGCGTATTCAGGAGGACACAGCAAAATATCTTTTGAATCTTGATGTGAATTCTGCTTATTATGATCCTAAAACCCGGTCTATGCGTGAAGATCGTCTTCCTGATGCTGACCCCAGTGAGAAGTTTTGTGGAGCAAGTTTATTTGGAAATTGTCAACAATATGTTAAATGTCTATTGTATGTCTATGTTGTAGTCCCCTAACACGGTTTTGATTGGTTGATCTGTTACTTTTACAGGGAGATAACCAGTAAAGAATGAGTGGGCAAACATTGGAGTTCAAGCACACCTTTAACAACTATGGGACAGATCTATTGAAATTTTAAGGAATGAAAAAGGAATTGCAGTGACATTTAGAAATTATTTCTTTTGTTTGTATTGGTTTATGTGGTGGAGTTTTACATACTCTTTCCTTTACCATCATGAATGTTTACAAAGACAAGAGATATGTGTAAGATCATTAAGGGGTTATTTGGATTAAGCATTAGACAATTTGTTTTTTTTTTTGTCCTGTTCATGATAATAGAACTCTAAAAGATCAACGGTTTGTTTCTTACTTTGTTGTTAGTGAATGATCTCTTGAGTTTGGAAGTTCATACACAAGTTTTCTCACTTTTTATTAGCATTATATCGTCAAATGAGACTTTTTCTTAATTGTTACTGTAATTTTTGTTTTCTGGTTTTTGAGATTCCTTTCAATTTATTTTTTTTATTCGAACCAGATCATATACAGATATTTCATGTTTAAGGTGCTCACCTTTAACTTCTATTAGAAATTAATAGAAGTGGTTTGTCCTGGTTTTTAGAAACTTTAGTTTCATCAAGTGTTGAGAGATGTTCTTTATCTTACTTTTTTACCTGGTTTTTTTGAAGGAAACATCTCTTCCAAAAAGCAAATATGAAGAAGACGTTTACATGAATAATCACACAAGTGTTTGGGGCTCATGGTAGAAGGATCACCGATGGGGCTACAAATGCTGTAAGCAAACAATTAAGAACAGTTATTGCACTGGAGCTGCTGGAATTGAGGCTGCTGAAACAGCAATGGACTTGATGAAAGCTAATGTTGCCTGTAAAGTGGCCTCCGAAGGTATGTACTTCTATTTCATGTGAATTCTTGCTTGATTTAAGCAATTGAATCTTTTTGATTAGTGGTTCAGAAGCTCGTGCCAGTTTCTTTTGGCGGTTGATTTAATATTGTTCTTGATCGTACAGGTGTCCAATTAGCATCATAAAATTGTCCAATTTCTCTTTTGAAATAAACGAATCTTAAATTTTTATGTTATAATTCCAGTATCAATCTACGTCATGTTCCTTCTAATCCAGTTAACAAATTCCTCACATTTTGGACCTTTTGTTTTCTTTTATTTTCTTTTCTTTAAGCGCATGTTTCTCTCCTGATTGAGTTGTCTACTTGATTGTTAGATGTACCTGCCCCACCAGAACAGAAAAATATTGCTACTTGGGGTACTGATGTACCAGATGACTTGATTCTTGACCAGAAGAAACTTGCTGAGGCACTTAAGAAGGTGAGTTACGGACCAATGATTCCTGGTTTTGTTTCACTAGATTAAAAACAAGTTCCAGTGGACTTGATTAGACCTTAAAGTAGATATTCTGTCTACATTACCTTCTAAATTGATACAAGTGCTTATATTATTTTTATTAACTTTGACAGGAGGACGAGAGGAAGAAAGAAGAGAAGGATGAAAGAAAGCGCAAATATAACGTTAGATGGAATGATGAGGTATGATTTAACACAATGCCCAGTTTTTAAATATAGCCTTTACCCGTGGAGCTTAACGTCTGGGTTTATTTTGATCTCTTTTTGTTCATAAATCATGCAATGCCGTTGTAGGTTACTTCTGAGGAAATGGAGGCATATCGAATGAAGAATATGCATCTCGATGATCCTATGAGGGATTTTCTGCACTAATGTCGAAGAATATCCTGCACTAATTTTTGACCATATTCTTTCAGCCAAGTACTGCAGAATGGAAAAGGATTAATTCGCAATGTTGTCACTCAAAGTTGAGAACCTTGCTTGGAACTGCTGTTTTTTTGAGCTCTGTAACTGTTTGTTATTTTACCATTGTCGTGTAAAATATGTGGAACCAAGAAACTACCCGTCTCCTCAGGGGCTTGCTGTAATTGACTCTTTTAATGTAGACAACTTCTTTGCAAAAGGTAAAAGTTACTGCTACAGATGAAATTAACACATTTCAGAAATAATCACCAATAATAACGAGTACTCCCCTTTTCTGCCCCAAAAGTTTGTGAAATTATCCTAGAAATGGCTTGATGGAAACAACCCGGCATCCTATTAGGAGACTAAAGGAAATTCAAACAATCTTGTGTACATTGAAAATGAAATAGTAACAGCAATAACAGTGGAGGATATTCTAGAATAAGTTTTACACAACCCACACTCTATAGGAGCTACACATAAACACACGAAAAGCAAGAAAAATCCCCAGTATAAGACAAAAGTGTTCACCAAAAGAAAAGAGAAAACGCAAAGATCTGTAGCTCAAATCAGCTAGCTTCTGTGGTATGTGCAGACAAACATGTGACTTCCATGTTTTCCATTGACAAAGAAGAAAACATGAAAGTTAAAGAATATTGAAAATCATAAAATTTTGTTAAGCACCCTTGGCCAACATCTCCTGGAGCTCAAGCAGAGATTTCTCCCTTTGAAGCTTCATATCTTCACGAAACTTGTAAATGAATTCGTCTGCTCTTTCATCCACACATCTTAGCTGAGGAGATGAAGCAACAGCAGCATTCCATGCGTCTTCCACACTGTACACACTGTGCTTGCCTTTTCTTGACTGACCCTTTTCCTCAGCAACCACTTCCTTACCTCTACTTGTCTCTGCACGATGAGCGTGAAAAATCTGTGCATGCGCTGATGAGAGAGGCTCTGCACACAAATTGTCTATATATACGGCTGCAAAGTTCTGCAGCCGGTTTTCATTGCGATACGGGTAATAAAAGCGGTTGTATCGATGGTGGCGACGGTGAGAAAATTTAGTGAGAAAACGTCCCTTGAAGGGAATGAAAAAATGGCGTGAGCAAAAGTTGATGAAGCGATGAGTGTTGGTTTTGATGGTCTTTGGCACGTTGAGGCTGCGGATTTTTGATTGGAGCTTGGAAGTGAAGCTCTTCCATGCCTTTTTGGCTGGCTTAAGCTTCTTTCCAAGACTCGAGTGATTCATCAAATACTGGCTAATATTGATTCTGCAGAAGGATGAGAAGAGAGCTGAGGAAGACAATGTTGTATGGAAGGAGGGCCTGCTTCTCTATGGGTTTTATTTTCTCTCATTTGAGTAGTACAGTACAAATACTAAAAGACGTCCATGTATCTTAGCTAAATTGCTTGACTGCCACTCTCCAATAGTATTGGCAATATTATTTTTGTATATCTTAGCTTGGTGCGAGAGGTTTCGAATTTATTCAAACTATATTGTGAGTTGGTAAAGCAGCAATTGTAATAAGAAATGAAGTACTTTTTCGTTCAAGCAGCCTTAACTTTCGGCAAGCTTGGAGGCCCGGCTAGTAGAAATCTTGGGTCCTAAGTTTAGCAAGAAATAAAGCGAAATCCTGTAAAGCGCACTTATTTTGGATATCCACATTGAGTTGAGTTGTTGTGGGGCTCCTTATGGATCCATTACATAACTATTACAGCTAGATCATGATTCACGAATGAGTCTGCAATAGATTTACGATCAACGTCTTGAATTTATCACTTTACTTATCATGAAATCTCTAGCATATGATAGGACTGAAAAGGTGATCATAGTATATTAATTGTATTGCTGAGTTTTTAGCAACCACCTTGTGTGTTCCTAAATGATAGATAGACAATAGAATTAGCTACACCTACCAAGCTGAATTCCTTTACTCCTAGGGTATCCAATCGATTTTATTTTAATAAGCATCTTTAAAGGAGCATTAATTATCACTTCAAAATTCACTATCACTAACGTTCCCTCAGCAATTCAATCACTAGCTCCAAAGAGCTAGCTGTCTCAGGATCTCTAATATTTTGATGCCATAAGCAAAAAACTTGATAAAGAGAACTTTTTTGAATGTAATTGTACTAAATAAAGAAGAGAGAGATAGAAATTTTATATGAATATGAAATGATTTTCCATTTTACTTTTTATTGTTCAAATGAGTTTATTTACAACATCTTATATTTTTATTATGTGGTTAAGACCAATAGACTATGAAAAAGTTAACCCAGAGAATACTTTTGAAGCAATCTCTAGATCATGATCAACTGTTAAAAAGACATGAGTATGAGATGGAGTGATCATTTTATCTCCAAAAAATCAAAACCCAAGCTTTAATCCGGTAGAAGTCTTAACCTAATCTTACAAGACATTTCCAGGGAGCCAATAAAAATGTGATGGGAACGTGCTGTCTGCAATCAACTATTTACCTTTGACAATTTCAAACCAACTATTTGGCAAGTATGTACATGTGGACAGCTAGGCAGGCTAGCCCTTGCCTTTCAAACTGGTAAAGATTGATCGATCTCAAATTGCTTTGTGCCATTCTTTTCTTGTGAGAAAGCATGCAGTGCTCATTCTTTTCACAACTTTACCGCTCATTCTAAAACTTGTTATGAGAATCAGTCCTCATTTACATCTGAACTGAGGTTCCAAAGCTGAAACTCGTGTCTATTATACATATATAATACCATTATTATAATAATAATCAACTATTATACAAGTTTGCATAAGAATTCCATACCAAAAAATACTTATAATTATATCACTTTAAAGAATTAATTAATTAATATCAAGGGCCTTTACCAGATGTTCAATATATTTATTAAAACTTCTTTTATCTTTTTTGTATAATAAATATGACAAAATTTAATATGCACAGATATATCACATCATTTATACGAACATACAATAAGTTTTGGTGACATACAAACTAGCTTTGAAATTAATCAATTATAAATTATGATAATGGTAAGAGCAAGTTCTAGATGCGATATCATGCGATACATTCTTATGTTAATTTAATGAGTTTTGATTACATTGACATTGATCAATAATATTAATGATCCTACTAAGAAGAGAAAAACTTTAAAGCATATTGTATAGTGTTATTGAATGGTGTTGCTTATGGAAATAACTCAATAAACCCTGCCATTGTTGATAAAACGGACACAATTATTTTATGACCTGGAGAAAACTTACCTCCATTATATTGTAATATCCGTGAACTTACATATGAAATTTCTTAGAAAACATGATTTGATTCTGTATATCAGAAAATACTAGTGACCCATCAAATCAGTGACTGATCAATTAATGGTCAATTGCCACGTACCAATATCAGTCTATTTTATTCTATCAATGTCAACGAAATTATTTATTAATCTGTCCATTCAATTTCTTGCATCACTGCATACGCCTGATCAAACAAATGAACAGTAGTCAAAATTGCCCTCTCTCTTGTCTTGTAATTATGAGTCTCTGGTGATTTTTTTTGTGTATATACACGGATATATATATCCTCCCATATTCACAGTTCGAAGCAGCAAGATCATGGCAACAAACTTGCAGCTTTTAGGGGCTTGTTGTAGTCCCTTTGTTTTCAGAGTAGTATTGGCATTACAGCTAAAGGGTGTTCATTGTGAATACATTGAAGAAGACCTCTTCAATAAAAGCACCAGACTTCTGGAACTGAACCCAGTTCATAAAAAAGTTCCTGTGCTTGTTCATGACAAGAAAGTGATTACTGAATCGTGTGTTATTCTTGAGTACATCGATGAGACATGGCAACAGAACCCATTATTGCTGCCGCAAGATCCCTACGAAAGAGCCATGGCTCGATTTTGGGCAAAATTTGCCGATGAGAAGGTCAGTATTTCTACAATTTGTAAACTAAAAGAAATGAGTGTATTTTGGCTTCGTGCAATTTTAATTGTAAAACTCTCATCTCTATGCACTATTAGGTTAAATTTGCCCATATTATACTCAATTCAACACGGTGAAATGTAACCTTTCTATTTTTTCTGCTATCGTTTGGTATATATAGCTTTTGAGAGCTGCATATACAGCGATGTGGAGCAGAGGAGAGGAAAAAGAGAAGGCTGTGACAGAAACAACAGAAGCCATGGAAAAGATAGAAGGAGAACTCAAAGCAAAGACCTGCTACTTCGGAGGAGAGAGCATTGGATATTTAGACCTTATAATGGGATGGATGTCTTACTGGCTTCCTGTTTGGGAAGAAATTGGATCTGTGCAAATTCTGAACCCAGAGAAATTCCCTGCCATTACAGCATGGATGGGCAAGTTTCTCGACCACCCAGTGGTCAAAGAAAACTTACCACCCATGGACAAGATGCTTGTCTACTTTCACAAACGCAAGGAAGTTGCATACAACTCCTTCATTAATTCTTCAAGAAAGTAACTTTTGTCACAACCTATTTACCGATGTTGTGTCTAGCTGTTGAAAATTATTAAATGACGAGACTTGTAATGCATATCATTTCCTCTTTATTTCTCTTAATTTCAATAAAATTACTCTTCATCATCCGACATAGAGAAGAATCATATATACTTTTCTTTTTAATTGATACTCAAATTTCACACTCTAATGATGTGCTGATTACTATCGTGTTATTTAAATAAGCAATAGAACTTAATGTGGGTTATTCTTATAATCATTTAAAAGATTTAGGTAAAATATATTAGATACATTTTATGCCTCTTTTCGTAAAATATCAAACAAAAATTAATAATGTGTTGACTGCTGTTGTGTTATTATACGTATCTTATATCTATTGTATTATGTCAAAACCCCCGTTTAAATAATCAACGGTCATAAATTGAGAGTATTTAAGGTAAATAATTAATCTTGTCACTGGAAATTGTCACCATTGGTGTCTTAATCTTATGTAGACTTGAAGGTGATTATTCTAAAAGTCTGTGTAGACTTTATAAAGTTCACACACATTATTTTTATTGCGAACGTGAGGGCACTTGTCAGTGTAGGTTTTTCTCCTGGAAAGAAATTAGGACATGTTCAAAATAATCAAACCATCATGAATCATCAATCTGAGGATTCTACTTTAATATTATGGAATTCAAACCTAATTTGGATTCAGTAAAAAGAATCTTGGCAACCTCATGCAGTTTACTTATTTGAAGGATTAATTACGATTTTTTTTTAAGTCTAAAATGATTTATGAATAATTGATAATAATTCCATATTAAATTGCTATAAGAAATTACTGTAAAAGTCTGCACAAGAACTCCATATATTGCAAAATAACTGTAATCATAAATCAATAGTTAATTGATATAAAATTAAGTGCCCCATAAATTTTTTATGCATTTATTCAATGGAATTATTTATTTGTTTTTTTTCTAATCACTCCACCTACTCTATTTTCTATTTGTTCTGTAATCAAAATTTTCATCTCCCCTCTTGTTATAGGTTTTAACTTTCAAAGTCTAGTTTTGACTCTGCAAAAAATTTTATGTAGTTGTAAATAGACCATTAGCTTTTATATATATATATATATATATATATATATATATATATATATATATTAAAAAAGATTGCAAATATTTTTTTGATTTGGTTTTAGTCTTTATTTTAATCAAATTTTAACAAGTGTTTTGACTAAAATTTTATTGTTGAGATTATAAATTTAATTGCTTTAATTTTTAATTATTACTTATATTATAAAATATAAAATAAATCGACAAATTTTATTAATATACAATCTTAGTCTTTCTTTGTTAGTTGTGTACGAGTGTGTGACTAAATGTTTAAAAGACAAAAATTTTAATTCATTGAAATTATATATATATATATATATATATATATATATATATATATATATATATATAAAGAAACAACATTTCAAGAAATAGGTGTATGACAAACATTTTGAAAAGAACTAATCGATAATTTACAAGAGTCCTTATTGATATTATACATATCTAATAATTGAGCCGGTGGCGCCATGGTGTGGACCCGCAGTGGGATCAGGAGAGGGACCAAAGCGGAACTCCGAGTGGTCACCTTGTCTGTAACATATGCTGATAAATTATGATCTCGTCCACAAACTGAAGTGGCAAAATCATGGGCACTGAAGTGAAGCTATTGGGGTTTTGGGTTAGCCCATTTGGGATCCGGGCAGACTGGGCATTGAAGCTAAAGGGTGTTGATTATGAATACATCGAGGAAGATATCTTCGACAAGAGCTCCAGGCTTTTGGAGCTGAACCCAGTTCACAAGAAAGTTCCTGTGCTTGTTCACAACAAGAAAGTGATCGCCGAGTCGTATGTTATTCTTGAGTACATAGACGAGACATGGCAACAAAATCCATTGCTTCCGCAAGATCCTTATGAAAGAGCCATGGCCAGATTTTGGGCTAAATTTGCAGAAGAAGTGGTCAGTATTTTAAATTAAATTTTCTAAGCTTGAAAAGACTCTGTATTAGTTTAATTTATGTTGATTTGTGAAATACTGTTGGTTGGTTGTAGCTTTTTGAAGCTGCATACACAGCTATGTGGATCAAAGGAGAGGCAAAACAGAAGGCTGTGAAAGAAGCAACAGAAGCCATGGAAAAGATAGAGGGAGAACTCAAAGGAAAGAGCTGCTACTTTGGAGGAGAGAACATTGGATATTTAGACCTTGCAGTCGGTTGGATTTCTTACTGGCTACCTGTTTGGGAAGAGGTTGGATCTGTGAAAATTCTGAACCCAGAGAAATTCCCGGCCATCACTGCATGGATCGGCAAGTTTCTCGACCACCCTGTGATCAAAGACAACTTACCACCCAGGGACAAGATGCTTGTCTACTTTCACAAACGCAGCGAAGACATATACAACCACTACTCCAATTCATCTGTGAACTAATCTTTTCGATGGCTATGTATTTGCTGAAACATTGAAAATAAAAACATGACTCTTTGGAGACGATGTTATGTTAAGTAAGTGGTATAATAATGTCTACGGGATGAGCTACGGTATTTATGAATGCTGTTGTCTCCATTTATTTAACATTGTTTAATGATGTTTTAAATTCTTACAAAGTTAGATTCAAATTTTTTGTATGTTTTAAATTTTTTATTAAATATTTTAAATACTTTTTATTATTTATTTCATATATTTTAATATTTTTTTTTAAATTTCAAGTATTATAAAGATAATTTTAAAATTTATAACTAAATTTTTTTTTAGATTGTACGTAATCCTTAGGTAACTTAACTAACCCCCTAATGTATATATTTTTCTTTTCTTTTGGTGTACTTTTTTTAAATTTTTAATTAAATTACTCTTCAAAATCCAATATGAATGCTTAGAGAAATAGTTATCAAAAAAAATTGTTTTTCTTTTTATGGTTCATCATCTTCTAAAACATACCATTAATATATTGGCATATTCCTCAAACATTAGCATTTCAGTACATGATATCAAATAATTAATCATTAGTTTAGTACATAATGTCAAATAATTAATTATTTGAAGGACTGACTAATTAAAATTATGCATCTCCATATCTTATATATTCATCACCCCTTAACCTAATCAACAGTTTTATTATCATTTAACTTGTCATTTCCTTCCTTGAGCAGACAGGAGTTAGGCAACTAACTAACATAATTAATTAATAGTTTAACTTTAGAAGTACTTTGAATGATATATATCCGTGTAGAAGTAAAAAAAATTAAGAGAAAATGATCGATCAATTAAGGGTGTTTGAAAAATATTCCCTTCAGTTTTAAGAGGATATCAACAGCTTACCATCTCTTTTTCCTAGCCAATTCTTTTGAAAATAACCTTTGACATCCACAACCGAGCTAATTAATAAATTTGACTAACTCCTTACAAGGAAATAAAAAAGAAACCTGTTGGAAGAGATAGATTAAACAATTTTATATTTTCATACGAAGTGGGCATGACTATTTGCACTAGGGAAAGCTCAAAGCTTTCTACTTTTAATTTTTTTTTCCACATAAGATACTAAACTAAGCTGTTTCTAAAAGACACACGCATTAAAGTCAACAATTCCTTTATAAAAGTAATCACTTTGCCTTTACTTTCACGAAACTTTCCAACTCCACTAACTAGAGATTGTATTAGTTTAGCATTGTTTAATGATTTTGCATTGACTTCGAGTCTTCGTGGTGATCTTTTCCCTGCGTAGAAACCCAGATTAATTTGCTACAAGCCACTCTTATGGTCAAAACACTGTCTGATGATTCCATTTGACGGAATCTAATTGGTGGGTTTTTGTCTTGTTGCAGGAAATTAAGGTAGCGTGTGTCCTTGAATTTGTTGGTAACCAACCAAATTTGGTAGGGGTTAGGTGTGGCGTTAGGGATCATAACTTTATCTGCCAACTTGTTGGTATTCATTGGTGACGGGATAAATTTAGTATATCTCTTTATAAATTTAGAATGAATTTAAGAAAAAAATTTAAAATTTATAGTGAATTTAAAAAGAATACGTGTATAAATAGATATTTGTATATACCAATTATAAACTTGCTAGTATCCATTAGTTATGAAACAAATTTGACATGACCTTTATCGAGTTTGAGACGAGTTTGAGAAAAAAATTTAAAACTCGTAGTAAATTTAGGAAAGATACGAGCATGAATAAGTATTTGAGGATATCCATTACGCGTATCTGTAAATTTGCTATAGTTGAGTAAAATAAAAATATTAAATTTTTATTTTTCATTCTATTATAATTAAAATGTATTATAATTGATGTTAGTGAAGCCTCCAGTAACTTTTCAGAATTTGATGACTCTAACTTTAACACTTTATTTGTAATATTTTATGAGTATTTCGTCTTTTTTTTATTCTCAAAATTCAATAATTTTTCTAATCTTTTCAATTTTGCTATCTCCTCGAATTCTTAAATTTGACTTCAAAAGATATTAATAAAAAATTAATTAATTGAATATATATAATTATATAACTAGCATATATATATATATATATATATCAAATAACTTTGTCATATACTTGCGGTAACTCAAATTAAAAACTCAACAATGATAACTATTATTACACTTGTAATCTTATATACATAAAGTATTAAATTCATTATCTTATTTGTAAGATTAAATTCAACAATATTTTTGTCATCTTTTATTTTTAGACTTATAAGTTTGTAAACTTTTATTTTGAATTTATGGTTTTGTAAATTTTTATTTTAGATTTATAATATTTTACATATGAATTTATTTAAAAAATTATTTATTTTTTTATAAAATTTTGATTAATTTTTTTATATTAAATATATTCAATATTGTATGTAAATAATGTATTTTATTTTGAATTAATGTTGAAAATATATAACTTTAATTAACTATTTTATAAATTTAAATTTAATATTTAATAATAATATAACTACAGTTTGAAAATACAAAAAAAAAATATTCGTTAAAAATTTATAAATATTCGTGATAATTTAGTAATTATTAAAAATTTATTTAATCGAATTAAGTAATAAAATATTAAACTCTTAATAAATTTAGTATAAATTTAATATTAAATTTTTGTAATAAATATAAATACAAATTTAAAAATATCTGTCTCAAATCCATACCGTAATGGTTTCTAGCAGGGTTAGGTCCGGGGTTAGGTGGTTCAGTAGTCCATGTTGCCGTCTCAACTTTTGAGGGTCCCTTTACTTTAAAAATTAAGGAGTTACAAATCAGTGAATTCTAATGTTTTATTAGTTAATTCTCTTGTCAATGTGGAGTTGTTAACCAGTTGTTGTCCTGCTGCCACTTGCTTTTATTATAGTAATTAGAACGAATTAATTCCTTAGAAATGATGCTTGCAAGATTAACTAGAGAACTGTTTATCACATGCTAACTCGATACTAAAATTTATGTTTTTAATTTTAATTTTTAATAAAATATTAATACGTGATATAATTAGTAATAAATAATTTAAATTATATCTTAATAAAATTTATAAATTAATTTTATATTTATTATATAAATTTTAAAATTTAATATATAATTTAAATAATTTATTATTAAATTATATTTTAATATTTATTTAAATTAAAAATAAAAAAATTAGAAAAATATATTAATCAGTCAAATCTAACCGTTAATTTTTAACTTTTATCGCCTTGTTAACATAAGTATATAATTTTTAAAAGTACATGATTTTTATCTTATTTGCACTAGAGTAGGGTTTGCTGTCTGTGGACATCTGCACATCCCTAGTTCTAATCT
Source organism: Swietenia macrophylla (assembly GCA_032401905.1). Taxonomy (NCBI): domain Eukaryota; kingdom Viridiplantae; phylum Streptophyta; class Magnoliopsida; order Sapindales; family Meliaceae; genus Swietenia; species Swietenia macrophylla. Next base: position 3,047,533 of record CP135582.1, read on the forward strand.
TTATGCAGAACAGCCGTGGAAAAATAAAACTAATGTACAGCAGTCAAAGTTTCCGTCTGTCTTGTCCTGTAATTGTGAGTCTGTTGTGATTTTTGTATATAAGTATGCAGAGGCAGATATATATCATCTCACATTCACTGTCGGAAGCAGCAAAATTATGGCAATAAACTTGGAGCTTCTAGGGTCATGTTGTAGTCCATATGCGTTCAGGGTAGTATTGGCATTGAAGCTAAAGGGTGTTCATTATGAATACATTGAAGAAGATCTCAACAAGAAAAGCACCAGACTTGTGGAACTGAACCGAGTTCATAAAAAAGTTCCTGTGCTTGCTCATGACAAGAAAGTGATTGCTGAATCGCTTGTTATTCTTGAGTATATCGATGAGACTTGGCAACAAGATCCATTGCTGCCTCAAGATCCTCATGAAAAAGCCATGGCTCGATTTTGGGCTAAATTTTCTGATGAAAAGGTATGTGTTTCTGTTCATTCAAACTATGTTTAAATAATGTATGGATTCAATAAAATGTGAAAACTCGGTAAACTTATGACCAATAATTTTTGTTCAGTTGATTAAATCTGCATGGAAGGCTATGTGGACAAAAGCAGAGGAAAAAGAGAGTGCTGTGAAAGAAACAATTGAAAGTATGGAAAAGATAGAGGGAGAGCTCAAAGGAAAGAGCTTTTTCGGAGGAGAGAGCATTGGGTATTTGGACATTGCACTTGGTTGGATTTGTTACTGGCTGCCTGTTTGGGAAGAAGTTGGATCATTTCAGATTCTGAATACAGAGAAATTTCCAGCCATTACTGCATGGAAATGCAAGTTTCTCGACCACCCTGTGATCAAAGAAAACTTGCCACCCAAAGACAAGATGGTCATCCATTTTCACAAACAATGCAAAAAACTGGAGATTAACGCTGTACTGCATGAACTGGCCGGGACAAATTGACCTTGAAAACAAATCAGTGAAACCGATCCAAGTTTGCTCTTGAAGTCATTGCTGTCGAAACACCAGACAATTTTCTTCCCTTTGTGTTTGTTTTTATGAGTTCATAGTTACTTCAATCAAAGTACTCGTATGGAGTTTAATCTAGTTTGAGAAAATAACGAAAAATCTATGTGCTATTATTATACTTGGATCGGCATAGAATTCATCGGTTTAAATTTTCTGATTAAGATTACGTTTAATTTAAGGATATATGAATCATTGAATTATAGTTTTAAGTATCGATCATTGATTTGAAAGCTGTAACTCTGCGATTTGAGATATGGCTAGTTCTTGGTTACCATAAATACTTAATTAACAAATATGCCTTGATTTTGACGTAGGAAGTAGGAAAATGTCACTGTCGATTGCAAACAAGTGGTTTAATTTGACTAACTTCTGCATTTAAAAAGAAAAGGGTGAGAAATCGGGGAAGAATAGTACGAGGGCATGCTCGATAAAGATAGTTTACCCAACAAACACAGTTAAGTTTCATGTGTGACGGCAGTGAATTTCATTTTATCTTTTGTATATTCATTTTTCAAGAAACATTTAGTTTTTATTTCACTCGCACATAAAACTTACATGCTCCCGCAGCACTCTTTCATGTCCACTCGGGCTTTATTCCATAGTTTCTACCTAAACTTAAATCACATTTTTAGTCCCTCTTTGACCTAGATCCTGGGCCAAGCATGGTCAGTTCCTGCCTGTTGTTCTTCAACCTCTGAGCATCCTCCCTTGAAATTTGATACGAGTTTCACGATTACATCCTCTGGCAGCCCTCTGAACACTGAATTCCTTCCTACGATCTGGTTGGTCGTGGCGAGTCCGTCGATCTTGAATGATATCCACTCGAATCCATGGCTGCTTGCCCTTTTCACCACTGCGAAGTGCTGTGGAACAACTACCAGCTGACCCTTTTCCTGGATTTGGTCGTTAAAGACGGTTTCTCCACTCTCTGACACGATTTGAATCCTGCGCTGCGCCTTGTCACCTAAACAATGCTGTGTGCATTCACGTTCCAGTGTAGTGCAAGATCGCGTTCTGCATGCATTTAATACATACATGCAAATTAATAAAGCCAAATAATTAATTTTATGAGTTGCTCGAAATACATATCCATTTTCTTATGCCTTGTGAAGGACTCCTTTCTCGTCACTAAGTTGGATGTATCGAAGAATGGGAAGGTTGAGTTGAAGATGACAAAGTTTTACCAAATTTATGTTTTTGTATTTCTTCTTGCCATTGGATTACAAGACTCTGAATATAAACCAGAGAAGATTCGAGAACAAGAAAATTTGGAGTATAATTTACCAACAATTGTACACTAACCGGAATAATTTTAACCTTAGGACCAAAAACGGTTACAAGAACAATACTACTAATAATTGTGACAGTTGTACGTATCGTTGCAAGCAAATAAGTTCATTTCATTCCACCATTTGTTTGCCTTCATTCCAGCTGATTTGTCCTCTATTTCCCGGCTGTCTTCTAAGTCATTTGCATATGCCACATCAGCGGACACCATTCTTTTTGTTCAATGTCAACATCTTCCCTCAAGCTCAAGGATCTTGGAGAACCTTGAGCTTGCTTCTAAAGTAATTGAACTTGCTGTTAAGGTAAAGCTTTAGTCAGAGTGTTTGCAATTTGGTCTTTAGAAGATACATACCTAATTTTTATTTCTCTCAAGCTTACCTTGTCCCTTACAAAATGAAGATCTATCTCTATGTATTTGCTTCTTGCATAAAGGATTGGGTTCAAAGTCATGGCACAGCACTTTGACTGGCACATGATATTCCAGTAGTTCTTTTAGGCAACATATCTAACTTTTTTAGGACAGAACAAATCCACGCAATTTCTGTGTAGACAAGAGCCACTGCTCTATATTCTGATTCAGCAGAAGACCTGGCAACTAGTCCTTGCTTCTTCAAGCTCCAAGAGATTAGGTTCTCAACAATGAAAACACAATACCCACTGATTGATCTTCGGTCATCAACATCACAACCTCAGTTTGCATATGTGAAGCTTGGATGTCTGTATTGTTTGATTTCTGAAATTTTAGCCCAAATTATGACATTTCCTTCAAGTATCTGAGTATTCTTTTGTAGTACAACCAGTGTGCTTACATTGGATTTGCCATAAATTGGCTTACTTTGTTGATAGCAAATGATAGGTCTAGTCAAGTCAAGCTTGTATATTGCAAGCAGCTGATTATATTCCTATATAGTGTCTAATCGGAGAAAGAAGAGCTTGTTTTACTCAGTTTTACTCCAGCACATAGAAATGTATTCACCCCTTTGCAATTTTCAAGAATCACTTTTTTGAGTAAATCTTATATATATTTGCTATGTAAGTTGTGGAATGCACCGTTAGTTCTTATGACTTCAATACCCAAGAAATGATGTAAATCACTTGACCTTTAAGAAAAAATTGTTATTCAACCATTGGATTGGGTCTTTAATCAATTGATTATTGCTCACCGTCACCACGATGTGATTTACATATACCAACATAATTGTGATGTCTTCATCAATTCTCTTGAAGAATAAAAACACATCCGACATTGAGTTCTTGAAGCCGCATGACTATAACTTTATTCTTAATCTATCAAACTAAACTCTAGGGCCTTGTTTAAGCCCATAGATTGCCTTCTTAAGCTTACATACATAATTAGGTCTAGTTTTGTCAATCATTCCCTCAAGTTGATGCATGTGCATAGTTTCAGATAGCTCTCCATTCGAATGCATTATTGACATCTAGTTGTCTGAGGTTCCAACTAAGTGTCATAGCCAAGTTGAGTATTATTCGGACTGTTGAAGCCTTTATAACTGGGCTATATGTTTTATAGAAGTTAATGCTTAGCAACCAACCTTGCTTTAAACCTTGAGACACTGCCATCTAAGTGTTCTTTTACTTTAAACACTCATTTGCTTTTAACCAATTTAAGGTTTTGGCTGTATGGTATCAAGGTCCAGGTTTCATTTTTGAGAAAGGCATTGTATTCTTTTTTCACGGGCTACTTCCATCTCGGATCTTTTAGTGCTTGAATTGGATCAGTCAAAACAGTGATATTCTCATCGACTATGCAAAGTTTTGGCTTGAAAATCACTACTTTCCCTCTTGTGATCATGGGGTGTGTAAAGATATATCTATTTGAGGCTTGGCAAGGTGCTGTTTCAAGTACAGAACTTTGGTTGATTTGTTCATTAGTTTGGTTTTTATTGAAAGGATATGGTTAGATCACTTTCTAAGGCATCAAAATTATGCTCTTACTGAATAGATGATGAAAAAGAGCTATTACCTGAGTTTGAAGAGAAACTAGCTAGAGAAATGTTGACGATGGGACTTTCATTTTCTGTTTCTACAGCTCAAGGGTACTGAAATCATAGATCGACAACAGAAACTGATTCATCAAAGGAAGGTTCTCTTTGAAGAGTTTTGGTTATGCATTTTTAAAGAGCGGATCACTTATGAAAGGAAAAGAGGTTTCATTGAATTTGACACTGCTGAAATGTACACTCTTCCTAAGCTATAAAGATATTAATATCCCTTGTGATAGGCACTTACACTTAGAAACACATACTTAGAAGTATGATAGTCCATTTTATGTTGGTTATATGGTCTAAAGAATAGGACGAGTTCACACTCGAAAACTTTAATCAAAAACAAATTAGGTTTGACTCCACACAGCTTATCATGAGGGGTCTTGCCTCCTATGGTAAGTGTCGATGTTTTGTTTATAAGGTAAGTTACTGCATTAAATGATTCCCACCAGAACCTCAAAGGTAATAATGCTTATGCCATTAAACTAGTTTCTATCACATATTGGTGTTTCTTTTTAGCTTTACCGTTTTGGTTGTGAGTGTAGGGATAGAAGTATTTTAGGTTAATTCCCTCTTTCTCAAAATAAATTTCAAAGGTTCTATACTCTTCACCCATGTCACATTGAAATGACTTAATTTCTTTTGTCAAAGTATTTCTTAACTTGTGTTTTGAATGTGATAAATGTGGTGAATGCATCAGATTTTCTAGAGAGAGGAAACAACCATGAAAAGTTACTAAAAGTCATTAATGAAGATCATATAGTGCCTATACTTGATTACAAAGCAAAGAGGCAGACCCCCATACATCAGAATATATCAATTCCAAAAGTTTTTGAGAGCTTATTTCACTACTTTTAAGAGTAACTTTATGCAACATTCTCAATTGGCATGCACTACAAAATTTAGGAAGTTGTTTTTCATTGATGACAAGAACATTACAATTTAACAACGTTTGTTTAACGGTTGTTACATGTGACCTATTTTGCCAAAGATTTAATTTATTCTTAACCCTCCAACCATTGCTTACAACTTATTCCAATCTATAAAGTCCTATGTCAACCACTCTTCTTAGTATTGTTCTCTCTTGGTCTTTGTCCTTCACCAAGCAAACATCACCATAAAACAGCATAACAACATTATTGTCATGTATTAGTCTTGAGACATTAATAAGATTTTTGGTAATTTTTGGATATGCATTTCAAGTGAATAAGTAAGCCTCTGTGTGTGTGTGTGTGTGTGTGTGTGTGTGTGTGTGTGTGTGTGTGATTTGAATGAAATGTAGTACGCCCTATGTGAGAGATTGTGATTTGAATGAAATTGTTCTGCCCATTGTATTTTGCAGCTTGAGACATGTTGTTGATGTTGTTTGTTATGTGGTTTGTAACACTACTGTCAACGAACCAAGAGAGATCTGCCGAATTCTCAAGAGCAGCCACAGATGCCCCTTTTTGCTCAAAACTTACTGTGGATTGTGGCAAAAAGTCACGATTGAATCTGTGCCAGCAATTGGAGGCTACATGACCTATTTAATTGTAAATCTGGTATGCTGGTTTGTTTGTCTTGTTTCCAATTTTTCCTCTTCCTCGGCCTTGTAAACTTGAAGCTCCTTGAGTGCCTCTAAAGTTATTGAAGTTCTGTGTTTCAGGTTTTCCACCATAATTCCAGGTTCCTTTTTGGTAGCCACTAGCTTGAGCTATATTTGCTGAGATATTTGATTACAGGTTCATGTTGCATATGGCCAAATTTTTCTCGATTCTATTTTCGAAGCTAAGTACCATGGCTTAAACATCTTGAAGAGGTAGTCTATCTACTCTAGATGTGATGTTAACTACTATAGAATCATACCCAGAGCAAAGCTCTTCCATTTAATACAAAATAAATTCATTATCGATTATTGCAGAACCTGAAGCCTTCAAGCTATCAGCAAGACTTTTCATCTTGTAATAATATTCGTCCATGGACATAAACTCTTTCCTGGTGTTTTGAATCTGAGATTTAAAATGTTATAACACTTTACTGGTCATTGATTGTCACATTTATGTGCCTGGGTGCATTTTTGCTACCATCAATCAAGCCTTCTAAGCCATTTGCTCGAATATTTGGTAGGACCTGTGACTTCCATAGCACATAGTTGTTGTTGGGGAGCTAAATGGGTGTGTTGAATGTAAAGGTTTCATTGTTTTAAGTATTTGGAATAATGGTGATGTTTTTAGACGTGCTACTGTAACTATTTGCCATTATTAACACTTGCTTTGATACCAAGTCGAAGATGACAAAATTTTACTGCGAACTTATGTTTTTGTATTTCATCTTATCGTTGGATTACAATAGACTCTGAATATAAATCAGAAAAAATTGAAGAACAAAAAAACTAGGAGTATAATCGACCTACACCTGTACGATAGCTGGAATAATTTTAACCTTAAGATCAAAAACGGTTACAAGAACAATACTACTAATGATTATCACAGCTGTAGCTATTATTGCAAGCAAATTCATTCATTTTATTCCACCATTTGTTTGTCTTCGTTCCAGCTGCTCTGTGCTCTATTTCCCAGCGGTCTTCCAAGTCATTTGCATATGCCACGTCAATGGAAGCTCTGTTTTCTTGTTCAATTTCAAAGGTTGAAGGCGTAGACGGTGGTGACGCGACCGCGGCGTGGGTTGTAGGCGTCAGCCCGTCGTGGGTCATTGATGTCGTGCTTTAGCCTCGCTGTACAGACAGTTTCCTCTAAACCATTGTCCCTGCAGCCCCTCCCTCGCTTCGTATTCTGGTTCTCGTTCGCGTCTTAGTGGCTTCAGTACTTGAAGATCTTCCTGGACTCTAACAATAACACCTCTCTGCCTCTCTTGCGTCTGCAGTCTTCTCACTAGTTCTGTGTTAACGTTGAAAGCATCCGTCAAAATCCGCTCGTCAAACCCGCTCAAGATATTGCCGCCATGGCCCTGTTGTTGTCTTCCGCTGCAGCCTTGGCTTTGGCTGCTACCTCGGAATGCCGGTTGTGGGTTCCCCCCAACCGAGAATTTCTAGAAACCAAAAAAATCCAACTAGTGATTACAATCATAGAAAGGTTTTAATAATATTAACTGATATTCTCTGCCGGAAACAGAATGCTTTCTTACCCTGAAGTTTTGGTCAAGCTGGTTGGCGAAATTGCCAACGTCGACGAGTGCTACCACAACAAGCCGGGACTGGCCATTGTTGTAAATCCAATGAGGTACTTCTGCGGGCATTGCAATGACATCACCCTCGCTGATTTGCCTTACTTTTGGTGTTGATCTTGAGATCTCCTTTCTGATCTCCGGTACCATGATTGTGATTGTTCTCCTTGGAATGTCTCAGCACAAGCCGGGATGACAGCTCCATTAATGACTCTACCTTCATTGATCATACAAAACGACATTTGGACTTGTTAGCGATGAAAATATATATAAAAACACTGAATAATTAATCAATTTAACTTGCTGCTTGCCTTGAACAACGTAGAAAAGTTTTCGACCATTGTTATATGAAAGCACACGCAAGCTTCTCTGTTGGATAATGTGGCGAAACACAGCGACATTAGCACACTGTAGTTGTTCATTGTTCTGGTTCCAGAACTCGGTGATGCCGGCCTCTGATTGGATCCGATGTTGTGGCTCAAGGGCGTGGAGGTTCTGTTGTAGCGAATGGTTTGGTTAAGCGTTTTGGTTTTTTTGCATTTGAAAATGGCAATGAGTGTAGCATGCAGGGCTGCAAACACCTGAATTGTTTACACGAAGGAAAGATTCTTTGGCGTCCGTGTTGGTAATCGACCCAGAAGAAAGCACGCACGCAAATTGGTACAAATGTTCGTATCTGGAAGATTGTTTCGATGTGTAGTGGCGCATCAATCTTCATGCACTCTCAGTTAGTTTTGTTGTCGATATAGCAAGTGTAAGCAATGGGGTGTCTTTAGAAGAAAACTGGGGTGCATTTAGATTTATGCTGACTTGGCCTTCCAGTTAGTTAAGTCTGTTATAGCTGTTATGGTTGTTACATGCATACGGGCTGGAAAAACGGAGGATTATTTCGTAGCTGCTCCACTGCCCAGGGGTTAATCAGATTTGGTACAACCCGAACGTAAGATGGATCGTACCATAAGACCCATTTGTAATCGGGCTGTGCTTGAATTCAACCGCAGTCCACTTTACACCAACGCGCGTTCAGTTATGAAATCGGGCAATTAAGTTCGTTGTGATAAAGCAAGAGAAACAAAAACGAAGCGCCACTTGTCTTTCAGTTTGCTCAGGTCAGGCGCAGGATCAAACGCTACCATTAGCCAATAGCCACGTCAACCGCTTTCTCTCCGATTCCACCATTGCGCTCTACCGCCGCCACCACTCGCATTGCCTCTGGGCTTAACCCCACTCGCCTTTCCATACAGCCATCTTCGAATGCCGGAAGGAGAAGAAGAACGAAGCTTGTTGAGACAAGTTTCGTTAGGACACCAGTGCAAAACAAGCAGATAAAAATTCCTTGCAGTACAGGAGGCTTGGAGACTCTGATATTGGAATCAGTGAGATCGCTTTGGGAACTGTAAGAATTTCATTTTACGGAAGAAGGGTGTTTATATGAAAGTTGCTGGTTTTTTGTTATTTGTAGCAATGGTGTTTGATGTTTGTTTTATTTTTCAATGAATTTTGGTGATCAATTGTTGGCGGGAATTTCTGTTTTCTTTGTCATTAACACGTGTTCTCTTTGACTAACTAAGCCATTGGCAAAGGCAACACATTTGCTTATCTGGTTTTTTTGACTGCCATTTGAGCATTTGATTGAATTATCCAAATTTCTTAAGATATGCCGGCCTTTTGATTGAAATTTGAAAACAACCTGTTACCCAAACCGCCAAACTGCAAAAACTTTCAAGGTGGGAAAATGACGATCCCTTCGCACATCATGTTTTGACATCAACTCTATTAATCACCGAAAAAGAAAATAATTAAATAGAGATGATAATTTGTAATTGGTCAAGTCAAATGTAATAATATAAGAAAAAGTGTTTACTATATATATCAATGCTAAAGTTCTTCTTTTGAATCCCTATGATAATATTCGTGCATCTGTTATTCTTGAGTGCGATATGTTGGATCCTGAATTAGAATTTTTAAGTTATTTGCAAGTCTCAGAGTCATATGAAAATTTTCCGAGCTACTTGAAAGTTAAAACGCATGTGATTCAGCAATTGATTGTGGAAATTGCATAATGTTTGAGGGATACTAAATATGAAAGATTAATATGCTTCATTTTGGCCTTATTATCATTTGCTTGATTTCAGATTGTGTAGCCTGTTCCCGTATTTTGAAGAATGAATTATTATTGGTATACTGTCAAGTGTTATTGTGCATGATGAGGTCTGTAATGTTTCAGATGGCATTTGGACAAAAAAGTACAAAGAAAGAAGCTCATGAAATGCTTAGTTATTCATTCGAATATGGCATCAGTATTCTTAGCACTGCGGAGGCTGTAAGTTCACTTGCACATACATGCAAATGGAGTCGTGCACACTAACCACCTCCACTTGACCAGCCACTGACCAACGGACAGAGTCTAAAAGTCTCCATACCAAGAGCAATTTTATTTTGGTTCATTTCAATTTTAGTCTTTCCAATTTTATTTCGGCCCATTTCATTTTTAGTCTTTCCTTCAGTTTCAGAAAACCCTTAACTTGACATATAACTCTTCTTTTTAATTGCCACCCGTCCAATCATTACTTTAATGTCAAAAGCAATAGATTTTTCTCTGTACTAAATAATAGAAGAAAAAGACCCTGTTACCTGGCATTGTCCGCAAAACCTGCATCTTTTTACCTGAAAATATCTCAATTGTCTTTATAGAAACCTGTCTTCTCGAGTATTGAACTCATAACGCAAAATATAGTAACATTTGCTTTCATCTGAGATTAATGTGTGCATTGTAAATAGATACTGCTTGATGCAAGTTTTTATTCATCTCATATTCTCAGTTAGTTACAGTGATTCTTTGCCTTGTGTCTCACAGTAACCAGTTCCAATAAAGAAGGAAACACAAGGAAAAACATATCTCTATATTGGCAACTGGCGGAAGTCTCAGCCCTGTAATAAGGTTTGAACCAATCATGGATGACTTGCTTGATGTATCTTTCTTCTATGTGAATGCATAAAAAAGATTTTTAATGTCTTATGTAGCTTCATTATCTTTGATTTTACAAATGGATCAAATCAACTTACTTCAAGCCCCACCATTTCTCAAATGCCCGAAATTTTGACACAAGGCAGCAATGAAATCTGAATTTACATCTATTCTTTGATTAGGGTTTGATTTCCAAATTAGTACATTAAATTTCAACTGAACTGGTTATGATAGAAAATGGAATTATGATTTGCAGTTTACAGATTGAAGCAGCTTTCTTGAGTTGTAATTTATAAATGTATTGCAGAATTATGAAATTGATTTGTCAGTGGTCTCATTCAGAAATCAGTTTCCTTGCTGCACCTTGTATATATTTCATAGCACTATTTGTTTTCAAGTAGACAAATTGAGAATGATGGACAAACTTCTGCTCCTGGGGCTGAAGTGGCTGAGTCGTTTATTTTCCTTTACCTGTTGATTGTCTTTAAGGGTGACATCCAAATTCTTGTCCTGCTATCCAATCTTATTAGTATTTCTTCTTATCAAATCTCACACCAGATTTCTTAGTAATGGCTTCATATAAATATTTGTGAAAATCCCACTTACTCTTTTGAGAAGATAATGTGAAGATATTAATCAAGTATTTCTGAAAGGAAGAATCTAGTATTTGAATACCTTCAGATTATTGATATGTATGTTTATCTCAATCATGGGAAGGTTATTTTTGCAACAAAAGTTTGTGGTTACTCAGACGATCAACCTATCCACATGACTATGCAAAAGTTTTGCGGGTCAATAATGCTAGCATAAAAGAAAGTGTAGAAAAAAGACTTAAACGCTTGAACACAGATTACATTGACCTATTGCAAATTCACTGGTGATTTCATACTTTCCATCATATAATATAAAATCTTGCAGGTTGTAGTGTTTCCTGAAGTGTAGCTATCCAGTGAAATATGTTATTAGTACATATTTACTATTAATTGCTCTTTAACTGGAGTCAACTGGATCAACAAAACTGTTCGATTTGTGTATCACATGCCATCTGTTCGTAATTTTATAGAGATTCTCATCTCTATAACCGATATGCGTGGTGCTTTTCAACTTCTCTAGGTACGTTACATTGGTGTTTCCAATGAGACTTCATATGGACTGATGGGGTTTTTTCATGCGGTTAAAGCGGAAGGACTACCAAAGATTGTTAGTATCCAAAATAGCTACAGTGTCTGCTTGTTAGATGTCTCTTTAAAAGTAAATTCTCTTCTAATACCCTTTGTATCGTTATAAATGGAAATTTCGAAATATATCCTTCTCCAATATAAGATTTTAGAATATCAGCTTATTAGAAATACAGTTATTTTTATCAGAAGGGATTTTGACGTTTTAAAAATATAGCCATAGTTGCTTAATTTCAGCATTCTTGAGTCTGTCCTGTTGATTCTTTGCAGTTGATCTTGTAGAGGTTTGAGAGGGAAATATTTGGAGATAAATTCTGAGGCTGCCAGAAAACGAAGACTGAACCTCTTCCCTGGTTACATGATACAATAAATCTGTTTCCAAGGTATGTTGATCATCTAAATTATAACAGTGACAGAAATATTCAAGATTATGCTTAAGACAATTGAAATATAATGCACGTGAAAAATTGTCTTGCCAAGAAATATAATTCCAGTTGTCGTTATGATCATAGGCTCGCAGAATTAGTTTTTGAAGAAGGTATGATGTGTTTGCCTACAGAGCAGTGGAAGGACCTTTCTTCCCCAAGTAATCTCCGAAATTTGGTTGCATAGCTAAATACCGACATTGCTCTCTTGATCGGTCACTCTTCCCAAACATAGCTTGGGGTCTTTTAAATCTATGGATAAACTCAAAATTACTGTCGGTTGAATGCCTGGCTGTCCTTTACTTGGATTCTGAATTTTCGTCAGGCAACAACAAAATACGTCGAGATAGCTAAGAACCACGGCCTAACTCCAGTTCAATTAGCACTGGGATTCGACAGAGACCGTCCATTTATGACAAGTTCAATCATGGGAGCCAGTAACCTCTGTTGAGCAACTAAAAGAAGACATTGATGCATTTCTGCCAACTGGGCTGCCCTTGCCACAAGAAGTCATGGCAGATATTGAGCTATTTTCATGAGAAAAAGAGACCCAGCTGTGCTTTAAGATGACATCCAATTAAATTATAAGAATGAATGTATATATTTTCTTGAAGATGAATATAATTTTTTTAATTATTCATTTTTATCCACCACATGTCCATCCGCCACGTGGCAATCAGTATGAGGAAAAATGAAAAAGAAGTTAAATTAGTTAATAGTGTATAAACGTGGAAGCAAGCAAAGAAGCGCGCCAATATCTGAGCACAATTTCTTTTGAGCTGCAAACTTACCGCTTACTTCTCCCCTTCTCTCACTTCACATTGCATTCGTTTTCTCGATCAAGGCATGCATGCGTGCATCGTCGTCGTCTTTCTTCTTCTTCTCTGAATCAGATTTGTTATTGTTGAAAACGATTATAATTTGGATTGATATTGATCAACGATTGGTGATGTATAGTTGTTGGTGATGAGATTCTTGAAAAATTGATCTTCGGGGAGCTGGTGTTGTATTTGATGAGAGGAGGACAAAGAAGAAGCAGAAAGAAACATTTAATGCATCTATGAAGACAGGAGCAAGGAAGTCGCCGCCACCGCACCACCACCTGATGCAGTTGTTGTTGTCGGTTGAGCTTCTTCTTCGGCGGTTTCCTTTCAATATTTTCACATGGAATGGCAGATCCTGTTAGTTATGGCAATTCTGAGCGAGACATTGAGCAAGTTAGTTCTTCTTTGTTTATTTTCCCCTTCTTTATTTATTGAGTTTTCGGTTTTACTGGAAGCTGCTTATGAGTAAGCGTTAAGAAAGAGTTTTACCTATTAGAGATTAATTAAATTAGTTAGCTTTGTGCATTGAAAATATCTGAAACAGTCGGCTTTGGTTATATGCTGCTGGAGTTAATACGTGGGCAAGATTTGATCTCTGTATTTTAGGCAAATCTGAGGAAAATTGAATAAAAATGGAGTTTCTGATTTTATGTATCATTGTCGTTTTAATGTTGTACAGAGCTATATTTCTTGGTCAACTAGGTTAATAAATGAATAGGAAGACATACCCAGATAAATTCACAGGAAATTATGGTAGAATAATTTGGTTGATGAGCAGAAAACTTGGACAGTTACTCAAGTCAATTTTGTTATTTACAGAATAGCATGAGATGATATTGCTGAAGAAAGAAGATATGTATAAATGAGTAACAGATGCATTGATCAATTTTAGAGGTTGAAGTAAGGCAGTGTTAGAAATGAAGGCAACTTACATATCCGCAGCGAAGAGACAACTGTGGAAATGAAACGAGACAATTTAAAAGAAAAGGCAATTAAGGATGGAAACCCTTCATTTGGGAGCAAGCTACAATTTTGATGTCCAGCTATCCATTTCCTCATCCGTGGAGCTGCTTCTCAATCTCCCTGCTGGCATTTCTTTCATAATTTCCTAGTTCCATAGAATATTGGCTGGAGTTGACAATGGAAACTAATAACTAGTCCTTAACAATTTAATTTGCACAAACAGTTACCAGACATTTGAAAGTAGCCATGATTTTATATGTTCCAGCATTATGCATGATTGAGACTGCAATTATATCTTTAAGAAGTTGTGGTTACATTTTAACCTGTGATTCTGATATCTGGATGCTTATATTTAGCTTTTGATTTTCTTTTTCATCACTTTTGAAGGCACTCACTGCTTTGAAAAAAGGGACTCAGTTAGTCAAGTACAGCCGCAAAGGGAAACCTAAATTTCGTGCATTCAGACTATCACCGGTGAGTTATTTTCTATCAAACCCAGATATTCAACTACATTATACTCTGTTAGTACCACCACATTGGACAATGTTTCATGAATGAAGTCTTGTGGGAAGGAATTTGCCAAATTTTATAGATTGTCTTTGATTTGGATATACAAATAAAACTTTGCTGTAAATATGTATACTCTGATAACAAATTTCTTTATGAATTTTGCAATAGAATCAGACACACATGGAAAGAATGCCATACTTATGTAATTGACTATGGAATTTATAAGGAATTGGATATGAGGAATTAACTTGAATTAAAAGGAGGCAGCGATTTTTGTGGACACCAAAGTGATGTTTGTAGGAGATTGTGTTAGTAGGAATTGTTCGATACTGGAAATATTATCTTGCCTTTACTATGAGAGAGGAATTCACATGCATTTACATGCAATGATACATGCTCGATGACAAATTAGCTGAGTATGACAAAAACCTAATAAAAATATGAGCAAGGTTTTTAGGATTCCAACACCATTTATCTAAATGTCACTTTCTATACTGTAATATTGATCTCCTATTCTTAGAAAATTTTCTACATTTATGTTTTGTCTTATATGAATTCGGGCTCCGTTGTTGCGTTACACTGAATGCAGCTGTCAACAAGCTTGTATTAGATGCCTATGTGTTTCTGTAGGTACACAGATAACACAATGTTATGATGTGAGTGCACACTCGTGTTGCTATTTGAGCAAAGCAGCCCGTTCATCTATCTTCAAAATATGTCAGGAGATGATGCATCTGTGAATATCCTCACGTATATAAATGATTTCAATTTTAGTGGATTTAACAGGATGAAACTACTCTTATCTGGTTATCACATGGAGAAGAAAGGTATCTGAAGTTATCTACCGTCACGAGGATAATCCCTGGACAGAGAACTGTGAGTTAATCTCCTTTATTTGAAACCAATTGAAGATAATATATCATAATTCAGCTAACCTTGTTTGTGTATTAAAGCAACAAGATTTTTGTCACCTATGTGCCAAGAAATAATAAATTCTTTGCAATCTTCCTACAGGCTGTATTTAAAAGATATTTGCGCCCTGAAAAGGATTACTTGTCATTTTCACTTTTATATAACAACGGTGAAAGATCTCTTGATCTGGTCAGTGCTGCTAAACCCAGTCCTTCTATTTTATTTCATTCATCTTATCTAAGTCACGTCATATGCTTAAATCCGTGGATTACCTCTTACTTCTGCATATTCACAGATCTGCAAGGACAAAGCTGAGACAGAGGTGTGGTTTGCAGGCCTTAAGACATTAACTTCAAGACATCGTAATAGACGTACCAAGAGTGAAATTCCTGATGTGAGTAACATGATCCTTTTGTTTATGAGATAGTTGGGAAGTTCTATATTTGTTTTCTTCTATGTTTATGGAGACAATACTTCTAAAATAACTGCTCAAAAGTTGTGTCATACAAGCCTGATGTTATTGATAAATACGAAATACAATTTAATTTATTAGTAGGATAGTTTGTAGGCTGGGTTCATAGCTACCTGAATTTACAGGAGATGCTATTTCATCCATAAACTTTTCCTATGGAGACTCTTACTGGTTTGGTTCACAAAGATATTGTTACCATATATGGTTATTCAAGTTCAATGATGTGGTCATGCAGTTTTCATTTAAATGCATTAAGTACATCAAAGTTGACCAACATGCCAACTTCTCCAATCTTGTAATCAAAAAAGGAAAACATTAAAAAGCAGGACAGCAGACTTCGGATTTCTAATAATTCAGATGATCCCCAAGTTTGGTCTCTGCAGACAATACGGATTGCATTGACCAGATAATTGTATTGGAAAAATGGACTATCTAGCAATTTTACCATTTAACCTGGCTCCAGAATTCTGATGGTTCTAAAACTGTTAATAGATTGTTTAACCACAAAACTACTTGTGGAAATTAGTGAGTCATACAGTTTGCATGATTTATGGCATAATGCAGTCCACAGTTCCAATATTGAAAACGGAACAATTTGCATGAGTAACATTTCACAGGCAAGATTTTTCTTGACATTATTGAGCTAGGTCAGATAATATGCTTTTGACATTGACGTTCTATGAATTGGTTATCACTAAAATTGGGGAATATGAGCATTAAGTTGTTGGCTCCCTGTTATTTGGAAATTTTCCTTCTTTTGATATGTATTAAACATCTAAGTTATTTTTCTCTCAGCTAAATGGTGTTGATTTCCTTCAGAATGGACGGCCATTTGGGGCAACCCTAGAGTGCTCTAATAGCATTGCCCGCGGTAGGCTGTCTGTTGATTCTCGTGATTCATTTACAAATTTCACAAGCTCAGATGCGGCGTCAGAACATCCAAATATGCAACTAAGAACAAGTGCTGGAGATGGTTTCCGAATTAGTGTTTCAAGCACTCCTAGCTGTTCAAGTGGAGGATCTGGTCCAGATGACATAGAATCATTAGGTGATGTTTATGTATGGGGTGAGGTTTGGTCAGATGGGGCTTCTCCAGAGGGGTCTCTTGGCTCATCGGCTATGAAAGTTGATGTGTTAACTCCCAAACCATTAGAATCAAATGTAGTTCTTGATGTTCATCAGATTGCTTGTGGAGTACGGCATGTTGCCCTGGTAACAAGACAAGGAGAGGTTTTCACATGGGGAGAGGAATCTGGTGGGAGACTTGGTCATGGAATTGAAAGGGATTTTAGTCGTCCACATCTGGTTGATTTCCTGGCAGTCAATAACATAGATTTTGTTGCATGTGGTGAGCATCATACATGCGCTGTATCTACATCTGGTGATTTATTTACTTGGGGTGATGGTATTCATAATGCTGGACTACTTGGGCATGGCACGGATGTTAGCCACTGGATACCAAAAAGAGTTTCTGGTCCTTTAGAAGGACTTCAAGTGCTATCTATTGCATGTGGAACATGGCATACAGCTTTGGCTACTTCTAATGGAAAATTATTTACATTTGGAGATGGATCTTTCGGTGCTCTAGGGCATGGAAATCGAGAAAGTTTTACCTATCCAAAAGAAGTTCAGTTATTAAGTGGACTAAAAAGTATTAAAGTTGCATGCGGAGTATGGCATACTGCAGCTATTGTAGAAGTTATGGGCCAAACAGGTTCAAATATTTCATCAAGAAAATTGTTCACCTGGGGTGATGGTGACAAATATCGTCTCGGACATGGAAGCAAGGATACTTATCTGCTTCCCACCTGTGTATCTCCTCTTATTGATTACAACTTCTACCAGCTAGCATGCGGTCATAATATGACTGTTGCCCTCACTACATCAGGTCATGTCTTCACAATGGGTGGTACCACGTATGGTCAGCTAGGCAACCCAACTTCTGATGGTAAGATTCCTTGCCTGGTGCAAGATAAATTGGTCGGTGAATTTGTGGAAGAAATTTCTTGCGGGGCATACCACGTTGCTGTCTTAACCTCAAGAAGTGAGGTATTCACTTGGGGAAGAGGTGCAAATGGAAGATTAGGACATGGGGACATAGAAGATAGAAAAACTCCAACATTGATAGAATCACTAAAAGATAGACACGTGAAAAATATATCATGTGGCTCAAATTTTACTTCCTGCATATGCATCCATAAGTGGGTCTCTGGAGCAGACCAATCAGTTTGCTCCGGTTGCCGGCAAGCTTTTGGTTTCACTAGAAAAAGGCACAACTGTTATAATTGTGGAATGGTGCATTGCCATGCTTGTAGCTCCAAAAAAGCACTGAAAGCAGCGTTAGCTCCAACTCCAGGAAAGCCACATCGGGTGTGCGATGCTTGCTATGCAAAACTTAAAGCAGCTGAGGCTGGTAATGCTTCTAATATTAGTAGGAAAGTTACTGTTCCTCGACGCTCAATAGATGCCAGAGAGAGAATTGACAGGGGAGAGGTAAGGTCTTCAAGGATTTTGCTGCCTCCCTCTACAGAAGCAGTCAAATACCTCGAGATCAAGTCAGGAAAGTCTGGAGCGAAAGCTGACTCTCCTTCCATAGTTCGAGCCTCCCAAGTACCATCACTTACACAACTAAAGGATATTGCTTTTCCAAGTTCATTAAGTGCTTTTAATTACGCTTGGTGGCCTGTTACGGCACCACCACCCCCACCACTACCGCCACCAGTGCAGCAGCCAACACCACAGCCTCCTATTAACTCAAGGCCTAGTTCACCATACTCAAGGAGACCAAGCCCTCCACGCACTGGGTTTTCTAGAACCGTTATTGAAAGACTCAAGAAATCAAATGAAGTGTTAACCCAAGATGTAGCAAAACTGCAAAACCAAGTAATGATTTTATAGTCTTGCACTTTTAGCTTGCTTGGTTGCATCCAGCTATAGATTTTTCTGTGTAGGATTCTAATCAAGAATTCACTCCCTGGTTTAGCCTAATTCAGTTTCTTTTTCTCACTGCCTTCAGATCAGAAGTTTGAAGCACAAGTGTGATGCCCAAGACACGGATATTAATAAACTGCAAAAAATGGCTCAAGATGCTGCCTTACTGGCTTCAGGGGAATCTTCCAAGTTAAGAGCAGCCAATGAAGTTGTCAAGTCCATCTCAGAACAGGTACACTTTCAATATTTCACGGTCACTGAAATTAATATGGATACTCCCTTTGATAGCAAATTTTTATAATAGTGATAGCAGTGGTAGTGGTGATGTGAGGATGATAGTAATGTTCGTGAATAAGGAAAGTGAAGTATATCTTCATAAATAAATAGAGACTGAATAATAAGGGTTAACTTGAGTCGTTTTGCTTCAAAAGAACAATAGTTAAAGTGTTTGGTGAATGCCATTTTTTTACTTGATATATAAGATGTACCACCCGTCACACACTAATACTTCATAGCTAGTAGTAACACCAATGTTTAGTGTGACCCACCTATTTTGAGCTAATATTTGACCTCTAGTGCTTCCATCTCATATTAATTGAGGCTTAAAGTCACCAAACCTTATTACCAAATGAAGCCTAAGTTATGCTTGGGATGGAGATGCCATGGGATGGAATTACAAGATGTCAGGTAAAAGTGAGAAAGTGCAAGGCAAATAATGGTTCCTAATGGTGTTTACCAAATATTTTGGCTGTTGCACTTTCAAATTGGTGATTCTACTTTCAAGGTCAAAGTAGAAGTGCAACAATCTCAAACATACCCCAAGGCAATGAGCAGCTTCTTCTTATATTGACCACAGGATAAGAATTGATTGCATGCCAAACAAAAGTACCGGCTAATTTGTCGTTTGTCATGGGCTTTAAATTGGTTGATGGCTGAACCACTCGTGCTAAGTTTGCTTAGAATAATTGAAAACTATTACTTGGTGTGTTAAAAGGCAAATGCAGGCAAACTAGACTATTTTAGCAGCAGCCCCACCAAACGCTTAAAAACTTGCGGATTGGGGAACACCTCTGTCAATTTCTTAATATCATGTGGAGATTGTAGAATGATTCTTTTCTCATTAATGAGTAAATTAATGAGAAGCCACCTCCTGAATTTGATGGAGTTGCTATTTTTCTTGCTATTTAGTTGAAAGAGATGACAGAAAAGTTGCCTCCTGAGTTTCATGATAATGAGACATTCAAAGCCATTTGTGCTCAAGCTGAGGCTTGTCTAGAGACAAATGCAGCATCTGAAAGCGCTTCTTGCTTGTCAGCAATCTTAGACTCCAACCAACAAGCAACTGAAAGCTCTTTTCGCCCGCCAGCTGGTGAGTCTTCTAGCACGCACTACCACAGGACAGAAGACAGTGAGGATGCTGCACATGTTAATGACCTGTCCCATGATGTTGGAAGTAATCTTCAGGAAAATGAGAGATCATCAGTTTCTAATACAAGAGATATTGTACCTCACCGTAGCGCACAAAACGATGCCAGACCACCTCAAATTCCTGGAGAAAGAGAAAGTATTGAACAGTTTGAGCCTGGGGTTTATGTAACTTTTATCCATCGAGATGGTGCCAAGGTCTTCCGACGAGTTAGATTCAGGTACTTGATTAAATGGTTAATCTAATTGAAATCTTCAATTCCTCTGCAAATACATGCATAGATTGCCATACACCACACCTATTAACATTTTGCTGAAAACATTATCTAAGTCCAACTGCATTAAGATTTTAATTTCAAACTATCCACTCCTGTCTTGTAAAATCATCCTACCTTTCTGAAATTGAGACATGAAAACGCGCACGTAGACATTTCAAGATCACAACCAGCAAACACACATGTACATGCACACACACGCACACTCATCTCTTTATGTCATGAATATTTTGTTGAATTTGCTTGAACTTGCTTTATGCTTCATTCATTTCGTAAAGTTTGTTAGTCATTCAATACATATGTCACCAATATTTCTACAGCAAACGGAGGTTTGATGAGCATCAGGCAGAAGAATGGTGGAGTAGAAACAAAGATAGGGTGCTTAGGAGGTACAGTACGCAGTCAAGTACCACTGCTGCATCTGGATCACCATCTGCTCCAGCATCATCTAGTTCAGCACCCCCGCCCTCTGATCAAGCACCTACTGAGGAAACAGATAATAATGCAGCACCATCTTCTTGACCATAGTTTAACATTCATTTACTCTGTTTCCATAAAATGTAGAAAGTTGGTAAGTAGAATCAAGGAGCCACCCCCCATCAGCATCGTCATGAACGAAAGATGGCATAGAAGATTATGCCCGAAATCAGTTTAAATCAGACCAAAAAGGGGAAGAAACTTGACAATGCCATTGGAGGAACAGGTTGTCCCTGAATGCTATGATGCACCTGTGGTGGCAAAAAAGCTTAAATGTAATTCTTTTTCTTAGTATTAATTTTTTTTTTTTTTTTTTGTTTTCTTAAATTTTATCTGGTGTGTGCTGTGCTGTAACCTGCTACTCAAACGACTGTAGCTGTACAGTAGATGAACTTGTTATACCTTACATTTTGGGAAAGCATTCAGCTGCTAATAAATAATAGTTGTAAGGAATTCTTCTTCAGATGAATGTAATTAGCAGAATAAAATCAAATTATTTGTAAAACAGGTCAATTTAATACTGAAAAGTTACAATATTCTCTTTGTCTATAATTTTGTGTGTATTTCACCTGGTAAAATACTCCATGGTGTTGAGTTTTGTCCCAGAAAACATCTGAAGGTATTGGAATTTGCACGTGAAACACCTAATAGTATTGGGTTTTGCCTAACAAGATCGTAAAAATTTTTTTTAAAAAATAATTATTTTTTAAATTAATTTATCGAATACTAAATTAATTAAATAAATCATTTTTAGATAAAATTATTTATTGAATATTTTATGTTATTGACTATCTTTAATCCTCTAAATTTTGACAAAAATAACCTAATTTTTAACTTCATTTATATTTATAATCTGAATTTTAAATTTTGTTATATTTGAGATTAAAAATTTAATTCTTAAATGAAATTATTTTTAATTTTTAAATTAATAAGTAATATTTTTTAATAAAATTTGTATAAAAATAGTTTCTTTTAATATATTATTTATAATCCCTTAATTTTATCCAAAAAAAAATTATTTTTTATCCAAATAAAAAATTATGAGTAATTTTGTTTAAATACTGAAATTATGATTTCAAATATAACAAAATTTAAATTCGACTAAAATAAGGCCATTTTTGTCCTTAATCCTTCCTTGCTAAGAAATATTTCCTCAAAATCTATTAGAAGTCTCTTCTTTCTTTCTGTTTAAGTAATAGATTGAGTCGGAACGAGAACCAGAAAGCATAGCTGCCTCTTGTGTTGTTCCCTCGGCTTTTACCTCGTAAGCAAACAGAATGGGGCTACAGCAATCCAAGGACGAGTTGCTGTATCAACAAGTAAATGACGGCAACATCCAAGGCATCAAAGCTCTTTGCAGGGACGGCGCAGGCCTCGAGGTTGGATTCCGTTACTTTTTTTTTTTTTTGGGGGGGGGGGGGGGGGGGGTGTTGGGGGTGTGGAAGATTGATCGATGAATGGATTTTTATGTTTTATGGAAGAATATTATGGTTGCAGTGGATCGATAGAGATGGGAAAACACCGTTGATTGTGGCGTGTATGAATCCTGGGCTTTATGATGTGGCTAAAACGTTGATAGAGCTTGGGGCTAATGTCAATGCTTATCGTCCTGGTATGCGTTTTGTCTATAATTTATTTTGTTAGGTAATCTGATTGATTTTGTTTTTTATCTGTGTAAAATCTCTGCAAGTTTATTGTAGAATTATGGAAAGAGAGAAATAATCCATTTTGAGGAGTAAAGAACACTTCAGAGAGCTTTTCTGATTTTTTTTTTTTTTAATTTTCTTCAAATTTTCTTCAAAAAAAAAAAAAAAAAGTAGTTATAAGTGCTTCTTCAAAAGCCCTGTTTTTCTTTTTCTACCAAACACTACAAATTGTCACAAGAGCACTTCTTTGAAAGTGTTTTTTGGAGGTGCAAAAGGTTGTTACAAACACACTATTAGTGCCATTTTAGCGACCTGGGATTCGATCATGCTTTTATTGAGCTTCTGTAAAACTTATTTTTTAATATGCTAAGCTAGTAAAGTCACATTGCCTCTAATTAGAGGCATGAGATTAAATCATGTATTTTTTAAGGTTGTGTAGATTCAAGAATTTGTTTCCCAATTTTAGTTTAATTTTAGAATGTATTAGGCAGCTGGGATTGAATCATTTTACTAGGACGTGGGTTAAAAGGTTGGGGATCTTTCCTAGCACATCTATAATGTTTAGCATGCTAAAATTTTCTTACCAAGTATGATGAATAACTGAGATACTACCTTTGTTTTGCATTTTTGTTTTCTTTCTGGTTCCATTTTAGGTCGTCTTGGCGGGACTCCTCTACATCATGCAGCAAAAAGAGGCCTTGAAAATACTGTAAAGTTACTTCTTCAACATGGAGGTGTGCTATGCAATCAAATCTAACAGTTGAATTCTTGAAGTTACGAATTTTTTCTGTTTTCCTCTGTCTTCAGTAGTCTAATATTGAACATGTTCAAATTTCCAGCAAATGCATTACTGTTGAATGATGATTGTCAAACTCCCCTGGAGATTGCCAGAGCAAAAGGGTACAGCAATGTTGTACGTGCAATTGAGGTACATGGAAAAAAATTTATGTATTGCTGTCTATGTATACTCTACATTCCCATGTCGCAATGTTTTTGCCTTTTCCTTAGTGCAGCGATATTAAAGCTGGAGATTTCTCTGATGATTTGTAGAATCATATATGTCTATTTTCTGGTTGGTTGCGGGAATTTTACGGACCAGGATTTCTTGAAGTTTTTGCCCCTCAGTTGCTATCAAGAAAAGTGTGAGTATCAAGTTCTTAGATTTTCATGGTGAAGTATTTCCTCTTTTCATCCAGTTTTGTATGGATAAGTTCCCATCAGCATATTCAAATTATGTGACACTTTTAATCCTACCATTTTGTCAATCTTTAAGGAATTTTTCTCAGAGAGCAGTACTTAAGATTGTATTTGTTTGCAGTTGGGTTGTTGTTTTACCAACTGGTTCCCGTAATCCTATAAAACCTTTCAAGTTGGAATTGGCAATATATCCTAGTCTGCAGGTATTATAATTATAAACTTCTCTTTCTCTGTTTGAGAATAGTTGCATGTTAAATTTTAACATTTTTATTTTAAATCCTTGAATCTTTCTTCTCTAAACTAATAGATCCTTTGGCTGAAGAACAAATAATACGCATCCATTTTCTGATATGCTATTATTAACACATGAGCAGGATGCCCTACCACGTGTTGTTATTGCATTGTGGAAAGCCAATTTGGAGGAACCAAAATTTCAACATTCTGATCCTTCAGTGATAATTGTTGACAACTCTACCAGTAATTTCTTGATTCCGATATATCTATTTTGCAACCTATTGTTTCATATCTTGAAAGTTGATAGCCCTTCATTCTAGGCTCAATATTTTGATTGAATGCTACATTCATGCATTGTTCCAAGAGGCAGGAGGGGGAGGCGGGGACAAAGGTTTGTCCTCCGACACTTAGGCGTTAGTATAATAACCGATCAATTGTACCTTGCCATTCTCCTGACTCTTAGGGACTTACTAGATAACCCAAGAAAAAATTATATCTACCTTTACCCTCACAATTAGTTATAATTGAATATCTATTTGACTCATTAGACAATCCAGATTTATGTTGTCATAAAGTTGTAACTCCATTTCTTTTTTTCCAGAAACACGTATTAAACTTGCAGCTGCAAACGAAAATGACAAGCAACAATTTCAGTGGTTTTGCAATGCATGCAAAGGAATACCACAGGTATAGCTCAATTCTTATGATGGTGTCATTTTTTAATGTGTGCATATAACAGTTGCTATGTATCACAGGTGAAACAAACTTGTTAAGTTTTTTAATCAGTAAAATTGTAATTTCCAATCATACTGGTGTTATGTTGCCATCCTGAATCACTAATATCTTCTAATAAGAGGTCATGGGATGCCTTTTGAAAGAATAGCTACTGTAGCCTGATCAATTGCATGTGAGTATCAGACCTTAAAAGATAAAAGTTAAAATATTTGAAACTCCTCAGACTATTGAAGTGTCATAATATAATAGTGAGGAAGGAAAAAAAAAAGGTGATGATTATCTCAGAGTATCTCCACCAAAATGTGGCTTGCATTTACTTTTCCTTTATTAACAATTCCTATAACATGACTGTCTGGAATGCTAGGTAAACCCCACATTTCTGCACAATACTCAGAATCCTGTTGTTCAAGCAACTGCACCATTGCATACAGAAGACATGGAATTAGCAATGGCAATCAAGGCCTCCATCCAGTCTGCTATTGCAGAGATGCCAATTTATAATCCCCATTCCAGCAGTGGACCAAGTGTTGCATCCACCAGTTTGAATAACTCTGTGGATGATTGTACGAATAGCTGTCAGAGTGCACCAGCAGCACCTACTCCTTCAAAAGCAAGTGGCAGTCAGTGGGCAATACACGAAGCCAGCACTGGTGGAAACTCTTCTCAGCATGCTCAGGTTCAGAACAACAACATCCTTACTACGCAGACAATGATTCATAACCCAGTTCCAATACCATCGGCTCCAACAGTTGCTGATGATATAATAGAAGAGGGCCCAATTCAGTACCCATCTATAGATTTAGGTCCTGTGGATACACCTTCCCTAACCATTGAGCAATTAACTGGTAGCACAAATAAATTGAAAGAAGATAAAGATGCTACTTCATCATGTGTGATATGTTTGGATGCTCCAATTGAAGGTGCTTGTGTACCTTGTGGTCACATGGCTGGATGTATGTCTTGTTTGAATGAGGTCAAGGCCAAGAAATGGGGTTGCCCTGTCTGCCGTGCCCACATCAACCAGATTGTAAGGCTGTATGCTGTTTGACTGCTAATGCTGGTCCCAGTGAAGCTGTAAATGGTAAGTAAGATTCTTGCACCTCAAAGAACTCTGTTTCCAAATAAAGAGCAATATATCTTTGAAATCATAAATCTTTCGAGGGTTTTGGCTTACTGTTCATTTCTGCTATGCTTTTTGGAAGTGTGAGCACATTTCTGCAGTTTTAAGTTCATCTGGTTTACTTCCTAGCCATGAGCATTCTACCATTTTGTAAAATGTACTTGCATTTTTAAAATTTGGTGAAATTCTTGAATTATGGTTTAAATGTTTTTTAATTCACTCCAAGTGGCAATATTGCATGGATTGTAGGCAGATCAATGATGTAGTCAAGGTATTGAGGAGATATCCCGAGCACCATCCCCCTGTACATGCCACACTATTGAGAAAAAATTCCCATCTTTCCTAGCTGCTCTATTTAAAAAATTTCTGTGGAAAATGACTTGTTAATCTTTTCTGCAGGTGTAGAGAAGATCAAAGGATACAAGGTTTCCTTGATCATTCATTGGCGACTGTAACCAGGGAGAACCAAAATGCAAAAGATTGTCAAG
The DNA here is from genome assembly GCA_032401905.1 of Swietenia macrophylla. Taxonomy (NCBI): domain Eukaryota; kingdom Viridiplantae; phylum Streptophyta; class Magnoliopsida; order Sapindales; family Meliaceae; genus Swietenia; species Swietenia macrophylla. The sequence goes on from CP135582.1 coordinate 3,073,781, forward strand.
TAATAACTAAATTTCATAAGCTTTATAGTTGTATACAGTGTTTTGAACTGCAAGTCAAGATGATGTGGTTGAAACATTATTGAAGTAGTCATTTGTAATTAGTAATGTACAAGTTACTGTATAGTTGTTGATTGAAGTACCTGAATTTAAATACTAATAAATTTATCTTGCCCTAAGAACATGGTGTCATTTTTCTTTCTGTTCACTTGGAGGAGTCGTTAACTGTGTCAGGGCTGAAAGAGAGTACTGCTCTTGCTGTTTGCTTTCTGAAAGACTCAGGAGATATTTCACTACTGTGTTGTTTGCATTGGCCATTCTCCTTTTTCACATGATAGTTTTTAACTTTGTTACTTTTAGATCGTCTTATTTAGTCTACCTAACAATGAAGCATGCCATGTAAAATTGTTGTCAGCCATGCCATGTAAAATTGTGGTCAGCCATTGAATTGTATCTGAGTTGAATATTTTACATGTATCATTATCACGCCATTAGGGTGAAATAGATCTCCTGTTCTTGGAGTCTACATATATAGAAAACCGCTAAATGCCAACCTGGCGTACTGGCTTTGCAAATCCATAGGCTTTCCTATGAAAATGCAACCTTAGGTTATGGTAGGGTAGCTAACTCTGAGGCTGTGTGCTTTTTTGTTTTGGCTGTACCTGTCTTGCCTGCACCTTTTTTTTTTTTTTTTCCTTCTTTTTTCAGTGTCAGCCATGTAGTGTTGTCAATCTAGCAACCCTCAAAGGGGTGCGATATAGTTCTCAACCCAGTTAGATTGTCTAAAGGTTTTGCCAATCTTTATGAAGCTTTTGCTTTTCTGTAAATCTTTTCAACTTTAGGAATAGGATCCACTACTCTTTCACAATGTCAGCCTATTGATGAAACCAATGTTCATGTTTTCTTTGATTTGGTGTGATCATAATTTTCCGCCATTGGGATCATTGCTGCATTCTACCATACTACACTATCAGGAGCAACAGTGTGTGTGTGTGTGTGTGTGTGTGTGTGGGTGTGTGAATGCGCCTCCTTGTTTATGGTGGGTTAAATCTCGTTGAAGTAATAACTGTCAGCCCCACTCAACAATTCCACGGGCCTAAAAGTTCAAAGCTGCAGTACAGAACAGCATTATTCATGGTACCATCAGTCATGAATGGTTGAATTTATCTTTAAATTTTCTTCAAAGAAATGGTATCCCAAATAATAATTTTTTGTTCTGGTCATAGAAATGAAATTAAGCGAAAATGTGTTTAACCATTTAAGATTGACTTTCACTGTATGATTAAATGGTTTTTAGTTTTTTTGGAGTATAATTTATTTCTGTTGATTAACTTTCACCTAACAAACTTTAGAGAACCCATTGAAGTTCTATCTTTCTTAAAAGAATTGTTAACATACATCTTCAATATTTTATATTTTTTAACATAAATTTAAAATATAAAATAAAAAATTCGAAATATAAAATATAATTAAAATAATTAATATAAAATTTAAATTATATAATAAAAATATTTAAAATACGAATAAAAATTTAAAATTTATAATAAAAAATTAACAATTTTAAATATAAAACACATGAGATATATGATAAATAATTTCCTTCTTTAATTTATCTTTCTCGTGTATTAGAGTCTTCAATGACAACTTTGAATTGATTAAAATTCTTTGATCACAAGCCAATTTTGTGGATCTAAGGATGTGAGTTTGACATTTTTATCACAAGAAGCAAAGAATCATAAAATTAGGCAACTACCAGCTATTGCTCCCTCAAAATATGGGGAAAACTAAAAGGAACATAAAGCTAGACAGACGTTACCAAATATCAATTATAGGGAAAAGACTCTTCCTTAAAATTTTTCTTCTTCTAGTTGAACACTTACTGTAGAAAAAGAAGAAAGATTCCATTAACTGGTTGAGGACAACCCAACAATTGTTCTCATTTTTAGAACTTCAAGTGGAACTCTTGATTCTCCCACTTTAATTAAAATTCTTATGTCCACATATCGAATCAATGGCAAATTTCATGTTTAACATTTGAAGTTAATTTAGCTTTAATTGTCTAAAGCAAATCCTTTATAACCCATGTCATGTCTGCTATTTAAAAAGTTTTGAGACACAAGAAATCTATATTCTACTTTGCTTTATTAATTTCTCAATCAAACAAAGGATTAAAACCAAAAAAAGGGGGAAGAGAAACAGACGCGTGTATACTTTGCCTCTTTCCCTGGTTCCTGTCTTGATTTCATTCTCCTGCGCTGTAAAAAAGGATGATCATGATTATACCTTTAGTTAAAGCACTAATGTGCGATTATGCATGGTACGAAAACGAATAATATGGTCGATTAAGAGAGTGATTAATGTACTATCAAAGATTAATATTCTGCATACAGATTTTCTTTGGCGGGGAAAGGTTTATATTAAAAAAAAGAAAAAAGAAAACAGCAGAATGCATATTTTCATTTTGTAGTTAGGTTTCAATGCATTGAAATATTTTCCAATCCAAGTTGATTTTATGTTGCTTGGAAGAACCCAGCAAACGGATTCATATGCTTGTTGTTTCACCTGAGAATTATTCTTAGTTTCTATCGAGGGTAGAAACAAAAGCACGGAAAGAAAGGTGGGTTGCTATTGTTGAAATTATACTAGTCTAAGTAATTATCTTTTTAGCCGAAGATATGGAGTGAACTACCATTTCATTACACATTTTTGGGCAAATGGGAAGTTGACGATTGTTAAACAGTGAAACAATTAGCAGCCAATCTAAGAGACTTAAGATGAATTCGTGCTAGTAATTTGCTTTTTCCTTGCATTCAGGAAATATTGATATACGTTCCATCGTAATTATTACAATGCGCATAGTAAACTTGTATATGTTGGATAAAAAATGCCGGTTGGGTTCAGGCAATGGTTTAATAGCGCAATAATGACAGAATCCAAGACACCATTAGCTTTCTGTCCACGAGTTAACCTTTTGATATCCTATGTATATAGTATTGTCTGAATTTGCATAACAAAACAAAGTACATTAATGTAAGAATTAATGTGTTAAAGTAAACCTAATAGGCATGTCTTCGTTAAATGATCCAATCATGTATGCACTTATCTCACTAATTTTAGCATGGCTTCCCTGCTTGGCATTGCGAGTACGTTACAAACAATCTAACAGGAAGCCAAAAAGTTACCCAAGGAACAAGCCGAGAATTCTGCATCTCTTCTGGTGCCAGCAACATTTAATGTTTCTTTCAACTACATATAATTGTTTGGCATTTGATAAACCAGAAATTATAACTTGTATACATAGCTACTGTCACTGTATTATAATACACACGAAAGAGTTCTACATGTACAATATATACCTGTTCAAAAATGTAATCAGATGCTTAATGTCAAAACAATTTCTTGTCACATGTTTTTGTAGCATGGGCGAAACCTAAATTGTGAAAGAAAGAAAGCATAAAGTCAATGAAAACAGAAACCTGTTGCTGTTTCTCACAGTGGGAAAACTGTCGGTGTATTGAGGAACAGTGGTTTGATAGACGCATCCATGCTTTTGATTCAGGGTTTGAAATGTAAAAAGACAAGACGTGTCTGAATGGAACATCAGTGATTGGAAGAGGGTAAGTTTGTAATTTGAGAAATGGAGTTGTCAAAAAAAAAAAAAAAAAAAGGTTGGATGGAAACAAAATCATGTTATTCCCTCACTATTTATAACGCAGTGGCAAGGTGCTTTATCACTCCGTCAGTCTACATCACATCATCAAATCATCATCTCTTTCTTTCTTTGCTTTCTTTCTCTCTCTCTCTCTTCAAAATCTGAGAGTCTGACTGTCAACCTCTTTGCTTTGTTTTCCACCATTTATCACAATGGGTAATGCCATGCTCTTCCGCTTTGGCTAATGGCCAATTCCTGTTCATTCACTCTTAAGTCTGCAGACCCCTCAACCTTTCAGACAATTTCTATGTTCTCTGTATCCCCTCGTTTTAAATACTGCAAACTATTCAATTTATAAAACTTTTCATCTCCATTAGATTTAGATCACCATCGGAATTATACGACTGCAGGATTTCTTCATTGGAATCTTTTTAGTACATGAATGACTACTTCCTTTGACCTAATCAGTCTTGCATTCAATGATGATCTCCTTGTGAGTCTTACTGTTGTTATGGACATATTTAAGATAAAATTAAAATACATGATATGGAAATAGGATAAAAAAGCAATTAAGTTCTTGATAAATTAATGAAACCTTTATTGTACGAAGATTGCGAATATAATGAAAAACATTTGCAAGCAGATAGAGGATGATGATGATGCCTTAATTTCAACACATTGTGCTGATTGACGTTTGAAAGTCGGCACCAAGCACTACACCTCTACTGGATTTTATTCAAATATCACTCAAACCTAAACAGACAATAAGAGGCTGTTGTACTACTAATTACTAAACATTTTAAGTAAATAAAAAGAACCGCAAGAACCCACGAAGATGATCAATCAAGACGTGAAAATCATCATCATCTTCGAATGAAATCTGCGGAATGAAGATAAGAAAATGGAAAGTTGGAAATGGACGAATTGGACTCGTATCACATCACACGTAGGACGAAGACAGGCAAGCCCCTTGGCTTTGGTAATAAGGTTAACCATATCTCATAAACCCAGCAGAAAATCTTTATGATATTATAAGATTCCTTATTGGTACAGCTTACAATTTGTATTATACTTAACAGTAATTAAAGTTTCAGTGTCTGTGATTGTTTATGCCCAAATCAAATTCTGCTCTTTCTTGCACAAGGCAACAATTCAACAAAATTAAAATTAAAATTTCATCAATTAATTAGCTACCTTCTATTTTGAAAATGAGATACACTTGTATATGCATATGTATACTTCTAGTATTATGCAAAAATTATAAGTAATAAACCCAAAATTTTTTCGCAAAAAGACTATTTTAATTTTTATTTATAACTAAAAATAAAAAACAATCAACATTTGAATAAATGAGAGACTTAAGTGGCGCATTATTTATTAATAATTTGAAAAACTTCACGCACAATAAAAATAAATTATAAATATTAAGGTTATGTCTAATATTATTGTCCTTTTTTTTTCAAATATTTTACTAGGAATCATTTATTTTTAGGTTTAAAATTTAGTGATTTCACTTCATATTAATCATAATTAACCTCGAACATGCCCCAAATCAACTAAACTTGATCTGAATATCATTAAATCAATTCAACACATTTCATATCATAAGAATTCCCCTTAAAATTACTATAACTTGAATTCATGAGAATACACAAAGTGCTTCATTTTGTTTTATTGTATTTTTGTTAACAATCGCATAAGAAGATATTTGTGTATAAGTCTTGACTTGATCATTTAGTAGGTAGAGATATTGAATACCTAGATGCTTACATTAATTGAGTGTAAAATAGGGCACCATTCCTAATGTCTAATCAAGTTATGAGAACACAAGATCAATGGCTAGTTTGTATTAATTACTTTAGATTAAGAAATTAACTTAATTTTAGGTAAATTAACAAATTATACTGAATTACTTGCCCATAGCATTTGAGAATTGAAACCGACAAGAAATCCAGACCACAAAATCTGGTGTTAAAGGTAAGAGTAAGTAGTTGAAATAATAGTAATATAATATTTACTAGCTTCAACTTGACTATAATTATTGAAAGAATAATACTTGACTCCTGCCACCTGGATTGTATTGTTTGATAGCTTATTAGCAATAGCTAGTAGTCATTGTGTTCTTTCTTTTCTATGAAAAGCCCTAAATAATTTTCTCCTCACTCGACCAATTTAATTGCAATTGCCTCTTTACTCTCTTTCCGTTCTTGCGTTTAGGATTAGGCCTAGTGGGTGGGACTGAATTGCTTCCCCCTTTTTCGGAAAAAAATAAAAACAAATATCTGCCAAGCTCTAAAAACAAAAGTTTGCAAAAGCCCACCACCAACATCACAAAGCCTTTAAAGATTTTTTAGGATTGATCAAAAAAAAAATCCGAAATAAAAGAAAAAATAAATGGAAAAAAATAAATTAAAAGAGAGAGACTTAGCAGAGTAGCTATTGGCTACCCATTTGTTTCCTCTCTCTCTCTCTCTCTCTCTCTCTCTCTCTATACTATATATATATATATATGTATATTTATGTATGTATGCATGTAGACCGCATCATCTCCAAAGCAGTCTCTCTCTTTTTCTTTCTCTTTCTCTCTCGTTTTCATGGCATTATTGAGTCACTGGAGAAATTTAACAGTGATCAAGCATTTGGGGGTATATCATTGTTCATGAACAGTGGCAATATCTCTGGAACTTGTTTCTTAAACCTAACCATTAATAATACCTGTGTTGATATCTCTCCTTCTCGATAGCATCTATTTACTTTCGTTTTTTATTTTTTTTACTATATATTCTGTTTCTCATCACTCGCATGCCATTAGTGAATCTAAGTGAATCTCAACTTTCATCAAACAGCTGAACAGTATCTTCCCTCATCCCTAGCTAGTTTTACTTCTTTCTTGATTATTTTCATTAACTTCTTCAATCTTCTCTTTTTCTTTTTCTCTGCGTGTTTACAGGACTCCTTCCTGCAAGCTTAGTACTTGAAAACCAAAGCCCTCGAAGATCACCTCAAAAAAACCCCCACTAACCATGGATTCAGTTCACGACTTCGGTATCTCAAGCACAAACCCAGCAACCCCAACCACACCCACCGCCAAGAACCCGACAGCGCTTACCATCTCCGCCGTTACCTCCACCACTGTAGCTACATCTTCCTCATCCTCCTCATCAACCTCTCCATCCACTCTCAGCCGCTACGAGAACCAAAAACGCCGAGACTGGAACACCTTTGGCCAGTATCTTCGCAACCACCGCCCACCTCTCTCTCTTGACCGCTGCAGCGGAGCCCACGTCCTTGAGTTCCTCCGCTACCTTGACCAGTTTGGCAAGACCAAGGTCCACACTCAGCTCTGCCCTTTCTTTGGCCACCCAAACCCTCCAGCCCCTTGTCCCTGCCCGCTCCGCCAGGCCTGGGGAAGTCTGGACGCTCTCATCGGTCGTCTTCGTGCTGCCTTCGAGGAGCATGGTGGGAAGCCTGAGGCCAACCCCTTTGGAGCCCGTGCAGTTAGGCTTTATCTGCGTGAAGTTCGTGATTCCCAGTCAAAAGCAAGGGGAATCAGCTACGAGAAGAAGAAGAGAAAGCGCCCACCTCAGCCTGCATCCCTGCCTGTGCCACCTCCTAATGGAGCTGCATGAAAGAAATGCTTTCCAAAGATCTTATATGGATTAGCTTGCCTTTTATGGGTATGTTTATCTTGTTATTTTCATATATGTGTTGCATGATATATATTTCTTATTATGTTGGTTTCGGAACTGGATGACGATCAGCTGGACTAAATGGTTACCCTAATTTTACTTTCTTTGATGAAAACAGTAAGTGTAATGGTTGTTAAGAAGGTTAGTATTTTGAATAGAAGTAGTATTAGTAGTAGTATTGTAGTTATGATCGATGTATGTGACTTAACATCCAATTTGTCATTCTTATTTATATGTACTTTAGCATGCTATTTATGTCAATGTAATAGATTTGCAGATCATGTTGTGTGTCTTTTTTAGAGTTTTTTTAATTTCTATAATATTTTTCATAATGGGTAATTCATTGACCGGGCATTAAAAGTGGGGTGTGTGTGTGTCTCCAAGAATCATCTGTCAGATTTGTCAATAACTATATTTTTGTTTGTTTATAGTATCATCTATGTTGGTTTGCTTTCCTCTTTTTTTTTTTTTTGGCCATCTTGTCACTCTTCTGCTTCTACTTTGAGAGATTATTACTGAAACTTTTGTGGATTTAGAGTGAAGAAAGAGAACAAAGGCTTTTCATACAGTGACGTAATATGAAGTAACTTAAGCTACTAACGGAGTTTCGATATTAATTGAAATTTCACAATTTCGATGAAGATGAGATGAGCACTAGTGCATATTGCAGCTGTGTGTCCGCTAGCTCTAGCACTGGCTCTCTCTCCTTGCAGTCTTAAGTCTTTGATAACTAAGTGAGAGTAGTGAACTGTAATAATAGGATGGATCTCATCTATTATCCAATCCGCGTTCCACTTCTCAATTTGTGTCATTTCAGTCTCCGATGTTCCCCAAAGAAGAGATATCATCAAGTAATTGAGTGTCATGGTATTCATAGCACATGAACCCTAATAATAATCAGTGGCATCTTGTGAGGTTTTCCACTAAACACCCATTGGATTTTCAGCACAAACTAAACACTATATCTACACAAGCCCGATATCAAACAAATCTTGTATTTAAATAATAATTTTTTATGACAGAAATTGATGTTAATTATGATTTGTTATTTAACAGACAATTAGTGTTTAGCCGACAACCCATCCAACAAATATGGTGGCTCTTGCTCCCCATGCTTGGCTGAGTATTGCATGTTCTTTGTTTCCATGCATCTACTCTCTCTCTTTGATCTGTTTTTTTTTGTTTTAGCCCAAGTATTCTATATACATTTGGCATCAACTATCTTTAAAACAAACTCGAAGTGAGAAATTAGTTTCATCTTTTGAGTAACTTGATTTTGCTTTGGGTTTATTGAACTTTGATGATAATGGTTTTCTTTCAACCCACGTAATAGTTATTTGATTCCCATTATTGCCTGATTCTTTGAGTTGAATGTTCTTTTGTTTTTGTCTTCAAATCTTCTCTTTCTTTTTCCCTTTATTGGTCTTCTTTTTCTCTCAGCATTAGTGTAGAAGCTAGTTGGGGAAAAAACTTTCCAAGTATGATTTTCTATTTTTTCCTTTTGGTGAGTGCCTAGCTAGCATAAGTGGCACTATGCCAAATAATTGAGGATCTATTTTCACTAGTTTGATGTAGGATTACATCAAGATGTTTCTATAAATCTGAATGAAGCCGATGTTTTATGATGCCATGAAATTTTATATTACTTGTTATTGGCGGTGAGCTTACAGCACCAATCAATTATATTTGAATCTCTATTTCAAGAGGCTATTATTATACCAATTTTTGTTATCATAGTACATGATATATTCAAGGTTGTGATAGGACCAAGTTGATACTGCTGGACCTTACTTTCTATACAATATTCCTAGGTAAATAATTGATAGAATCAACCCAGCATTATGAATAAAATCATTGAGTTCTTGGATGCAAAGAAATTATAATTGATCTAGCTAGCTAGTGGCTTGTTAATTATATTCCCTCAGCTTGATAATGCTGTTTAGCTGGTGAAATTAAAGCTGAATGTGAGTGATATTCTATTCGTATGATTAAGCAGCGTGTATAATTAATGTATTCTCGAATATGGAATGTGTTTTAATTTTGATACCAAATATATCCCTTTACATTCGGGATGTAATTGTGCTTTGTCCTGTAGTTATATTGCATTTGTGTATGCTTCTTCATATAATAGCATCGGATGCCCTTCTTGTTTCAAACCAAGTCCAAATTTGCTTTTGTGATTGTATGGAAAATTTATCATATGCGATGTTTGATATGAAATATGAACTGTGGGTTGAATTGAGAGATCGTCTGGGTAACTTACAGGAGCTGCTTTGCACCTGAGAGGGCTTAGAGTAATTACAAGCTAGCTTTCCAAAATTTTCTGTCTTTGATTAGAGACAAGTAACAAATTAAATGATATTTAGTCTGCTTTATTTATTAACTTTACTGCGATAATTGACATACCTTATAATGGTTTGCAAATGCGACCATGCCCTACATCTCAATTACTTACCATTCGAGTTCATACAAGTGTGTAATTTTTGTGGCAACAGCAATTAAAAGCGTTTGCAGATGGTCAAAAAGGCTTCTACATGTATGTTGCATGTTTGGTCCCATAAATTAAACTTTCAAATGAAAGAAGGACTTGCATTTTGTTTTTTTGTATTTTTGTAAGAAACACTTATTGAACGAGGAAAACAGGCAAAGCGTTTTCTGGAAAAGCCCTTATGGGCATTGTAAAAGTTGATTGGAACAACTTTCACAAGTTCGGAAGTATTTTCAATGGAAATATTGTTGCTTATTAGGTGATTATCACGCATAATTAATTAATTTAATTAACACACCACAAAGTAAGGAAAAAATTTTAATGTGATTTAAATTTTTTACTTTTTACATTCGTAAGGTTTAGAGAAAATAATTTACTAAAATATCACGCGACACCAGCACTAATAGTTTTATTATACAAATTATTATTTTTTTTTTTAAATTGAGCCAATGAACTTGTTTAGCAGATGGCTTTGTTGTTCAGAAAGGTTCCTGCTTGGGTGATTATTAGGTTTAATTTATTTATTCAATTAATTAAATTAGCACATGGTAAAGCAAATAAAAAATACAAATAATTTTAACGCAATTTAAAATTTTTAAACTTGTATTTATAGAGTCTCGTTTAAAAAAAATTATTAAAAAAATCAAATTACATAAATACCAATAATTTTATACAAATTAACCGCGCTCATTTTTTATTGTTGTAGTTATGTTGAATCTTTTAATTATATTTATTTAACATATTTCTTTGTTTTGATATGATTGAATTCCTCAACTATTAATTTAGTAAAATCTCTTCACTTTAATACCATCAAATTATATTTTACTTGCTTTTATTTATTCAAATATTTTTTAATCAGTACAATTTTTTTTAAAAAAAATCACGTTTCTTTTTCAAAGAATCATATCAAAAAAAATTTTCTCAATATTTAATAAATTCAATTATCTAAATTTATCAAAACATTAATCATCATCTCATAATTTTCGTTAAGACGGTGTCCACTTAAAACATAAACGAATACTATAACAACTTAAAAAAATAAAACAAGATCAGAATAAACAAAAAATCACGTAGAAGGCTCTCTCTACATGCGTCTTACACATATAACAAATTTTCCAGAATAATATACATTTATAGTAATACTCTAATGCTTTATTTAAAGAAAAATTTTATACCCTAAACTCTCGAAAAAAAAAAAAAAGTAAACATGTGTAAATAAATAAAAAACAAAGACTTTCCTAAATAAAATCAATAATTCTCAATAACTCTTCTTTTTTGTTTCACTTTAACTCGGAGAATTGATATATCTTGTTTTTAAGTTAAGCTTTATGACCACACTTTCTAAAATAATTAAAAAACTTAAAAACACCATGTGAGGAAATAAAATTGGCCATCCAAAATTATGCTAGATTGTTACAACACAGCGACAAAAAAATTTTTTGATTCCAGAATACATCAACAAAGTTTTAAATTCACAAGCCCACGCTAATTACCATAAGATGCCTACTCTGAAAACCATAACAAGAACAATTTTATCCAAAATGGGGTTTTACATAAGTACATTCGAAATCGCAGATGGGTGTTTTTGTTGAGATTGAGCATATAGTATTGTCACTGTACATTTTGAGTAAAGTTGAGGAAGGCGAGCAGTTTTCTCTATAGTTCTGGTTTCAAATCTATACTTCAGTCTGGATGTTCATGTTTATGACAGAAAAATGCAAGAACTGACTTACAAAAGCGGTAAAACAAATCGTGCTGTAGATAATGCTGCCAAAAAACATCATGACTGGTAATGATTTCAGGTTACTGTCACTGAAAATATCTTTTATGTATGTAAACAGTATACATTTTTCCTTGTGAACTAATTATTAATCACTTGTGTAGATAGATGTAAGTGTTGGAATTCACTTTACAATGTTTCCTTAAAAAATGTCTTGTAACTACTTTGTGAATGTTACAGGAAACTCCGTGTATTAGGAACCGTTCTTTGTCATTCTTTTCTCCCGCTTTTTCCTTTTTACTTTTGACTATTATTGATTAGAAACTTACAAAAATTATCCATTCTAAAGCCACCTACTGCAATCAGCCAACAAACTTGGATTTAATTAGAAATGACAGCCCATAAATTATTCAAAAATTTTAAGTTATTTAAATTAGGGTTTGATAAAAAATATTTAATATATTCATAATCTTCCGTAACTGAGAAAATTACAATAAAATTAAATATTCAAATTAGTAGAAAAAAAGTATTTTTTTTTTAAAAAAAATTAAGTTTACAAATAGTATTTTTCAAAATTTAGTATTTAAAAAATAAATATTTTTAAATAGTATTTTGTTATTAAATTTCAGTTATTTAATTTTAAAATAGAAATCAAATATTCAAAATATCATACTAAATTGTTATCCATCGATATAATGTACAGAGCAAGTAACCCATTTTAGAGTCTTTGGCATGCATGAGAGCGACAGTTGATAGAGTTACTAGGCATGCCACAGTACCTAGTTGAAGCCACAAAATAGTTAAAATGGTAAATGTATTTCAGATCAACGATGGTAATTATACTGATGCCACCAAAAGTTGCATTGCATGCATGTGAAAGGCCAAATTCACGAATGGATGGTGCCATGTTATGGTGGGTTTGATTTGTCTGCAATAACTTCTTAAACATTGCTGTGAAAATGCGTGTGCTTGTGTGTGTGTGTATAGATATATAACTGTGTACATGTGATGCAGATGAGCCTGGCTAGACGTACTGGTCTAATCTGCACTGCAGGCACAATAGAGTTTTGACCGAAGAGCAAGAGATGACTAGTCTTTTCGCATGCGCTGGCGTCTGCTTTCCCTTCTGCCTTCATATAGTTCGTCTCACATACTGTAGAATTTCATTGTTTCACTGTGTCTTTGGCTTGATTATGTGAAGAGGTATTAAACTGTGCTCGTCCCTCCAACTTTCACATCTTGATTACCCGAACCAGATACGTATGGATGTCTAAAATTGTAAATTCGCCTACGTAAAAGTGAAATGTTTCTGTTTATTTATTATAGAGATGCTAAAAATACAACGGTACGAGAATTCCTGACATCGTCTGATCATCTTCTTTCTCTTTGGTCTTTACGTCATATCATGCACAGGGAATTAACCTGCCCTCGTGCTCTCCTGTCATTCATGTCCACGTCGTCGTCCTTTCAATCCTCCGGTGCTCTCTCTCTCTCTCTCTCTCTCTCTCTCTCTCCTCTTGATTTCCGCCACCTGTCACCATCTCCGCCGTTTAAAGGTCAGACGGGATCTCTTGATTTGGAGCAGAGCAGAGCAGACCAGACCAGACATTGGCTTCTATTTGTCATCTCTGCCTGCCTCGGTGTTAGTTTTTTGTTTTCATTTGTGTCTTTCTTACACTCTTCTCGGTGCTTCCCTGCCAAATGCGCTCGGCTCGTGACATACATTCGACTGCCACACACCTTGTAGCGTAATCAGCAAAATCGGTTGGTTTTGCGGGCTTATATATGACCCAGTCAAACTTTGACACCAACTATTGGGCTTGAGACATCGTTGACTATGTGTCTGTATTTTAAAAACGCCCGCAGCTCAGTTAGTACTGCGTTAACAAAAATGAGTATTGGGCCCAAGTGACTTACGGCCCATTTTCTTGTGTTCTAAGAACAACTGGCAGTCGTGCTCCGCAACACCATATTCAATTTGCAGTTCTTTAAAATTATAATTATATATATATTTTTTATTTTTAATATTAAAAAAAAAAAGATGCAAGTTGGTTGCAAGCGACGTGTCATTAATGAATGCGGTGGCGGTGATCCAGAGTCAATTCATGAACCAATCTTAAAACACAAGGAAGATTGACTATGTATTGTAATTATTTAAAATATTAGTTACAATTAATAATTTTCAATTTATTTTAAAAATATTTTATATATCTTATTCCTAACAAAATTCACGTTATCATAATTGAGTTATAAATTATTTTTAAATATTTTTTTATTTATGTATTACAGAATAACAAAATATTATATTTTGTTTGTTTTTCAACAGGAAAAGGCCGCAGCGACACGTGTCTTTCTAATTCCCTCCGTAACCGTTAACCTTTCTGTCAGCGGTCTGCGTCCATCCATTAGTTTTCCGTCACCGTCAGTGTGTGTGTGTGTATAAAATAAATAAATAAATAAAGAGATCCCTACAAGAATTAAAATTACACGTGTCAAACAAAGCAAAGTCCAACCGACATCTTTAGGGGAATAAAAAATTTTAAAATTCTATAAACTAAAAAGGTGTAATAACATTCAAGTCCTTAAATTTTTTTTATTTTTTAAATAAGGTTATAATTTTTTTCAATTGTATCACATAGATCCCTGATCCGGATACTTCGTAAAATGGTATAATCATCAAAATATTCAATTTTAATGGCAGCCCTCTTTTGCTTAAATTAGGATTCATTATGGGAGATACACACAGAGTAATTATTAGATTTGTTAATCACTACACCTGTTTCACCATAATTTACGAAAATTGCATTTTCATACATTAATCGAGCAAGTTGCAGATAGATCTTGGACTTTTAACGGCCCGGACGTAACACTGTTTACGCGCATATACACTCACGCTCGCTTGCCACAGGCAAGTGTGCGTGTCTCGCTGTCTACATACAGAAAATAAAGCTAAAGCTAACTCTGTGATCTACTGCTCCGCTCTCGTTTTGTCTATATCCTTTGTCTTTCTTTGGTATAGAGAAGTAGGGAGTTTACAACCTGAGATCTCACGTATCCATTTCGTTTTTTGATTGAAAGTTGAAGCCCAGTAAGCTTCTTGCTCCTTTTTGCTTCGTTTTTTGAGTTTAGTTTCTGGGTTTTTTTTAAATGTTTAAATTATTAATGGGATCTGATTGAGTTTGCATTCTGGGTTGTTTGTGTTTGGTCGTTTAGATGCTTAGTGGTTTAAGTTTGATGGGTCGAAGTGATTTCTTGGTGGGATTGGGATTTGCATTTAATGGCATGCATTGGTTTATTGAATTTTAGTGCTTGATTTTTTTTCCCCCTCAGATATGTGACGTTTATGGGTTCTTCAATTGAGTTTTAATGCAAGATGAAGTTGCTAATTGGGATTTTGTTTAGATCTGTCAGATTTAAGTTCATCAAGTGAGTTAAAGAGCTTTCATTTGATTCAACTCACAGCTATTGGAGATCAATTAATGTTGATTGTGTAGCTAAATGTATCTTCTTAAATCTCATTTTCTTATCAGTTTCCTGGATCCAATCCCTTTCATTGCTTGCGTGCTAATTTGCCGGTCAAGTGCAGGTGGTTAGCATGATTTAACATCATTCCTTTTTTTTTTTAGCGTGATTTAACATCATTCCTTTTCTTTTCTTTTTCTTTAATTATGTATTGTGACCTTTTTACCATACGGTTTTTGACTAGGAACACGGATTCCTTTCTTGTGAGACAAATTTGCATCTTGCAACTGGATTTATTATTTTATCTTATATAAAACTATGTTTTCTCACAGTGGTAACATGTAGTTCTCGTTTGCCATTAGGCATGCTGTTATTTTGTGCTCCATTTATATATTCCATCCTGCTTGATATTTTATTTCTATAGCCTTTTTCCACGCTTGAATTGGTCAGATTTGGAATCAGTTGTGTGATGAATGTTGAAATGCATCTGCATACTGCTTGATCGGTGGGATCCAATATTGTTTTTCCCTTGGTGTCCCTCATGGTGCAATATGCTTTCCTTGTTCATTGGTCATTGTCTTATAACTAGTTGACTTGAGAATTTCAAGAATGAGAATGTGATGTCTTGCACTCGATTAATTTAATGGATAATTATACCAAAGGTTTAAGTTCTTCAGCCTGAGTCGGGATCTGTAGGCATCTTAGTGAAGTAGTCTTAAGCTTTTTAACTGAACTTTTTGTTCTGGGCATACCTGCAACACTTTAGTTAACTTCTGCAAAAAACATATTGATCTTTTATTGGTTGTATTTTTACAGGTTGATCAGGCTGTCTAGTTTTCTATCTGAAAAGGTGTTTGCATCATCTTTGAATATCAAATTTGACCCTGAATAATTTCAGTGTAATGAGATCCATATTGTGATCTATAACTGCTCCCAGTAACTTGAAGGCACTGCTTGAGGATTTCAAATATACATAAGAAGATGAGGGGAAGATCTGATGGAGGCCAAAAGAAGCGTTTGATTACCACTGTGTGCATTGTTGCAATCTTTCTTGGTTTTCTGTATGCGTATTGTGGATCTTCAGGCCATGGCTCATCAGCTTTAGAATATGGAAAATCCTTGAGAAAACTTGGGTCATCTTACTTGGGTGGGGAGGATGATAATGATGGCAAGCAGGATGACTCTACAAAATTTGGGCGCGAAGATGGTGAGGATGATGTTATACCAAAAAGTTTCCCAGTAAGTTTAATATGCGAAGCTCATCTGTACCTCTGCCTTAGTGCCTCTTCTTCTTCTTCTTTTTTGCTTTTCTTTAACCTCTAAGTGTATATTTCTTCAACCTGTAAGCTTTTACTATTTCTATTTTATTTATTTAGTGATGGCTTCATTTGTCTGTTATTGATTTGAAGGTTTGTGATGATCGCCATTCAGAGCTAATTCCCTGCTTAGACAGGAATCTCATATACCAAATGAGATTGAAGCTGGACTTATCTTTGATGGAGCACTATGAACGTCATTGTCCTCCTCCTGAGAGGCGGTACAATTGCTTAATTCCTCCACCACATGGGTACAAGGTAAGAATATGCTGTAGCTGCTACGGCATTGATTTCCTCTTTTTTTTTTCTATAAGAAACAGATATTAACTATTACTATGAAAAACAGAGTATTTCTTTTTTAAATTATCATATTATTGTTATTATTATTATTATTATTATTATATAGCATGTATTTTCTTCTTCTTGTAATAGATAAAGAATGAGCTTTTACTTATTGTTAACTGTCTTTTATTCATGTGATGTTGCAGATCCCAATTAAGTGGCCCAAAAGTAGAGATGAAGTGTGGAAAGCAAACATACCTCATACTCACCTTGCACATGAGAAGTCAGATCAGAATTGGATGGTTGTAAAAGGTGAAAAGATAATATTCCCTGGGGGAGGCACTCATTTCCACTATGGAGCTGATAAGTATATTGCTTCAATTGCTAATGTAAGCATGCTGGCTCCTACCGACTGATTCCAAAATAAAAATGCACTTTGAAACAAATGAAAGAAATATCATTCTTTGATGTTAAACCTCCTTTCCAAACTGCTTGAATCTATTTTCAACAGAGTTGTGGGCTTTTTCTTTCCTTCTTTGTATAGTGCTTTCTTTTATAGATTTTCTTTATTACTGTTATGGAGTTTCTGGTTCATTTTATCTTTGGATCTTCCTAAAACGCTTTCAGCTGCATATATAAAGCAGTAAATATACATGTATTTAAATTGCAGATGCTCAACTTTTCCAACAACAATATAAACAATGAAGGAAGGTTGCGAACAGTTCTTGATGTTGGATGTGGTGTTGCAAGTTTTGGAGCATATCTTCTTTCATCTGATGTCATATCAATGTCCTTAGCACCAAACGATGTGCATCAAAATCAAATCCAGTTTGCCCTAGAAAGAGGAATTCCTGCATATCTCGGTGTTCTGGGAACTAAGAGGCTCCCTTATCCAAGCAGATCTTTCGAACTTGCTCACTGTTCCCGTTGTAGGATTGATTGGCTTCAAAGGGATGGGATTCTTCTGCTTGAGCTAGATAGGTTACTCAGACCAGGGGGCTATTTTGCTTACTCATCTCCTGAAGCTTATGCACAGGATGAAGAGGATCTGAGGATATGGAGAGAAATGAGTGCCCTTGTAGAACGCATGTGTTGGAGAATAGCTTCAAAGAGGAACCAAACTGTCATTTGGCAAAAACCTCTAACAAATGACTGCTACATGGCAAGAGCACCTGGTACTGTTCCCCCACTCTGCCGCTCTGATGATGATCCAGATGCAGTATTTGGTGTTCCTATGGAAGCTTGCATCACGCCATATTCTGACTGTGAGTGTCATTGGTTTCTGTGGCTTTTGTCACTGTTTCTTTTCTTTTCTTTTTTTAAATTTTCATAGTTGATGATATCTGTTGAAACAAAACACTTGAGGTTTCCTCTTAAGCTGATTATTTCCCCCATTTCAATTTGATTTCTTTAGTTGAACTATAAATTTTATTATTTTTTCTAAAATAATATCAGAAATTGAAATTTGACTGAACACTTAGGAACATAGTATACTCTTGTGAAAAAAAAAAGGGGAATGTGCTTGGAGGAAGTTGTAGTTTTTACTTTGCCGATGTTAATAATTCAGAGAGAGAACAGTAGGGAAATTTTACATTAGACTACCTGGGATTAAAATCAGCTTTTGGAGCTCCTTACTTTTTAATCTTTTTTTATTAATATTTTATTTTCTTTTTCATATACAAACTAATAAACCCCAATGCAACCTTGATCAAAGCAAGATTCAATTCTAGTATCTTACGAATCGTATCGACTAGTGCCCTGAAATTAAACCCCTTATATCTTGATACATTGCATGTACTTACAGTACAACCAGCAGTA
Organism: Swietenia macrophylla; assembly: GCA_032401905.1. Lineage (NCBI taxonomy): Eukaryota > Viridiplantae > Streptophyta > Magnoliopsida > Sapindales > Meliaceae > Swietenia > Swietenia macrophylla. The sequence continues at coordinate 3,092,205 of CP135582.1, forward strand.
TAGATTTACACAATGTATTTGCAGTACGACCAACAGTATAGATTCCATATCTCTTTAAATGATATCTTCCCTTATTATTTAAACTAATAATTGCCCTTTGTTTTTACTTAATAGTTGGCAGCTTGGATGGTTTTCTGTTGATTATAAACTGCTTTAAGTATGCTATTTAACTTAGTTACTTGACTATTTCCTTATCTGTTTTGAAATGTCATTAATTTGTTTTTCTTGGGTTTCCGAATAATTAAGTGATTTGAGCTTAGTATTATTTGGTAACTAGTAACCTTTTTGGTTTCTATCAGACAACCATAAAGCCAAGGGGAGTGGATTGGCTCCTTGGCCAGCTAGATTGACTGCCACACCTCCTAGACTTGCTGATTTTGGCTATTCAAGTGAAATGTTTGAAAAGGACACGGTAATCAAATGCAATTTCTTTCATCTACGGTATCTTAATATGGTTAGACAGTGCATGTGTTTGATCTGTTTCACTGTGATGAGCCAAGGACATGACTGGTTATTGCCTGTGTGACACAGGAAAATTGGCGCCGTAGAGTGGATGGTTATTGGGATCTCTTGAGTTCAAAGATTCAATCCAATACTCTAAGGAATGTGATGGACATGAAAGCAAACTTCGGGTCATTTGCAGCTGCTCTGAAGGAGAAAGATGTTTGGGTGATGAATGTTGTCGCCAAGGACGGACCGAACACTTTGAAACTGATATATGACAGAGGCCTGATTGGCTCTATTCACAACTGGTATGCGCAAATTGATTAAATATAACTGGGTATTGGCTTTTTGAGATCTGGCTTATTACTCTTTCCTAATCCAGTCTGGGAAAATAAGAAAAGTTCTTTTGTACAAATGGCCCTCTTGTTGTACTTTACTGGCCAATATCTGCACTTCTTATTCGTCCATTAGATTATATGGCCTTCTTTTGTCTGGATTTATAAGTTAGTTATGGAATGTTCTGGAGGACAGTAAATTTTAGCCTTGATATGTTCAGGGGAATGAAGCAGTTGAATTTTCGCCCGAGTCAGGCTGGCTTCAGTCATAGATTTTCAACTTGACTGACTAGTAGATCTGTTTGAGCGGAATAGACTGATGATCCTTTTTCATTTTTCTACACGTTTAATCTCTTTGTGAAATCTTAATTCAAAAAGTCAGTTGGAAAGGTATTTAAACTTGGTTTGAATTTGGATGTGTTAAAATTTTTAATTTATTCATTGAATCAACTATTTTCTCAGGTGTGAAGCCTATTCAACATACCCTCGAACCTATGATTTGCTTCATGCTTGGACGGTCTTCTCTGATATTGAGAAAAAAGGCTGCAGTGGAGAGGATCTGCTGCTTGAGATGGATCGCATACTCAGGCCCAGTGGTTTTGTTATCATCCGGGACAAACAATCAGTGGTAGACTTCGTAAAGAAGTATTTGATGGCTTTACATTGGGAAGCAGTGGCAACAACAGCTGATGCCATTTCAGATTCAGAACAGGATGAGGACGAAATTGTGTTTATTGTCCAGAAGAAGTTGTGGCTAACAAGCGAAAGCCTCAGGGATGCTGAATAGAACTTGTGCGGCTTGTACGTTACTCATTTCTCTTTATATTTCATTTCTCTTTATATTTCTCTGCAGCTCCGTGGGATTAAGAAGCATGTCCTTAGTAGTGAAGCAGTAAACAGTTTCATTTTGTAGCATTAAGTGATGTTTTCATTTTTTTTTTTTCCTTTACCTTTTAACCATTTAGTTTGATAAGCCATGAACTCTCAGCATCTATAGGCTATTCTTCAATTTTTTTTCCCCCTCCACTCAAAGCATTACAGAAGATACTCAAGCTGATGTGATAATCCGAAGTGTAACAGCACATGCCGAAGTGCTTATATTTGTGGCTGAAAACATTCCAAGTTATTTATAAATGAATTCCCAAGTTATTTATAAATGAATCTTTTCGTTGGATATTGTATATGCATTCCTAGAATCATGTAAACCCAGATTTTTAAGTGTCTCGTTGATGGTGGTATTTGTGGGAAAGAAGATAAAAAGGGCATTTTCTCGCATGTCTAACTCAGGAAGAATTTGCATTTCTTAACGTTGTGTATTGAATGAAGAGCACAGATGGAATTCGGCGAGGTCAATGGAACTTAGGGCCCGTGAAGGAGTTTTCCAATGTTTCTTTGAGTTACGCTCTAATAACATTAACGCCTTAACCGTCTTCCAACGTATGTACGCTGCAGTTTTTATGTTGAAGCCAACCAAATTCGCCTCCATAAGATTAGCATACAACATTTCCAACATCTGTCTGAGGTCGATTATGTGTTGGTTTTTCGAATACATTTCCAATACATCTGACTAAAACGCTTCCCTCTGCTGGCACTGTATCATAGATTAGCATAGTGAATAACTGTCAGCGAATTCTTAAATTTAATTAAAAATAAAGTTCTAAATTTAAAATTAATTGTGCATTATTGTTTATTTTTTTATTTAATATTAGGAATTTTTTGAAAATTCTTTAAAAACACAACTGCATGAACAAAAATACTTAAATATACGATAAAAAACTAGAAATGCACATGAAATGTTGGTTACCTCTTGAATGGTATTGTATGGTGTGGCCATTACTTATAATAATTCATTTTTCATGAAATCCATGATAGTTGCCAACATCTATCATGTCTTTGACTTGGAATTTTCCCCTTTCATCGGTACACTTTGGACCCAGAAAATCCATTACCTTCTTCAATATGTACAAAATCATCCATAAGCATACATTCCTTCTTAAGTTTTCTTGTTCTTGGTGGGAACTATAAATCATGCCATGTTGCCTTCAAAAACTGCAATCTTTGGCTTCCATCAATGTCTTATGCTCTCACACTATGACTCCCTTCTCTTTTTTATTTCATAATTTATATGATATATTAATCTGAATTCAGCACCAAGTTTCTGTCACTGCTAGTTCTTGCCAGCCAGCCAGCATAGGCTTGAGTGCGGATTTGATTGCTGTCACACACTGAAATGCTCAACATCAACCTCAACTCAATTGCTTGCACATGCATTATGCTTATACATGGTGATTGAGGGGTTTATCTATGGTATATTAGATGTAACATTTTTGTTACATAAAGCTTGAAACATTTTATGCAGAAAGTTGGCATAGCATCGAGTTCAGTATTTCAAGATATTGTATAAAATATTTTAACTCTTGTGTAACCTAAAAAATAAATAAATAAATAAATAAATTTTATATCTAATATACCATAATTAAATTTAGTGATTGAGAATTCTAACTGTGTTTAATGGTATTCATTTAAAAGAAGAAAAGAGGTTTTGCTTCCAATAAATGAAAAGGTGGCAACCACATGATAATTGATTTAAACAAGGTAAGATAACGATGTATTATTGTTAATTGAAAAGCCATGTAATGCAAATAATAAGGTAGGGTAACGTGAGTGTGTGAAAGTGAGACATTCATGTCTAGATATGGCTTTCACAATTACATAAACTTTTTTCTTCTTTAATTTTTGAATTGGTGCACATCCAAACCTAACCATTTACGAAATTGGTCACCTAATTATATTATGCCCTACTTCTATGGAAATTCAACCCCAACCCCATTCAAGTTCAACTTGCTTTAAATTGTGAATTAAAATGGGCAAAATTAAACTGAACTTATCTAAATTTATTAAATTAAAAATCTTAAATTAATATTAAAATCGATACTAATTAAAATTATCTATCTTTAAGTTGTCGGGTTTACATTTTTTTTGAGTGAATTTTTTTTTATATATAAAAAGAATCTAATATTTATTTTAAATTTTTTAAACCTTAATTTGTTTGCTTATAATTCATGAATAAACATATTTTTATTAGTGATTTTTTAATAATATTTTATTAATTAATATTTCATATTTAATAAAACGTTGTAAAATAAAATTATTAAGTGATGCTAAATATTAACTACTACGAATAATTTAATTATTATTTTATTTTAAAATAAACCATACCCTAAACAACTTATGTAATTTCAGTTTAATTAGGTATAACCCCTTAAAATGAATAGTAAGAACACCGTCACAGTGGCGTCACCATTACTCTCCACCAATAGTCTCTTCTTAATCGGTTTGATTACTGCCATATTTATAGAGACACCGAAGGCATTGCGTTGACAAATGGCGGCTCCAGATTTGTCCGTCTCGTTGTTTTGGAACGGGCTTGTAAGTCTAATTGTTTAGCGGGGAAGGAAGGTCAGATGAAGAAGCGCTGTTCTGGCGATGGAAGGAGAAGGGAACACGTGTCAAGCATGGGCAAGCTGTATTCGAGGTGGATCGGACGCGAAGGTGATGAGGAAAGTGTCGTCAAGGCAATTATATAATTCTCGAGGCAAGACAGTTTTCTTATGACTTCTGGATCATGTTGCATTTTCTTAGTGGTCCAGCTCAACTTTCCTAGTCGCCCCACCCTTTATTTATTAATTCATTAATTTGCAATAAAATCCTTAAAATATAAATATATTCTCTACCCCACTCCATCTTCATCCCAAAAACTAATATATATATATATATATATATATACCCCACTCCATCTTCATCCCAAAAACTAATATATATATATGGTTATGGAAATGTTAATTTTAAATCCCTAATACCTGCAATTCAATAATAAATAAATATGCTAAGTTGATAATATTAACGCAAAATATTGTTGTTGCATTTAAATTTCATACGTACCATTTGTATGGATGAATATTCGAATATGAATAGTATAAATTTAAGTTAAAAATTTTTAAGTTACGAGAAACTCACCGTGTGTATATATATACACTTAAGATTTATGATATAATCATTGTATATTATACGGATATAATAAATATATTAACAATAATAATATTTTACAAAAAAAAAAAAATTTTTGAAAATCTTTGGAATGCTTTTGGTATATGTAAAAAAGATTTAAAATTATACAAAAATTATTTAATTCATCTTTTGTTGATAAAAAAGATATTTGTTATCAAATTCTAAGATTTTGTTTTGGACATCGGTAAAAAAATTTTAAAATTATATAAAATAACTATTTAGTTTATTTGTTGTTGATTAAAAAAAATTGTGATGAAATTCTAAAATTTTTTAATTGATTTTTTTAGTATTCTTGAGAATTTGAACACTAGATATTTAGATTTAATTGATTTTAATATTATAATAAATTTATCGTTTAATCAAAAAATTTTAAATTAAAAATAAATATTTAAATAATTATATTTAATAATAATTAAAAATTACAATATTTAATGATTTTATATATAAAAAGTAAGTAATATTCGTAATATAGTTAATAGTATTTGATAGTTTTCTATTTTATTAATATATTTGGGATTTTGTAAATTTTTAATTTATATAAATAAATGTGTTCTTTAACTATAACATTAATATTATCTTTAATTTTATAAGAAATTAATATTTAAATATATTTATCTTTGAAAAGTATAGACATCACAAACGCACTCTTTGCTTCTCTTTTGACATCAATTCCAAGTGGGGTCCACGCGGTATTGCTTTATGTTAAGCATTATTGACTTTTATTATTTATTTACACGTCGGGGCCAAGGGCATAGTTGTCAAGTCACAGTCACGAGATACAAATTAACGTTACACTTGGAAACTTAAGTCAATTAGACTTCCTTTGTCGGGCCATCACTCTTTTGGCACTATGGCTTCCATGTGGGCCCCTCTTTCTTTATTCGTCTATTTATCCTTCCTTCTCGCGATAAATTCAACCCCCACCAAACGTTAGTTACTGATATTTCCTCAAAGAATCTTTTTCCCTTTTTTTTTTTCTCGTTATATCTCGCAGGGATTTTCATTCCCATTTTGTAATTCCATGGACAGGATACCGAAAAACCAAAAAAAAAAAAAAGAAATAAAAATAAAAATAAAAAAAAATGAAAAGCACAGTTTCTGGGAACAGGAGAACTGGACCAGTGAGAGGCATATAACAAAGTCGTCAACAAAACTAGTATTGTTGTTGTTGTTGTTGTTCTGATGATATTCTTCTCTCTGGTTAGTTTTTTTTTTTGTCGCCGAAGAACGCTGGTTCTCTGTCCATTCTGAGGTTAGGTTTCGTACAGTTCTTACAGTACTCCATTTTACTATTTCTATTTGAAACCCTGGTCTCTGTAATTATGTGATTTGCTTTCTAGTGTGTTAATTCGTCTCAATTTAGGGCTTATTAACACGTGGCGCTCATTGAGGATTTTAATTTGGCGGTTTTGCATTTTTGGTTGAGTTGTGTCATGCGTTTTGTTTTTCACTTAAAGATTATGACGATTTTGTTTTGTTGATTGTTTTAGTTCTTGAGAACTGACTCTTTGTTTGTTTGGTGAGAAATTGTGGGCAAAATCTGAGAAAATTGTAATTGTAGTGAATTTTCATATGAAAATTTAGTACCGAGAATTTCAGCTGTCGAGCTGCTGTAGATCGTTATATGCGGTGAATTGCTGTGAATTCATTGGTTGTTTGAATGCTTTTTTTTTTTTTTCTTTTTTCGTGTTAAATGTTGTTGTTGTTGTTGTTTTTAATACTTTTCCAAGTCAAGTTGAAGACTTTGTTGTCCGATTGCTTGATGGTAGAATTTGAGAATAGTTTAGAAAATTGAATGCTGGTTTTGGAGAGTCTTTTGCTAATTCTTTTAGCTCTACCGGTGCTGTAGATCAGTTTGTGTGTTGAATAGCTTTCAGGTAGCTTATTAGTTGAATGCTGGTTTTGATTTTTTTTTAATTTCTTCAAATTGAAATTTAGGTTTTGCTGGGTTTTTGACTCTTTGCTTGGTTGGTGAGAGAATACAGGAGAAGCTAAGATAATAAAGTTTTGATCTTGAACCGTTGAGCATATATTACTTTTCCAGATGTTCTAGGTTGGTCTAAATTTTGAATTGCTTTTAACATATTTACCCATCAAGTATTGTTTTGCATTATGACAACTGTATTTTTTCTGACAGATGGAAACAGCCCTGAATCTTATTTTATTAGAAAAAAAAGTGGTCATTACTTACAGTTTCTTAGCTGCCAAATGGTTCTCATTATTCAAATACTTTTAAACATTTATAATTTTCTTCTTTGGCACTAGTGATGTGGATTTTACTTAGAATTGGTTACAGAAATATCAATACAGATGCAATTTGAATCATTATAACTAATTGGATGTTATTGGTTCTCTTTGTGAATACAGGATAATAGATCTAGATTTTCTGGGTTGCACGTTTCCATTTGCGAAATGAGACTCTTGCTTGATGAAAGTTTGTGTTTCATTAATTTCTAAAATAAATTGTGCATTTAAGAGTGTGAGCTGAGGAGGCAAGGTATAGATAGAATAAAACAAATGGAATCCGCAAGGTGTTGGTTTAACAAGTTGAAGTCAAAAGATAAGGTGAAGCCTTCCAAGAAAAAGGAAACTACAGGCCATGGAAAGGAGATTTCAAAAGCTCAAACAAGTGAAGAAGTTCCATCAAATGTTACCAAGCAGAAGGTTGCGGCTGCAAAACAATATATTGAAAACCATTACAAGAAGCAGATGAAAAGCCTCCAGGAGAGGCAGGAGCGGTATGATTTCAGAGCTTCTTTTAATAGCAGTGATGTTTAAGTGTTATTGGTTAACTCGTCAGGGTCATATTTTTCATCTTTTGAGTTGTCTGTGGCTGGTCTCTATTGTTTGGAAGGTATTATATAATTGACATATAGCAACCTGAACTCCTTCCATTTCTCTCTTAGAGCATTTTGTCTGTGGGTCCTCAATGAATGACTGATAGGGTTCAGTTTGTAGTCATAACTTCCTAGTTGTGATATATAAGAAGTATCTTTTTGTTATATCTATTGCAACCAATCATAATTTTATAAATTGTGAGCTCTGAAGATTGTAATTACCAGCTTTCTTAACTGGGGCAATGTTTGCACGCCAAGGACTTTGTTGCCACTTCAACCTACATTAAGTCATAAATACAGTTTGGCCATTATTCTAGTTTTCCTTTATCTTTTGGTGCTTACAGTGGATGGTTGGAGAGTAAGAATTTAGCATTAGGTTTTTGGTTGAATATCATGATCTTTCTTTTATTTTTGTGTAAAGCAACTTCCATTTTATACATTAAATTGAAGAATTGGATACTTGGGCTCCTTATTTGCAAAGAAATTCTCTAGTCTAGAAATTCTATATAGGAAGGTTGGTAGAGAGACCATTAGGTTTGGGTATTGGAATTGGACTAAAGTGACAATGCCATTTGAAAAAGGCCTCATATATGTGAGTCAAACCAACCCAACTTGGGGATGTCAATACACAATTAATTTTTTTGTCCAACTCTTATATTAGCTAAATGTTTGGCGCTTAATGTTCCAATACATTAACTAATTGGGTATTCTACCTTGGCTACCTTATAAATTATCACAGTAGTAAACCAATTGTAGTTGATGAGTTGGAAAACATTTATGTATATGTGTATATGTATATTTGATGTAATTATGAATAGTTACAGAAAAATATGAATAGTAAAACTTGTTCGATTGGAAAATATGTACATAAATTATTACAACATCAAAATGAGGCACAAGTGAAAAATTAAAACTAACTATACGTAAATTATTACAACATCAAAATGAGGCACAAGTGAAAAATTAAAACTAACTCTGTGTGTGTGTGTGTGTGGAATATGAAATGCAGTTGATCACCTTAATAATGGTAGTAGCCATCATAAGATACCAAAAAGGATGAGAACTGGTAGAATGACATCTTAATATCTCATGAAAATATTTGTAGATATGGAAAACTTGCTGACTCTACCTTTGTTTTTCTTTCTTTTTTTAGAAAATAAAACTCAAATATGGATGTTCACAAATTATGGTGCTTGGACTTATTTAATGTGTTATAGAGGTTTCCAGTTGCAACTAATAAGGGTTTGTTTGTTATAACTTTTAAAGTAGAGCTGTCACAATTATGTTGTGACAGAAAAGATGTAAAATTTTTAAAATAAAACAAGGGTATTTCAAATAATTTAGCCTTTTAAAATGCTCAAAAGGCTCTACCCCAAAACCAAAAATTATAGCTTCTCCTATTAGAGATAAAATAAAATTATTAATCCCTCATAAATTCTTCTCCATTGACAACCTAACAATACTAAGAAATTTAAAGAGTTTTTGACAATAAAAGGCCTTTTTGGCCAGTAGGGAAGTCATATGAAATGAGCACTAAATCAAGTTCGTGAAGCAATTGTTTTTTGTCAGCTAAGTCTTTTATATGCCATATATAAAAGACAGTTCTTTATGATTTTAAGTTCTTACTTCAATAAGATTTGACCATATATATTACTTATAAATTTCTAGAGATTCTTTCATCCGATTTCCTCGTAGAAACCTATAATTTTCCGCCCCCAACTCTCTTTCTATATCGACTACCAAAATCAGCATTCATATTGTTGCCTGGGGGCTTGCTTTTGCCCATGGGCAGGAGTTATTCTGCTAACCCAAGCTTGGTCATAGGATTGAAATGTGCAACCAGAGTTCGTTTTAGCGCAATCAATTAAATGGTTTACTAATTTATGAATTTAAATTTTCAGAATTTATTTTTGTATGATTCATACCAATCAAGATTGGTTGTTTCAGGTTTATATGTGAAGCTCTTACATTTAGTTGCAATTAGGAAATGTTCTTTTTTTAAGATTTGGAAGGATGTTTGCAAGAAAGGTCAGGTCAATTTGATAATTGTAAATTAATGTCTTACCCGAAGTCTTAAGCAGTCCTAATGTTTTCAGTCCAGCCCGGGTTTACAAGGCTGTTGCCATAACTGTGGTTCTGCTTTTTAGGCTAGTTTAAGAGTTGGGAGGATTTGCCAGCAATTGCCACCAAATATGCATGATAACACTATCTTGTAGAAAGTGCTTTTCCAAATTCAGGTCCACTGCTGAAATAAGAACTGAGAGAGATGCATTTTTTAATAGCACTATGTATGAAATTTTGCTAATTTTGAGATCTAATGATTTTACCATCTAGAGCATTTTGAATATTAGTGCTGACTTTTGCATGCAACTCAGATTTCAAGATTCCTTAAAAAAGAAAAAAGACCTTGGTATATTGATGTTGAATGGATAGTAACCCCAATGAAAGTTCTTTCAATTCCATGCATCCAGACTATGAAGTTAAATTTAAATTAATATACCTTCCAAGGCGCATCATTGCCAAAACTTATAGTTAGTTTTTATATAGGGTAAATTCTTCAAGTTAGGACTCTTATGAACAATGTGAGACACAGATTGGATTGGATATTTTTGGAAATAATGAGCTTCAGTGAGCTAGGATATAATAGAGTTGGATGTGGATTGGAGTGTTAGGTTGTTAAACGATTATAGGGGAGTAAAATATTACCAAGGTGGACTGGTTGTTCAAGGTTTATGGGTTACTGATGGCTGTCTGCTGAGCTGCCTTACCAATTGAAAGAATATGGTATGTGGCCCGAACAGAAGAGTTAACTTTGAGAAGAAAATTTATGATTTCTATTGAAGCTTATTACCCTTTAGCGATAAATTCATAGTTTCGTATCACTAATAATTGCTTTCAATATGGTTAATGAAATAAGTACTGGCAAAAAGTTATTGTGCATGAACAATTTTACAAATCTTTCCTGGTTCAGTTAATTACATAATGAGACACTCAACTTTCTTTTAGCTGTTTTGTGTCAATATGATTCTTCATTTATATTGAATCTTTAGAATCACGATTGTGATTTGATGCAGACGCAATATTTTGGAAAAGAAGTTGGCTGATGCAGAGGTCTCTGAGGAAGAGCAAAGCAACTTACTGAAGTATTTGGAGAAGAAGGAAACAGAATACATGCGCCTTCAGAGGCATAAGATGGGTGCCGATGATTTTGAGCCATTGACAATGATAGGGAAGGGTGCATTTGGAGAGGTATTATTTTCTTTTGTTCAAATTGTACTACATCAATGATATATATCATTTTGTAGATTGTAGTTCAGTGGCAAAGTTTCAAATATTAAAGTTTGAGGTTGTGAAGTAATTTTTTCTTTCCATAACTTTTCTTCACTCTCTGTCTCTCTCTCTCTCTCAAGTTGGGAGGAGGTATGATGATCAGAGAGACAAAAATTCTTGAGTTCACATATTGGCATATTATGTTATGGTTTTGTTGTCATGTTTGTAATTTTTTTTAAATGCATTATGTGTTATGCTACAGTTTGTTGAGATATACATATAAGCGAACAAATTTTAGAAGAAGGCTTTGTTGTGCTGATGTGGGACTACCAGGCACACTAAAATAAGTAAAATATTAAATAACTCCTGAATAAGGATATCTACATGCAAATTTTGTTCTTTGCACTTCCCAAGTCTTCTTTTTCTGCTGGTGACAACTCATTTTAGCATTGATCAGAAGAATGGGGTTTTGGATTAGCAGAGCTTGCAATACATGGAATTTCTAGTTAGTGATTCTTTGGATATTTTGCTTTTTATTTCATGAGATTTTCTTGCATTGTTGATTTCTTTATTGCTGCTATGAGCAAGTTGATGAAGCTGTTCTTCATTGTATTAATTATTTATCTTTTTGTGATTGCAGGTTAGAGTATGTAGGGAGAAGGCAACTGGTCATGTATATGCTATGAAAAAGCTTAAGAAATCAGAGATGCTTCGTAGAGGACAGGTATCTAATCTTTTATGCCTGCCAGACTCTTTTAGTTTTGGTTCATTATCCTCATTGCTTCTTTTTATTTTACAATATTGAGGTTGAACATGTGAAAGCTGAAAGAAATCTACTTGCTGAAGTTGATAGCAATTGCATTGTAAAACTATATTGTTCCTTCCAAGATGAAGAGTATTTGTATCTGATTATGGAATATCTACCTGGCGGAGATATGATGACTTTACTCATGCGCAAGGATACACTGACTGAAGATGAGGCCAGGTTTTATGTTGGGGAAACTGTCCTTGCAATTGAATCCATCCATAAACATAATTATATTCATAGGCGAGTTTGTTTTTGACTCATTTTCTATATCATGGCCCTCTTTTGTTGTTTTATATTGACCAACACTTATTGTCTCATATGTTACAGAGATATCAAGCCTGACAACTTGCTGCTTGATAGAGATGGTCACATGAAATTATCAGATTTTGGATTATGTAAACCATTAGACTGCAGTAATCTCCAGGAAAAGGATTTTTCTATAGGAAACAATCTCAGTGGGGCTCTTCAGAGTGATGGACGTCCTGTGGCACCAAAACGCACGCAACAGGAGCAACTGCAGCATTGGCAGAGGAACAGGAGAATGCTTGTAAGTTCTTGGCCATAATGTGCCTCATTTTGCTCTTTTTTTACATCAACAGCATTACTAATCTTTCCAGACAAACAGTAGTCTATTGTTTCCTTTATCTTTTAAGGTTCAGGGTTTGCCATCACTGGTAAAAGGTTTTCAGTGTGGTTCCTACTGATATTGTGCTGTTTACATTTTAATCACATTTTGTCCTGGAATCCTAGAAAAGTCCCAAAGCCCTGGCCCCCCACCACCTTCTCCCCTTTCTTCCTTTTCATCTTTATATATGTTATAGGTAGCTTTGTGATGGCTGTCACAGGAGCTGCACATCAAATAATACTGTTTACAAATTTGAATATCGTGACTCAGGCTTATTCTACTGTTGGAACACCGGACTATATTGCACCAGAGGTTTTGCTGAAGAAAGGATATGGAATGGAATGTGACTGGTTAGTGAACTAAAAATGTCTTTCTTTTAATTAATGATTTCATTTTCTTTTGATACATTAAGATGAGTTTCTGTTAATATTTCTCTAGGTGGTCACTTGGTGCTATCATGTATGAAATGCTGGTGGGATATCCACCTTTCTATTCAGATGAGCCGATGTCAACTTGTAGGAAGGTAGCTTGGGAGACTCATTACTACTTTGTTCATTTGATTGATTTAGTACGAAGCTGAGCCCTTGGCCATGGTTATAAGTATTTGTACAATTGCACCCTGGGAATTTTAAGAAATTGAGCAAAGCTTGCATTGACATAGGCCTACAATTTTTCCTCATAGTTGCATTCTGACTAAATTTGTTTGCTGATCTAAATTCTGACATGATTTTCTTCCTGACCTCAAAAGGTAGTTATCGTTATTCATGATGTGCCCTGTTGTCATGGTTTGTAAAATTAGCATCTTTATGTGTTCTTTGATAAGCTCGTCTCTTGTACTCCTGATTTCATGTGTTATCCTCACCAGATTAGTGATTGTAAGTTAACCCTTCTTTTTCATCATGCAGATTGTAAATTGGAGAACTCATTTAAAATTTCCAGAAGAGGCGAAACTATCTCCAGAAGCAAAAGATCTTATCAATAAACTCTTGTGTAACGTTGACCAGAGGCTTGGTACGAAAGGTGCAGATGAGATAAAGGTGTTGTGTGGTGTGTTCTGTTCTAAATTCTTTTACGAGCTGTATAATAAAGTTGTAATTTAATGAATAAACTAGTTGGCTTCATTATTTCAGGCTCACCCATGGTTTAAAGGTATTGAGTGGGACAAACTGTATCAAATGAAAGCTGCATTTATTCCTGAAGTGAATGATGAGTTGGATACTCAAAACTTTGAGAAGTTTGAAGAGGTAAATTGGAACTATACTAGCAAATATGTTGATTAGCCTTTTAGATTGCCAATCTTTCTTGGTTATTCTCACTATGTGTGTTAATATGTTGATTAACTGGTTAGATTACTCATATTTCAAAGTTGTTTCTCCTGATTCTGTGTAGGCTGACAACCAAATTCAGACTTCAGCAAGATCAGGTCCATGGAGAAAGGTCAGTGCTTCTTGTTTTAATTGTGTGTACTGTTGGTCTAAAAAACTAATATAGAGATGTCACTAAGCCAAACCTCTCTAATTTGTAAATTTGCAAGAAAGATTCTCCATAGTGAAGTGTTTGACAAGAAACCACAAAAAATTAGCTCCGCATTTCTGTCCAGTATTTTATTGCATCTGTTAATGGTTTGCTGAAATTTTGGTAGAATCTGTGTTTTCAGTCTGCTTGGTTGTTATTACTTCATCAAAATCCCCAGTTAGAATCATTTTCATTTGCTTTGTCTTTTCTTTGTTATTCTCTGATTTGTTTATATGTTGAAAAGGGAAAGACGGAGAGGAGAAAAAATTACTAGTTGGCAATGTTGCCCTCCTTATGTAGAGCAACAAACCCACATGGATGCATTGAAGTGTGTGAAGTACATTGGAATGTAGAAAGCACTTGCGCTTTGCATGCTTCATTGTACTGATCTAATGAGTGACATGGCCCACCTTATGGAGAATAAAATTCCTGCATGGATGCATTGGTGTACGTGAAATGTATGGGATGGGAATATATTAAACACTTCCACTTCATATACTCCACCGCACTTATGGGCATATTGCTGTCCACAGAGTGGGTGATGTGCCTACCATATATGGAGAGTCCATGATAAATTTCCTGTCTAATATTTTGCGGTTGGTAATAAGGGGAAGTGGATGGATTTTCAGTAGTTTTTTGCTGTAATTGTTATGGTCTTATTTACTGAACTCATGGTATTCGTGTTTTGAAGAAGGGGACATTCGTGCATTTGAATGCTTCTGTTCTCTCTTGCAAAAATTGTTCTTGGAATTTGACAAGATTATATTTCAGCATTAATGTAGATGTTATTTGCTTTATGAACTGCAAATTAAAGATGTTTGAGTTAGTGCTGATACAGTGTATCCTGGTGTTTGTATGTTTGATCAGTGGTTGCTGTTTTTAAACCTTTCTGCAGATGCTCTCATCCAAGGATATAAACTTTGTGGGTTACACATACAAGAACTTTGAAATCGTAAATGATCATCAATTACCCGGTATTGGTATGTTGCTCCAGCTTGTCCTTTGATTTATTTGTATCTGCATTTATCTATTTTAATTTTCATATTTTCAACTTGTCTTTGTATTTGATGCTTTTCTTTGTTTCCATTTTGTGCTTTGTTTTTGGGTTCTGGGTTGAGAAGAAGGGGTTGCTACTTGCTAGTGATGAAATTTTGTGACAATGCATTGATTTTTCACTTTCACTTGTTAAAAGTTCTAATCTAAAACTGCTATAGCTCACTTTTACTGACTTCTGTTCAGTGATGTGGGGAGATTAGGAGTGTAACTAGTCTAGTGTAAACTGGAAATGTTTGTGTCAAGTTCCAGTCTGTATCCAGTATTGCCCCCTTGTTATGTCTAAACTATATTCACTTTGTCTTATCATAGATCAATATTGAAAATTGTGCTGAAGCATTTAAATTGATAAAGCATCATGAGTAGTAACTAGGGTTTATCCCATGGTTGGATGGCTGATCTTATTAATGTGGATGATCAGTTATATATTATTTCCTTTTTCTCCTCTGGTCCCTGTATTTATAGAGAAGGCAATTTGGAGGTATAACTCTATGTGACTTTCCAGATTGGCTATGATCTTTATATGTGATTGTTCTCTGTGTTCCGTTCATAGCTGAATTGAAGAAGAAGAGCACAAAACCTAAGAGGCCCTCCATCAAATCTCTTTTCGGTAAGGATTGCTTTATTTCCACTATTGCATCTATTTACTTGTCTTAAAAATTTTACTTAAAAAGATTTTTATGCTAAAATTTTAGGATTTATTGATTTTCTGGCATTCCACTAACTGAACAACCTCTTCTCCACTTTTATGGAAGGAATATTAAATGAAATTGATGATTTATCTGTTTTATAGTGTTGATTTGATTTAAATGATACAGAAGACGAGTCAGCTACAGTGAATCAACCTGTTCATGGGAGCTTTCTAAACCTTTTGCCTCCCCAAATAGAAGCTCCTGAGAAGGAGGGCAAATCGCACTGAGTTTCAGTGTTTTTTTTTTTCTAACTTGGATGGAATAGCTGTATCTTAAAATCCAACGAAAGAGGTTGTCTGGCGAATATCTTCTGTTTCACTGCTGCTCCTCTGCTGCGTTTCATAGTTTTACAGAGTGGAAGGTTTTTAAAGGGCGAAGGCCCCAGAAAACGAGTGGTTTGATATGCTAATTGGCTTCCGGATAAGCTAGAATCTGTGATCTTTGTAAAATAATATTTAAAAGTAAATATTCTTTCAAATTTGTTCTTGTATTTTTGCCTCCCCTTTGTAGTCTGGCAGTCAATCTGCATGAAATTTGTTCATTGTTAAGTACTAACTCCTTGTTGTTTGCTTGATGATGGGTGTCCCAAGTTTTATCATCTCAATGTATGGAAAATCAAAGGAAAAGAATCCCATTTCTCCTCATTGATCACAAATTTTTTCGAATCATGTAGTCATATTCTAGTACTATATATATATATAGGTATGTATGTATGTATGTGTTAGCATGAAATATGAATATAGAATGTAGTAATCATATGTATTAAGATGTTACTATTGTATTAATAATCTTTATTTATTATTTTCATATCAAGATAGTCCATAGATTGGGGTTCGAGGGCTTGATTGTCTCCTTCCTTATTCCGGAATAGTCCTTACAAAATATGTTAGCAATAATAATTAATAACGAGTTAAAAAAAAAAAACCGTAGATTTAGGGACACGTCGGGTTCAGGATGCCATCCTAAACGGGTGCGAGTTTTGGCTATTCTTCGTGACCAAACATACGGATTGCCTGTTTTTCAATAAAAAACCCGCTCTGCCGCTCTGCCTTTCCCTGGGTCCAAGCGCCGTTCTCGCTCTCGCTCCTTTTTCTTCTTGGTGTTTTACTCTGGTGGCACTGAAAAGATGCAGGTATTCCTAATCCTCTCTCAGTTAGAAGAATCAACGCCCAATTTCAGGAGCTTAGAAAAAAAGATTCTTATCTTCTCTTTTGTTATTCGTTAATTTTTATGTTTGAATCTGATATATAATTGTTGAGTTTTTCTTCTGTTTTTGGATTGGAAAAACCTAAAAGTTTACATACATTTGCTAATGATAAACGTGCAGGCGAGTGATAGGTTTAATATAAACTCCCAGCTAGAGCACCTGCAGGCAAAATACGTTGGAACTGGCCACGCCGATTTGAATAGATTGTTTGCTTTTTTCTCTTCTTTGAATAGATAACGCTTATATATACTTCTTTTCTTTTCGATTTTTAATTTGTTAGGTTGTGTTAATTAACTTTGTTTCGTGTTGTTCAGTGAGTGGGCTGTGAACATTCAACGCGATAGCTTTGCGTCGTATATCGGACATTATCCCATGTTGGCCTACTTTGCTATTGCGGAGAACGAATCTATTGGAAGAGAACGCTACAACTTTATGCAGGTTTTTTTTTTTTTATTATCGATTTATTTACTTTGTTTGGTTTTGTTGTTCAATCCATGGTTCTTATTGTTGTTTGTAACTGATAAGAATTGGTGGTATATAGCTTGTCTTGATGTTTTATGTTTGAGGATGTAGTTTGGCTATATTTGCTTTAACTTATAGTTTTATGCTGTAGGTTCTTAGTGTATAAGTTCTGTTAACGTTCTCTTGCATTTAGGGAATTGTAGGGACTCGCATTACATGTTCTTTTATTATAATATATGGAATTGGATTTGTTAGGAATTCTGTAGTTTCCTTTTCTTTTTTGCTCTAGGAGCTGTTGGTGGGTGTCCATGGATTATGAGCTATGCATCTGGTATTGTAAGATAGGAATGGCTAGTGAAAGAACTCTTTTCCTTTTTAATGTGACACAATATTATTGAGGGCTTTATGGAGTCAATGTCCTTTGTATACTTATCAAAGTATGTTTTTTTGATATGTAGTGATTTTGATGGAATTTTTCACCTCAATATGCCGTTTCCATTACTGACATGCAACCCCCTGTTACTAAGAAACAAGTTGAAGAAAAAAGTGATGGGAAATGCACTATATGAGGACAGTTTGTACCATTAAGAAGGAAATATCGTGCTTAGTTTTATGGTTGTCTTTCTTGTAGTTACAATTCATTTTTTCGCAACTTAAAAATTGTTGACGTATGGCAGAGTTAATAGTGCTAGTTTAGTTACATTGATTCTTCGCTGAAATAATGTTAGAAAACTGTCTTCTTCACATGTTGGTTGCTTTACCCACTTGTGTATCGGTGTTCAGTGGAGTGAGTTGAGGAATGAGGCACAACATGCCTATCATTTGCTCATGTGACCTCTATTGGCTGGCATGAAGCAAACTGAATGTTCAAATGACAAGATGAAATAATGCAATGAGATAAATAAATAAAGAAAAAAGTTAAAAAAAAATCATAACAGGTATATAGCCACCAATTTGATGATTAATTAAGTAATTGCACTATCAAAAAACAATGCATGATCAGGTCAACTTATGCCTTTATTCATAAGTCATAATTGTTTTTTATTCTGTGCTTTTTAGTTTTCCAATCTCGCGAGAGTTTGGTAGGCAACTCATGACATACATTGTAGTAAGCATAGGTACTCCATAGTTTTGGAGAACTATCTCACTGAAATGATACTCGGCTTTTTACCCAACTGTCAGAGATCATCCCCTTTTTTTATTTTTTTCTTTTCTAGTCTTTTATCAATTTTCACAATGGTAATTATAGGTACATACTAATCTTGGGAATGGGTGATTATAGTTACCTACTAATTTGGGGAACTGCCTTGACATTTTTAGTTGGTCTTTTAACCTAGTTGTTAGAGATCAAGATATTTTATTGTATTTTTTCTAGTCTTAATATTTTGCCTGAATATGGTAGCTGAGGAGATATTGCATAAGGTTATTGACGGACAAAGATCTCCAACAGTTATATTGGATGTAGGAATGAAAAATTTTACTACACTTGATTTATATGGTATTTTGTGCGTGCGTGCGTGTGTGTGTGTGTGTGTGTCAAGGAACTAATTTTTTTTCTTCCTTTTTCCTGACTGAAGTATTATCTTAAAGCTGACAAGTCTAATGTTTATTCTTTGTAATCTGTCTGCAGAAAATGCTTTTGCCTTGCGGTCTGCCCCCTGAAAGAGAAGACGATTGAGACACACCGGTTATCTACAGGCTGGCATGTGCTTGTTTTCAGGAACAATGTTCATGCAAAAACTGTGTACTGAATTGAATGGTGGAGTGTTACTGTGAGGCTTCGAATTGTAGAAATTTTAGGTAGTTAATCAGAGCATTGGTATATTGTTTAAATTAGTATGTGAAGGTTGTCTATCAAAACACTGGTGGCCCTGCTTCCAATATGTGTATGTTTTAGCGTGTAGATCGGAATGATAATGGTCACTCTCGCTTTTCCAATTAATTTTCTCTCTGTGTAATGCCTCTTTCTCCTTTTCAATTTATGTTATTCTTTATGTATTGCTTGTTTCCTGCTATGACATTTCTGAGTTGACACAATGAGAAAGTTGGACTCTGTTTAAGTTTTCTTTTTTGCGTAATCTCGGTTTCTTCCCTCAACTCAAGATTTGGTTTAGTTGCATTGCATCAGATTGTCATGTATCAACCATCATGTAATTGTAAGGTCTCTGTATAACCAAGGGGACAAACAAAGAGTCTCGGATGGTTTAACTTGGGTAATTGGAGTAGGGTTTAGAAATCAGACTATATAATCTTTTCTGGTAACTAGTGATATGATCTGGTAAGAGTTAGTTTTTTTGTGTCAGCAACAATATTAATTATGTGGTGGAATTATTTAATTTGAGTCTATTTGGTCAAGCTAGTAATGTTAATACATTGTTAATACGACAAGATCATTTAATTTAAAATCAAAGAAAAAAATATAAATTGATTAAAGATTAAAAAATAAAAAATTAATAAAAAAAAATAATTAAGAGAATAGAGTATGAATTTTTAAAATAAAAAAATTAAATGAAATTTTTTTTATTAATTAATTTATTTTTAATTAAACAATTTCACTGTATTAGTAATATACTATTTAAAACTTTCTCTTTCAAATGTCGAATATTTTTAATTCAGATATAATATTCACATAAAAAAAGTTTAAAATATATGTTTATTAGTAACCGAAAAAATCGAAATAATCAATAACTTTGTTACAATACATTTTTTGTTATATTTTTAGTAAAATATTAAACATAATTAACTTAAAATTTAAAATATATTACATAAAAAAATTCTAAAATTTTGAAACGACAAAATTTTGAGACAAAAAACATAGGAATTGAAAAATTATATGCATTTTATACCTAATATATTGTAATTAAAACCCATGATCATTAGTAAAAGAGATTTACCTAACTCATACTAACAAACATATAAATATATATATTTTAGTATTTTCATTTTTGTAATGAGCTGATACTGTTAAGTGGACATAAAATAGAGAGAGGTGATAACTAAACATTTAAATTAACCAAAAGATCTCCTGCTTAGGATGAACTTCTGCTACCGAGGAGACACTAAAAACTAAGACGCCGTGCTTGATAACCAAAAGCAGCAAAATAATGCTCTTATGAATACGGATGCAATGTTTCAAAGTTCTTGCTTGGAAGTCTATCATCATGTGCTTCACTGACAACGGCTCTTTTGTTCAGTCATTGTTGCCTTGTGTTCAGATGATGGCTTCTAGTGTATACCCTCATCACAATGTGTTCCCTTCTGTGTTAAAGTCATGTCCTTTGTTGATGGACTTGATGTTGGGTGAGTCTGTCGATGGCTGCGTTCTTACACTCGGCGTGGTTCTTGATTTGTACACTAATAATGCTCTTTTGAATATGGATGCAATGTTTCAAAGTTCGTATAGGGATACGTACTATAGATTTCAGGATTTTGAAGTGAGTGGTGGCAGCAAAACATATGTACATGAAGTTCTTAATAAAATTCTTGGGCAATATGGAAATGGTGCTTGTAGTCATTCGGGTATTATGGGATTGCTGCAAATTTAGAACACTATGCTACAGTTGAAGACCTTCTTGGTCGCAGGGAAGTTGAAGGAAGCATACGAATTCAGATCTAACATGCGCACCGGACCTACTGGAAGTGTTTGGTTGACATTGTTGTTTGCTTGTGAAGTCCGTCAGAATGTTGAGTTGGCTGTAAAGGTTACTGAAAACATATTTATGATTGATTCCAATGACATGGGAGATTACGTACTCTTGTCAAACATATATTCAGCTGCTCGGAGATGGAAAGATGCAGCAAGGTTGAGTATCACTATGAGAAATAAGGGCATGAAAAAGATACCAGCTTGTAGCTGGATCGAAGTTAAAAGCAAGGTACATGCTGCTTTCGCGGCGGGATACGTATCCCATCAGTGCTATCAAAAAATAAATGAAGCCCTGAAAGATCTTCTGGAGGAGGTTGGAACAAGAAGGGTATGTTCCTGACGCCAAAGAAATATTTCATGATGTTGACGAGGAACAGAAGAAATACTTACTACATTACCGCAGTGAGGGACTGGCCATAGCTTTCGGTATTATTAGCACCCTAGCTGGGACAATACTTCGAGCGATGAAGAACCTTAAGGTATGGGGGGACTGCCACACGGCGGTAAAGTCTATATCAAAGATTGTTCATAGCGAGATAATCGTGAGGGGTAACAGCCGGTTTCACCATTTTAAGGATGGCAAGTGTTCATGCGGAGATTGTTGTTGACAGAATAATGATCAATATGCAGCAAAGCTACCTCATGATCAATGTAACATGCAACTTACTATGCTGGAGAAGATTTCAGTGACAACACTCCCGGAAACTTTTCTTTTCAGCGTTCACCGGAGGAATGAACCGTAAATGGTGGCTCTATCAATATGCAAAACAGTATACTCCAGCCTTGTGGCCGAAGCTCAAATGAATAGTTAGTTGGACTCTTTAGGCTTGTACATCGAACAAGTGTAGCCCAAGATGCAGCCCCACAAAAGTGGCAATACGCTAAGGAGAGGAATGGGTATGATGTTGGACCACAAACTTTTGAATAAACAATGATTTTATGTCAATTTTAGTACCAAGTATTTATCTGCGTGCAAACTAAAGAAAGCTGCCCTCTGCAATTTTGTTTCTCAGAACCACTGACACAGTTGTCTTGGAATTTTTGTTTTGTTTATTCAGGCTGCATGTATTTGACAGGTGAAAGGTACATCTCATCGCCATTTTTACTCCTTCTGAGAGAGATTAGAGCAGAGTGTGTATGGGTGTCTCCTGTAGTTAAGAGTTGCCTAATCTTTAATTAAGATTGGCAGACGTGCTACCATAACCAGGTTGGCTATTAGCGCCTGTGTTTTCAATTTCACATCCATCAATTTAACCTGTTCCATTGTGGGATCACTATTATTAATTATTACAGCTTGTATAAATTTTTTTGGATATTTTTAGAATTATTATAGCAGCTAATCCTTTTTAATTAGTCTAAATTAATTACTCTTTACAATTAATTGATCATACAATTAATTGATCATGATGGTGGATTTCATTAAAGCGAGCTGCACAATGACACAAATGCCCAACTTCCACAAGATAGATTTTTATTTATTTATCGATTCCAATAAGAACAAGACATAATTGAATGATTAATAGAGAGTAAAAGAGTTGGCATTCTCAGCTGCAACATTAAAATGAACAGTTTATTTATATTTTTTTTCCAAGAAAATTGCCACAAATACATACCAATTGTAATTAAAATATTTTTAAGAAAAATCCAATAATATCATCCAATTTTTCGTTCATCAATCATCGTCCATTCCATTTCTCTTCATTTGTTTCCTCCTCTCTCTCTCTCTCTCTTTCTGTTCTAATGTTCAATCCTTTACTCTTCTCGTCTATGTTCCCGAAAAAATTCATGTTGCCTAAACTCAATCCATGTCCCTGACCCAGATCCGATTCTAAGCTCTAAATTCCTGCCCCAAATTTCGTTTGCCTTAGATTCTTCTAGTTTTTTAATTTTCCTCTGAAGAAGAAAATCATAGAAAACAACCCTTAGCCAATTTTTTGCATTCGAAACCCCACCTTTTTCTCCCAAAATTTTATCCAAAAATGCATTATATTGATCTCAAACTAGTACTGGCAAATGGGCATTGCTTGTTTTTTTAGGCAATCTCATGTTTGGTTTTGTATAGTTGTAGGATAAATTGTAAATGGTTTCGTTATTCGTATTGTTTTGTGGGTTATGAATAAATTTGATGGATCTGAGATTCTCTGACAAGGGAATCTTTTGTGGGTCGTTTTCTGTTTGTTGAATAAATTTGATTGTATTGTAAGACAGTGGAGCAAAAAGGTGAAAATTTTGTTCTACTATATTTTTCTCCGGGGTTAAGGTAGATCAATGGATCAGGTAATTGGCGGCAAGTTTAAGCTAGGACGGAAGATCGGGAGCGGATCGTTTGGGGAACTGTATTTAGGTGTGTAAAATTTGTCTTTCTTTGTTAGCATTATTGTGTTACAGTTAATCTGTTCTTTGAGTATGTTTTCGTGGCTGATTTTGTTTCATTTGTTATAGGTGTTAATGTCCAAACTGGAGAGGAAGTTGCTGTTAAGCTGGTATGTTGCAAAGTTGATCTCTTTTTGTATTGTGAATGATCATGTATCGGATGTTATGGGGGTTTCTGAATTTTGGTTGGTTGGTTTTGTTTCTTTTAGTTTCATGCATAGAGTGATTATTAATTTATGGTTATGAAGTTCAGTTTTTTAACGTTTCAAAAATATACGTATAGTTTTATATCCAATGAAGAACGGCTCTGAATTTTGTTCTTGTGAGAAAATTGGCATTTGGGTGTATCAAGAGGTTTCTCCCATTGATTTCTCCATTGTGGATCTTTTATGTTATATATCAAACAACTGGAGCTTTCAATTGCTGAGCTGATTAGGTAATTAATTTTGTTTGTTAGGGGAAAAAGGTGTCCCGAGTATGGTTTTGAGTTTTTTTCCTTCTGATCAGTTAGTCATAGTACTATAAGGGTCTCAGAAGGAAATAAATGCTTATTTTCGAGGTTTTCAGTTGATGCTGCAATGAATGGGAGTTAAGTTATTAAGAGTTGTATATGGATGTTGCTAAAGACTGATACATGCAACTGTAGAGGAATGACACACAATTTTTAGAAATAACTACTCGTATAAAGTGACAAAGAAGTTAGATGGAAGTTTTCTGAACTTGCCGTTAACGTGAGGACCTACAATCTGCTTTTGACTTGTGCACTTTTGTTTATACCTTGGATAACTTAATTCAACTTTTCTTTTCCTTTTGTGAATGTAGTATTTTTCTTGTATTTGGTTATGATATTAGCAATTTTCTGAACTTTAAATAGTTTGCCCACCTTCATTTTTCTGCCTCTTTTGTCCAGGAATCTGCGAAGACTAAGCATCCTCAGCTTCACTATGAATCAAAATTGTACATGCTTCTTCAAGGAGGAAGTAAGTTACACTTTTAGTTATTCTTTTGGAGTAAATTGCAATGCGCTATTCATGTGAAATGAAATCAATATACATCTTTTCTTTCTGTTATTTATTTAATATTTTTATTGGAGTGAAGCGGGAATTCCCCATCTCAAATGGTTTGGGGTTGAGGGAGAATACAATGTCATGGTCATTGACCTTCTTGGACCAAGCCTGGAAGACTTATTTAATTACTGCAATCGGAAGTTCTCTTTGAAAACAGTTTTAATGCTTGCAGATCAGTTAGTAAGTATGCCAATGGTCTCAAGAGTGTTTTAACTGGTTGATGCAGATTCCATGCTTATTTTATTTTTTTCTTTTGCTGCCTTGTATAGATAAACAGAGTTGAGTATATGCACTCTCGAGGTTTTCTACATCGGGATATAAAGCCCGATAACTTTTTAATGGGTTTAGGGCGCAAATCAAATCAGGTATATGCATCAATATAGTGCTTTCATGCATGTTTTCTATCTTGTGTGCATTTGCACATGTGGATTCTATTTTGCTACAAAATTGAAGCATCATGTAAAGATGTTTTATGTGACTCCACTGAAATTATTGGACATTGAGAATGTCAGTGTCTGCTAAATCTTCTGGGTAAACTAGGAGTCAAAATTAAGAATTGACTGAGGAAACACAAAGCTAATATTGAATTTATTATGGATATCTTGAATTGCTCATAATTATCCACTGGTCGTCCTG
Organism: Swietenia macrophylla; assembly: GCA_032401905.1. NCBI lineage: Eukaryota > Viridiplantae > Streptophyta > Magnoliopsida > Sapindales > Meliaceae > Swietenia > Swietenia macrophylla. Next base: position 3,117,243 of record CP135582.1, read on the forward strand.
AATAGTATCATATACATCTGTGGTTGCTTTATTTACAAAAATTTTGCTTTTTCCATCTCAATGATTTAACATTATAAGAATAATATCCAATGGAATGTAACATCACATGTAACTAGCTAGCACATGCATTGGTTGTTGGATATAGAAACTCCTGAAAGCACCCCACATGAACATGAATATGCTGTGCATATTCGTACATAACAATATTAACATATATAGTATAATGTTGTAAAGTATGATAGAAGGATTGAATTATGACTTGGATACTATCAAAGAACTTTGAGGACAATAAAGAGTCATACTGTCAGACAGAACTCTCTAAGAAGTTCTGATCTGCTATGTTCAGTTTGGGTGTCCTGGAAATTCTCTTGGGGAGAAAATAATTCATGGGATATTTAAGTAAACTGAAAATTAATATGTTTGCTTATTTTAAAACTATTTTAGTTTCTTCAAAATAAAAAATGCAGAAGGACATCTGAGGGCAACATTCTGTCATACGGGTAAACTGTGTTATCTGTATGCTTCTGATGTAGTAGAGTTGCCCCTTCATACTTTTGAATCTTTTATTGCTTGTTTCGGAGAAAAATGTTGGTGGTCAGTTGACCTTTTCTTGACCTTTGAACCACAAATGAAAGTTCAAACAGTAGTCAGTATTTTGTTTTCTTTCTAGGAATTTAAATCTGTGGGTACTTTGATTGATGTTACTTAATACTTTTGAAATTAATTAGTAAAATATGCCAATGAGGTACCCAGCAATTTGTTCCTTTATTAAGATCTTAATGTTGGTTTGTTATGCCTGGAATAACAGGTATACATAATTGATTATGGTCTTGCAAAGAAGTATCGGGATCTTCAAACGCATAAGCATATACCATACAGGTATTAATTCTTCTCGTTTGCATAATGTTCTGTTATGGTATCTTGTCGCTCGTCCCAATTGAACCCACTTAAAATGTTGTAATATTATCTTATTTAAGCCACTGTTGAACACCACTCGGTCCACTAACTAGGTGATAAAGAACTGAGACACTCAGGAGTGCCTGGATTTGACTTGCACTAAATCTATAAAGTTGTGGTGGCAGAGTAGTCCAAAATGGAAAAAAGAAATTCTGAGCTGCATCATTTCTGGAAAACTTGGGCCGATCCTGGTAGATCCCCGATAAATTATCGTTACTCAAATTAAAAAGAATAAAGATATTGTTGCATTAATGGTGCCACCTAATTGAGTGCTACTGGTGCATTTTGGTAGGAAGATTCACTAATGAGTCCTGATGCATAGATAGATATATTACTTTTTCCTCTTTTTTGGGCTTTTCGATAGGAGGGGTGGACGTTTTTGCATTATTGGAGAGATGTAGGTCTTCGTTGATATTTCTATGTTTTTACTTTTTATGTTAGAGAATAGGAAGGTTAGAGATAATTAGAGAAACATAATATGGAGAAATGATTCTATTCCATTCTATGGCATGCTTAGGGTTCCTGAAGTGCTTTTATGAAGCAGTGATCTGGGGTTTGTGAAATATATTATTTTAATATACTATGAAATTATGATTTCTTCTGCATTCTTGGGTGAGGAATGCAAAGAGGTTTTGAGAGTTTTGAGGCTTCAGAAAAATCTGCCTCCTTTGTAGGAGTTGCCCCTCCTTTCTGAAATCAAAGCTTAAATGGGGTTTTTGGGAGAATAATTTGTTCTCCATGTGAATGGCATTAGTTATCTTCAAGAATGGCATAATGTAACAAAATGCTTAGAAAATACAGATGGAAGAAAAGGAATGGCCAAAAATAAGATCAAAAGCTTTCAAAGGTGAAGTGAGATGACCACTAGGCAACATTTGAATCATTAACATGTGTGCTAATTAAATCAAAAAATGGTTTTCCCTAATTCAATGTGCTAGAACCCTCAAATTCAAACCTTTTGTATTTCTTGCCCATTGCAAATTGTAGCTTTGTAACATTCTTGAAGGTTAAATTTTGTGAGATTACTCAGGATACAGGGAGAAGGTTCCTAAAGTCAAGCTATCGAAGCCATTTCTGACTGATGATTTCTTTTGGACTGAGCCTTACCTCTCATAGCCAAAATTTTATGGCTTCTTTTTTCTACTTTCTTGACGGTCTTCCTTGAGTTCTTAAATAATCTTTTTCCTTTTATAAACTTCTTTATGGTTTTCATTTTTTTTTAAGAATCTTTAATAATGGAATTATTTACTTCATTTTTCTCCAAGTCTTCATGGTTTCTTGGACAGGCACCAAGATTTCCACATGAATTAGTTCCTATAGATATCATATATGTATGTGTATGTGTTTTCACTAGGTAATGATGTATTCTTATGGGATACTTCTTTACATGGTTTTGAGGCACTTTGGTTTATTTTTGAATTACTTTAATAATGATAATTGTATATATTTTTCTTCTTGGTAATATTTTCTGGTGGTCTGTCATAAATATTCTGTGTTTTCCATACAGGGAAAACAAGAATCTCACTGGAACTGCTCGCTATGCCAGTGTTAATACTCACCTTGGAGTTGGTGCGTTAAGTTATCCCAATGAATTATTGAAGATTGTCTTTTGTTAGTGATGTCATGTTAAGATTTATCAGTCTTTATGTTGATCTAATTGTGATACTATTTTTCATTCAGAGCAAAGCAGAAGAGATGATCTGGAATCTCTTGGTTATGTGCTTATGTATTTTCTGAGGGGAAGGTCTAATACATAACTAAGTCGCTTACTTCACATATCATGGCTTACTTCACCATCTCTATAAACCTTAGGCGCTTTTTAACTTTGTTTCTACTTCTCAGCCTTCCCTGGCAGGGACTGAAGGCAGGTACCAAAAAGCAGAAATATGACAAGATTAGTGAAAAGAAGATGCTTACTCCTATAGAGGTATCAATTTGATTAAACATACGAGTACAGGCAAAATGTGGTCTATCAGATTAGCTGAGTTCTTCAATAAAGTGTTTTCTTTTCCTATCAGTGGAAAAAAAAAAGAAAAAAGAAAAAAATAATGTTAGATTAGCATACTAATGCTAAATTTGTGGGGTGTCATGCTGCCGTATGTTAATATTTTAGTTTGGATCACTGATGTGATATTCTTTCAGGTCCTTTGCAAATCATATCCATCAGAGTTTACATCATATTTCCACTATTGTCGCTCATTGCGGTTTGAAGATAAACCAGATTATGCATACTTGAAAAGGCTCTTCCGGGACCTGTTTATCCGAGAAAGTTAGCTTCTAACTCTCTTAGTGCCTGTTCTCACAGTACAGTTTGTTTGTTATTTCCAATACTAAAAATCAAAGTTTCATCAACTGTAATTGCATAGGTTATCAATTTGACTATGTTTTTGATTGGACTATGTTGAAGTATCCACAGACTGGCTCCAGTTCAAGAGTGCAAGTAGGTAGTTTTTATTCTGTTGGTGTTTGTTCTAATAGGAAAATAAAATGATAATACTTTTACTTTTTTCCTTTTCCTAAAAAAATCTATTGAACAGGCAAGTGGGAAACCAGCTTTGAACCCTGCAGGACTGTCAGCTGAAAGAACAGAGAGGCCTTTAGGTGAGTTTCTTTTACAGTTTGGACTTGAACCAAGTTTCTGTAGTCTGACTGCTGATAGGTTTTACGAGTAAGGCTAGGGATCAGGCTTCTGATGTTATTTTGCTTGGTTTATGGATTTTTATTTTCAAGTGCTTGTTTTTTAGTCTCTTTTAAGTGCAGGTGGATCTGTTGAATTTTGTTTTCTCAAAAAATTTCATAAACACTTCTGTGGTTCATGTTCTTGCTAGTTTGAATAGAACTAAAAATAAGCTTACAAGGTTTAACATCTATCTAGTGGGGCAAGAGGTTCGAGATAGATTTGCTGGTGGAATTGAAGCTTTTGCCAGACGGAATGCCTCTGGTCATCATGGTGATCACTCAAGGCACAGATCTCAAGATGACGTGCCATCATCAAAGGAAATTGTGAGTAATTGTTTGTGCATAATTGTGTTGCTTTAACTTTGTGTTGTTTTATTGTTCCATTTGGAGTAATTGCTCGCATTAGTGTTTTTCTCTTTCATGAATAGAAGTTGAATACAAATACAGATTGCTTCTAAACTGCTACTGTTTTTGGCTCAGCAAACTGATTCAGAAAGGGCTCGCTCCCTATCTCGAAATGGAAGTTCTTCAAAGAGGGCTGTTATATCAAACAGCCGACCAAGCTCCTCAGGTGAGCCGAGTGATAATCGCCGACTGTTCTCAACCAGTGGTCGGCTTTCTACAACCCAGAGGATTCAACCTCGGTTTGATTCTAAATCGTCATCCCTTGCTCGTACTGCAGCCACGAGAAGTGGCCGTGATGATACACTTAGGAGCTTTGAGCTCCTGACAATTGGCACCGGAAAGAGGAAATAAAAAGGACAACTATCACCCAATAAGATGAATTGAGGGGGAATTTTGTATTATGTGTATTATCCATTGTTCGGTTCATTCTGTCCGTCCGTCCGACCATCCATCCAAAGGCAGAGTTGCGATACTCTTTGTAACGTGCAAGGGATCCTTGCCATTATGTTATGATATGCTTCTAGACCTTTGAAAGGAAGAGAGAGAAGAGGTAAAAATCTTTGTTACATTTTCTTCTGAGTGGAAGGAAAAAAATTTCTGCTAAATAGCCGTTCTACTCTCCTTTTTACGCTCGCTTATGACAAGTGTGTATCAATTAATCATTTAGCATTGAATTGTTTACGATCGGTTACAATTTATTCTATATCTTGGAGAATCACATTCCATTCCATTGTGAGTCATTGGATTTGGTTTGATCATCACCCACCATCTGAAGGTTTTTGGTCCTCTTGTTCGCTAAACCTGAAAGAGAGTCTGTAAAGATGGGGTAGCAACTATTATTTCATATATGACATTATGAAAGTCAGTAATATATTAAAGGAAATATCCTATGTAAACTTATCTGTAATGTATTATTCATTTAATCTAAGCAATACCGTTAATAAGTATCAAGAAAACCACTACATTTTGTAGAGCAAAAGAAATACTATCAAATTTAGAACCAATTTCTGTTTTTAAGTAAAGATGCAAGGAAGAGGTAGTTGTGGTAAAAGCATGCGTCAGTCCTGATCGTCGATCATAACGATCAAACAGAGAAATGAATATGGTGCTCGTGCGTCCATGTTATCAAATGCTTCAGTTTCAGCCTTTCAAACGCTTATCCCTGTTATTATTCTTTCCTTTTGTTTTCTGAATTCTCCGTAAACTCACAAAGCTGAAGCTCCTCCATCTTCTTCAAAACAATCAAGTCAATACCACCTCTACCTCCTTTTCACTCGTGCATGTACTTCCTTCAATAAACTCGCCAATTCCCTTTCTTTCCCTCGTGCCTAGAGGCACAAGTCAAAATTGTTTCCGTTTGTTGTTTGTTTAAAATTGTGTTTGAGACTAGGGGTTGCTGTTAATTTTGGGATCTAGGGTTTTACTTAAAAGTGGCTGAATTGAACTGGGTTAAAGTTTAGTGATGGATGTAGAAGTAGTGGGCGGTGACTTGGCGTTTTTGGACGTGGATTTGTTACGGTTGCCGGAGTTTTCAACTTTGGCTCTCAAATCCCATCCTGCTCTTGCTGAAGAGCTTTTTTCTATCTGGCTTTCGCTTCCCGAGACTAGCAAATTGGTACTTCTGTAGATTTAGTTGTTTATTTATTCGTTTATTATTAGTTTTTGAATTTAACGTCATCAGCTTTGGTTTTTAACTTCAATTTCTCTGTTTTTGGTTAACGTAGTTAGCTTTGGTGTTTTACTAGTTTGTTATTTCCGTAATTGTTGACAATGTCCAGTTTAATGAAAATGATTCAGTTGTAAGTTTTTAGTTTCCTGTATTAAGAGCTCCGGTAATAGAAATATTTGGTTGTGCAAAAGCATGTTCGCAATTATATATGTGTTTGGTTGTCATTTAAAGATAAGTGGGTTATTGAGTCCAATATCAGTTTTACGGATAGAGTTTGGGAGGACTGCATATTATTTCAATGTCAATTAAGAATGATGGCTGATATTTGGTGATCAGTGGACTCAGCTGGAGATCATTTGACTTGCAGATAGATATAATTAACCAATGTTGTTGAAGTGTCTGAAATTATAAAGATTTTTTTTGGAAGAAATGAGTGGGACCAGTTTGGAGATGTGGAGTGTTGTTTTAATGGAGCTATGGTTTTGAACTGGGAATAGTGAATATGGATGGGTGAGTTTGGGGGGACTGCATATTATTTCAATGCCAATTAAGAATTTGATGGTTGATATTTAGTGATCAGTGGACTCAGCTTTAGACCACTTGATTTGCAGATGGATATAATTAACAAGTTTTGTTGAATTGACTGTAATTATAAAGACTTTTGTTTTTTTTTTTTTTGAAAAAAATGAGTAGGACAAGTTCAGAGAAGGTGAATGTTGTTTTAGCGAAGCTATGGTTAGGAACTGGGAATGGTTAATGTTGATGGGTGAAAGATGCTCATTAATAAGATTGAACAAGAGATTGAGGATAAGATTTTTCGTGATCTTTGTCATTTTATAAGGGTATTTTTTGATGATAGATATAGGATTAAGTATGTTTTATTAAAAACAAGTTGACAAACAAAATATAGTTAACACCAATTATTAATCTTGTGGGAAGGAAAATCCATAAATTGTGGTTTTGTTGTAGTTTAACATTTTCATTTTGAAACAGGAGGCCAAAAATATAATATCAATTAGAAATAGTAACCATTTTATTTATTTATTTTCTATGTTCGATTGGTTTTCTGATTTCAAGTTTTTGTCTTGATGGATATGGACATTTTCTTTTTTCATTTTGGTTCGTATTGGACTTATTGTTTCAATATGTTTCAGTCTGAGAAGTATTCCTTTTTGCGCTTTTTGACATAGGTGAAGTCTTTCTTGGCTGATGCAAAGGCGGGAACTTCCTTGAATGCCCTTGGGAATTCTACAAGTGTGAACATTTCTTCAGGCAGTTCGTTACCTTCAATGTTTCCAGCTGGCAGTACGCCTCCTCTTTCACCACGTGCTTCATCTGGTTCTCCTCGTGTTACAAAACAGAGGACTGGTCCTTCTTTTCTTGCTTCTCCGTTAAAAATAGTTAGTGAACCGGTATGTGAGGTCATTCCTCAGGTATGAACTACTGGTGTACTGTTCCACACTATTTGTAGAAAATGTTAATATTTTATGCATACGAGCAGACAAAATATTTGTCTGATGATTGGATGAGTGGATTCATGGTCACAATGGAACTCTTAAAATGTTTGCAGTTTTACTTCAAAAATGGGCATCCTCCCCCAAATGAAATGAGAGACCACTGTTTGTTTGAAATTGATCAACATTTTTATGGTCACATGGATGGACTGCATGTACAAGGTGAGGGTGCTTATGCTGTCTGTTGGATTCTGTTTGCTTCTTATGAATTATCTTTATAACATTCTTATACATTTAAAGATTTCTTTTTCTTCTCGTCTTTTATATTCCTGTGTCAGAGTTTAAGTCCATCACGAAGGAAACATGCAAGTTACCATCATTTTTCTCAACTGCTCTGTTTAGGAAGATTGACATTCATGGCACTGGTATTGTGACAAGGTAGGTTGTTTCTGTGTGGATCACTGCATTGGTAAAAAGTTTCTGATATTGGTAGCTTTGCTATTAATTTGTAACTTTTGAGGAAGTTTATATAAAGCAGAACTATGATTTATACTCTGACTGATAGAGAGGGCTGTTGGAAGCTTATGCTATTAATAATCATGTATGTTTCTTGTTGCTTTGCATGACTTGTTTGCGTTAGCATAAAGAAGTGGTTCTGTAGTCAAGTCCCATGTTCCCAGTCAAAAGAGTTTCTTGTGCTTATTGATTTTTGGGTGGACTGAATGATTCTGGACCGTTCTTGTCTCTTTTCATAGTTCAAAACCCTGGATGGCTAAATAGACCTTAATTGATGGTTTCTTATGGAGAAGTAATTACTGTGGTTTTCTTAGTGTATGGTAGCTTCTCTATTTTCTGCTTCTTTTTTCATTTTTTTTGTTTTGTTCTTTTAGGTAGTTAGTTGGCTTGTACATGGAAAGCTTGGGATTGTGGTTGTGATTTTTTTAGAAGATTTTCTTTCCTTTTTTGTTTTAGGAGTTAGCTGTGAGGATTGATATCTGGTATACCTTTGAACAACACTTGTTTAAAAATTTCTTGTGTTCCTATGTGGACGCTTGACTGGGAAATAATTGGGTGAGTATTCCTAGGGATTCTAGAAGGACTCTCCTTGGATCTCTTTTGGGTTGCAGGGGTACTTTCTAGTTGTGCTTGTTCCTTTTTTTAAGGAACATCGTGGTTTTTGCTATGAAGGAGCTTTTGGGTTTTTTGAAACTATTTACAGGTTTTGGATGATGCTTAGAAGTTTGCTTGTGAGAATATCTTAAACATGTTCACTTTAATTCTGTATCCTTTGGTGGTCTTTCTATAGACAGAGAGAGTGGATTTTTTTTTGTTGATCTGCAGTTCGGTCTGGGGCTTGTTTCTGTGCTTTCGTAGTATGCATCTACAACTATCACTGACTTCTTTAAAATATTATTTCAATATGCTTACACATGATTAATTTTATAGTTTTCTATTGTGCTAGATAGTGTTTTCTTTATTTAGGAATTTCAGAAGGTGAAACCGGCTGTATCCTTTCTCTATGAATCTCTACTGGTCCCTGGTTATCTTGATTGCTGAATGCTGATGATTCTTACATGTCTGTGTGTGTGTGTCCACATGTGCTTGTCCACATGTGCTCGCACATGCAGATATGAGCCTGTATTTGTTTTTTGAAGAGCATTACGAATTGATTTTGTATTTATTTTGTGTACTACTAGCTCATACACTTACAGATAATACATGCATGTTTATGGACACATCCACTTCATAGATTAAATCCTTTACAGAATTTTTGTCTGTAGGACTCCTGGTTTAAAGACACTATTATTCTATGAAAATCCGGTTTCATTAAGAATGTCTATGAACATCTTCTTTGAGAAGTGAATTTTGACTGATTTGCTTTACCCAGAAAAGAATAAGGTGACTGATTAACTAATTAAACATAATATTCAAGAAGTATGGCACCTTTGAGGTTCTCTATATGGCACAACTCTTTCCACATCACAGTTATTGTTTGTGTTGTAACTTGGTTTGCCATGTGATATATGGTAGGGATCAATTTGTTGATTTTTGGATGAGAGGCAACATGTTGACAATGGATTTAGCAAGCCGGGTGTTCACAATTTTAAAGCGACCAGATTGCAGTTACCTTACCCAGGTTATATGCATTCTATTTTATTTTTTTCATTTTTATTTTGGGGGTTGGGGTATTCAACTATAGTATACGGGGAGCAAGTAAGAGCTACATGAGCAAAACAATAAAATGCAAAAATCAGAGGAAAAAAAAAGCATTGTAGGAGACAAAGGATCAATCAATGTAAGAGGAAACTGTTGGTACGGAGTGATGAGATCAAAAACCTGGAGGATAATCTTCTTAAAGTTCATCATCTGCTCGCTGGAATTTATGGAAGGAAAGGGAAATTGAGGTTGCAGAGTGATTGGGTGACACTATTCTCAATTTTTTCTTCTTGAATGCAGGATAATTTCAAACCTGTTTTATGGGAACTTCTGGCATCTCATCCAGGGTTGGAATTTTTGCAAAAAACACCAGAATTTCAGGAAAGATATGGTATGATTACAATAAATTGGCGTGCTGTTTTATGGTGTGTGTGTGTGTATTCTCTCTCACACATCACGTCTGCAGACTTAGGCTGTTGCAACCTTTGCCCCCAACTTATATGGAAACTAACAGCTCTTAATATCATGCATTGAGAAGTAATTGCATTTTCGTTAAACTTAACGTGTGCCTCAACAAAGTATGAGTTATTGTTTATTCTAGATCTCTATTTGATTTTGTTCTGGAAAAAGTCATTAATTTTCCTCTTTGAGTGTGTCCTAAATTTGTTTCTGTTTCACATTAGAATTTATAACATTGCAACAATTAGGTAGTTCATTTTCAAGGTCATGTGAGAACTGGTAACTGTGCCTCTTATGTACTATATATCTTAATAATGAATGTAGCATGTAATGAATACGATTTGCTGTCAATCACTTTTGAGATAAATGAATTTTAAGATATCTAGTGTCTCTTCAGTGCCAAGTGCTTAGGACCCATTTGAGGTTGAAGTGATGTGGCTTTAATCTGCTGCTGCCATGAAATGGGATCACTAGCAATCCACTAAATGTCCATCTTATACTTTAACGACCATCTACTACTGGCCTTTAGGAAACATTTTAGTTGTTGTGCTTTCAAAATTAACGTGAAGCACAATGTTAGAAAAGGGCCCTTAGATGAAGTAATGTGTGTTGGCTTTGACTTATAACTTTTGTAATTAATACTATTTTATCATGATTATTATCTCTCTCTCCTTTTTTTTTTGTTTTTGGCATTTGAACAGCTGAAACAGTCATATACAGAATATTTTACTACATTAATAGATCTGGAACTGGCCATCTTACCCTGAGGGAGTTGAAGCGTGGAAACCTTATTGCTGCAATGCAGCATGTAGATGAGGAAGAAGACATTAACAAAGTCTTGAAGTAAGTCTGGGGGCTGAAAATATGCCCTGTAAAGTTGTGGATAAGAATGTTTGCTGCTGAAGACATGATTTCCTCTGTTTCTCCTGTTCAAGGTGCACTTAAGGAGTTTCCCACATTTGCATTTTTGCATACCAATTTGTGTTTTGGTATTTGGTGCACATAGAAGATAAAAATTTGCTATTTTTTTTGCTTTCTAGCATCCAACGGCTTAGAGGAATCTGCTATCTGTTTTACCTTGACCCAATGGCTTTCATTCCTTCTTGAAGACCAACCACATTGAAGAAAATATATTTCTTTTTGAGTTCATTTTTTATGCCTCAAAAAATCATGTATCATTTTTTCCATTTCTGGAATCATATTTTTCACATTTTTCTTGTGAGACAAACAGATTTATTGACGGATAAATGGAGGATGCAAACCTCTGTGCACAAGTAAATATAGAAATTATGAAATCAATTTTTAGAATTCTGTCTTGTCTGTTTTATGGAAGTAATGTCTTTTTCCTATTTCTTGTTAGTTCAGGTACTTCTCTTATGAGCACTTCTATGTAATATATTGCAAATTTTGGGAGCTCGACAACGATCATGATTTTTTTATTGACAAGGAGAACCTTATCAGATATGGTAACCATGCTCTTACCTGCCGAATTGTTGATAGAATATTATCTCAGGTTTGCATTTGTGTTGTCTTTTTTTTTTTAAATTTAATTTTTTTTTTTTTTTTTTTGTTGTAGTTGTTGTTGTCTTTTCTTTCTCTGGTTAACAAGCTTGGCTTTGAGCAGAAAACAATAATCTATGCATATATGCAACTGTATTTCAGGTTCCAAGGAAATTCACTAGCAAAGTTGTAGGGAAGATGGGTTATGAAGATTTTGTTTACTTTATACTGTCAGAAGAGGATAAATCTTCTGAACCCGCATTGGAGTACTGGTACATTTGCTCCCTTTTTCTCTGATGTGATGAAATATAAAGAAAGAAACTTCCTATACTTGGAAGTCTTATTGATTGCTTGATGAATTAAATTTGTTAATGTAATGTTGAATGACTGATTAACTGTATCTTGTTAGCCCATCTTCTTTCTGACTAGTGCATCTTTATGCGTGGGTACAGTGTATTTAGGTGTTTTGTGGTGCTTGGGTAATCTTTAATATATGATTAGATCGATTAGCTGGAACTGAAAGCAGCAGTTGGGCTGGCACAATTTGGTGCTGATTGAGCACTTTTAACTTTTCATCTCCCGTTTCTGTTTAAAATGCTGTCCGCATATTGTTGCCTTGGCCCTTATTGGATAGCAAGAAATTTAGCTTTAATCATCCTTCACTAATTATTCATAGGATTCAAAATTTCCTCGTACATTTGTACCTCCATATGAGCCACCACTCACTGGGTTTTTTAAGTGAAAGCATACATTTTGGCCAAGCTAATGGCAGGATTTTATCATGATAAGCATTACTTTGTCTCCGTGCTCTATAATGAGCTTGGAATTGTGTAAACTAGACAAGTTGGCATGCTTTGGCAAGCTAATATATACATGTAGATATATTTTATGCAAATAGGTGGCGCATGAATTTCAAATCTGTATATGGCAATTGACTACTCTTTCCCATATGACATTTAAGCTAGAGACCCATGCATGATCAGCCAGATGTAGTGGACCATAGAGATTTTACCAGCTATGATTCCTTGTAAAAGGGCCTTGTACCTTCTAATTCTTTCTCTTGGTGAAACCTTCATGTGGAATGAATTATAAATAGTTCTGAATCCTTTATTTGGACTGCCACGTGAATAAAGTTGTTCCGGATTCTTCCTTTCTATGAATAACCAAAAGATGCTGCTATTCTTCAATTGTTGGCTCGAGGTTGAAATAGATCCTAAAGTGTTTTTACTTCATTTCTTAGTAATTATTTTATTGTATTGTTGATATGTTGGTGACCTGTTGCTTGATTCAGGTTTAAATGCATTGATTTGGATGGGAATGGACTGCTCACACCAAATGAAATGCAGTTCTTTTACGAGGAGCAGTTGCATAGGATGGAATGCATGTCCCAAGAGCCTGTGTTATTTGAGGATATATTATGCCAGATTGTTGACATGACTGGACCTAAGGTTTCTTGGTTTTTGCCTAGGACTTGTCTTTGGCTTTGAGTTCTTTGTTTAAGTATGTGTTTGGTTTTCAGGGCGTCATAGTTGATCCTTAATGTGATTTACAGAATGAGGGCTACATCACTCTGCGTGACTTGAAAGGCTGCAAACTATCTGGAAACGTTTTCAATATTCTTTTCAATCTCAACAAATTCATCGGTTTTGAAAGTCGTGATCCGTTCCTTATCCGTCAGGTAAGTTGATGTTTTCTAATATCCATCTCAACATCAATGTCAGAAACTGCACAGGGATTGATTACAAGATATTATTGTATTGCTGTTAGGAGCGTGAGAATCCAACTTTGACAGATTGGGATCGCTTTGCGCATAGAGAATACATAAGACTTTCCATGGAAGAAGATGCAGAAGATGTTTCAAATGGAAGTGGAGATATGTGGGATGAATCTCTTGAGGCTTCCTTCTGAGATTAATTCTTAGGTACTTCCCTATGTGTTTCTTTTTTGGCTTCTTTTTGCTAATCCAATCAAAAATTAAATTGATGAACATTCTAATATTAGTTTTTATCTCTATTTTTAATATTATTTAAATTTTTTTTTTACTTCAAATTTTTTGATGGTTGTGTATATATATTATGTGTTATATTGTAGTAAAAATTCATGGTAACTTTCATAAAATATAGTAAAAATGAATGACTTATAAGTTTTTTATTTATTAAGCGCATTTAAAAAGATAACCTTTAATGACTAGCTGACTACCTGTTCATAAACTTTATAGTGTGAGCAGAACATTCTATTAACAGTGTGGAGGTGGTGCGCTTAATGGACCATAATGACAACTTTTGACAATAATGGAACTTAATTGATATATTCCATTCACCTTGTAGGTACATAATTTTACCCCTATCTCAACCTACAAGTACAAATCATACAAATCTGTTTTCAAAGTTGGTGCAGGAGAGATTTATAGATAAAAGGGCAAACCAACTAGCTTCTTCTTCTTCCTCTTCTTCTTCTTCTTATTATTATTATTATTAAAATAAACTAATATATAAATTATTTTTTATTACACGCATTGCGTATACATGTCTATACATATACACAAAAAGTGTGGACTCACTACAAATTTATGTCATGTTCATGAAATTAATCAGGATTTTTGAATTCACATAAATTTTAGTTGTTATATAGCATGAATAAATGTAGTTAATACAATTTTTCTTTTTTAAAAGTTTTTATTCGTAAATTTCTAATTGTTATTCTTTCTTGCTATCAATTTCTTTTTCTTTTTTTTTTTAAACTATAAGCAATATGATCTTTTGAAATTTATTCATTTATAACAAAAATATGTTGGATAACTTTAAAATATTGGAGAAAATTAATGTAAAAATCTTTGATAAATTAAATTCTTTCAATAATTTCATTGATTATTGTGGTCTTTTTTCGGCATGGATAGAGCACTTATTATCCTTGTCATTTCTTGGAGATGGATCACTCATCTTTGCCCAAGTTTTGTTTAATTTAATTACTTGTGGGACTGAAATTCTATGATTAAAAAAATTAAAATAATAAATTTTGAATTTTTTTTATTTATATACAATTTAATTTATATTTTTGTATTAAATTTTAAATGAAATTATTCAAATTTATATTCATAACATTTGCACATTTAAATAAAATGGTAATAATAATTTACAAATTTTAAACATTACATCATGAACGCTATTATTATTATTATTATTTCCATTATCAGAATGTTAGAATAAATACAATAAAAATAAAAAAAAATTACTTTCTTGATTAAGAAAAATAAAATGATGAAAATCAAACAATTAACCATAATCACCAACTTCCACCTTATAAACTTGTAATCCATAATTAATCTAAAATATCACAACTAACAAGACATATGTTAGAACAAAATATCAAATTTAAAAAAAAAAGACATTTTCTTATTTATCATAGCAGTTAGGATGTTTTTCTCATCCTTGGCTATTCGAGTTAACTTCACTGGGTGCATGACTATGTATTGGGTAATTTAAATTAGAAATCATATAGATTTGTAGTTAAAAAAAATATATTGAAAAATAAACTCACAATAATAATACCAAATTAAATTTTATTTATACAAAATTATTTTAACAAACTAATTCTTTTCTTTGTTTCTGTCATTTATATTTTGTTTTCTTTTTTAAGTTGTTATGATAGTAAGATGGATCTAGTCACAAATATAGATGTGTGTGTGCATACACATACATACATGTGTATATCTATACACACACACACACAAATATATATATATATATATATATTCATTCTTTTAAGAATTATTAATTGAATTATTATATTTTAATTTTATAATATATCATTATATAATCAATTGGTTTAATTTGTTTTGACATTATTGATCTTAAAAGTAATTTTATTTACTTGAATGTTACCTTAAATAAGATTTTATCAATTTTAGTCAGCAATTATTACTAATACAGTTAATAATGATCAATAAAGAAAAGAAAAAAATATTTATAATTAAATGACTATATACTTAAATAACTATTTTTGATTTTTTTTTTTATAGTTTCGTTAGATTTATAGAAGAAAATATAACATTATAATAACATTCAATACAAAATTAATGTGGGAAAAAAAGATAATTATTAGAATAATTTTGATTTTAAATAAAAAAATCATATTTATCGATTTTAATTATACCTTACTATAATTACATCACATTATTAAATAAAAATATATTTAACATAAAATATATCAATATAAATATTTATCACATACGTTAATAATTCTTCACTTTTGTTCGATAATTAATATTTATCATATATACTCGCCACTTCCTTAATCAATTGTTAATTATTTTGTTTGGCAAAAATTGCAATCTTAAAGCCATGTTACTATTATAACACCACATACAGATAGCAACATAAGGTTGAATTTTGATGAAAATATAAAATTCAAGACCTTTATTACAATAAAACAATAAGATTTATAAAACTATGATGTGATGTAAAAGAAATGAATTTGTCCTTAAATGGCTATTAGAGCAACACATTTTCTTTAGTGCTAAATTAATGTAATTAATTATGACAGTCATTGCTGATGGTGATTACTTTAAAAGCTGAGATTTTGTGCTATTAGTGAGCCGTCAATTTTGAACTTTTATTGCCAAAGTTGGAATATGAACCTTATTTTCATTCATGGTAAGATATCTTAGGAGAAGATACTATATATGAATGGCATTAATATGTTACCTTAAAAATAATTGTAACATTATATTTGTCCTTTCCTCAATGTGTTAATGAAAATTTAAGACCAATGTTGGTTGTCTAATTGAAAGAACAATGAGAATGGAAATACAATTTTAAAAAATGGAAACTTCATAACAATTTCTATATTATTATCAAAGAAACAAATAGCTTTCCAAAAATGAAAAATCGAGAAAAGGGTAATAATATTTGGATTCTTAAATATTTATTTGCTTGTTTTAAATCAAATTTTATAATGAAGATATTAATTTGTGATATATATATATATATATATATATATTTAATTTTTTTAATGTAAATATAGGATTAATAATACCCATGCATTCTAGAAGAAATTATCAAATTGATTAATTACAATATCATAATTACATACTTCCTTTAATGCCTTTGCCTTTGATATCCCAATGAAATCTATAGCCGTAGCACATAGATTCTTCTATAAAAACACCATCATCCTTTCCTAATTCATTACACCCCCACTCCCCTCCCTCACGCAAGTTAGCTGTTATAATTGTTTTATAGCATTAAATTGGTCAAACTATTTTATGAACAATGCCAAAAGAATTCTGCTAGACACATTAAATACTTGGCTGCAAACACTAATGCTCTGCCAGGCCAACGCATCATATTACAGGCAAGATTGCACTATCATTCATCACAAAATTACCTATAAATTCATAATAATGTATCACTGTAAGCTCATTCATTCATTCATTCGTTTCGAGTTCTTGTATTTCTCTTCTTCTTTCTCCGAAAGAGAAATCTTTCGATCTTGGGTTTGAATAATATCAGCATGAATATGAACATGTATGATCTCAATAATCATAAACGAAACAGGCCTTTTGCCACTACGCAAATCGCTTGTCGAATATGTGATCAAGTGTTTTTAAGCACTCAAGCTCTCATTAACCATATCGAAACTCACATGGTTGATGATGATCAAACTGCTGCATCTCGAAGGCAGACTGAACTCAGTCTCACGCCCCTTCAGAGAGCACATCATCATCGCCAGTTTGCAAACCCTAATCCGAATTTCCCTCACAGTAATATTCCTTCACAAACCCCTCTGCAACTGCAACTGCAACCCCAACAGCCAATCCAGAGTGGCTACATGAATTCACAGCCGTTACCTGCAGAAAGAAAAACCGTTGTTGTTCCCCCCAACCCTAATAGTACTCCTGGGAGTATTATCTGGGATACGTTTCCAGTCACACCGTCGCAACGCTCGTCGTTGTCGAGGAAAAGCTTGGTATTCGGGCCGCAGCTGTCGCGTAATAATTCTGGGCAGCAGTTTGTGCCGATGCGGCGTCTAATGATGGAAGAGCGTTCTAGCAGTTACTTCACCAAGCCCTTAATAAACCAGTTGCAGAAAGCTATCCCGGACGTCGTGAAGCCCGTCGAGAGAGGAGATGAATCCAACAATGGGATTTATGATGCTGAGATGATGGATTTGACTCTGAAGCTTTGAAATCATGAAACCTTAGGCTTAGGGTTTTTAATCTTAGTCATATTTCTTTTTTCTAAAAAAAAAAATATAGTGGATAGAAATTAAGAGTAGCCATTTTAATTTTTGCAGTGTTGTAATCAAAGATTTATTTATTTTATTGTTATAATTATTGTCAGAAGCATCATTTAATTATATTTTCATTGTTATGATTTTGTGTGTACAGTAAATGCTTTGATTTGCAGAGAGAACATAAATTTTAAAATAATTAACAGTCAAATTTAAAATATATAATAAAAAATTTAAAATATTTAATATTAGAATTAAAAATTTAAATATAAAATACATAAAATATATTATAAACAACCTAAATTATTTGTTGTTTTCTTCAATTGTGAAATTAAGAGCATAATGAATTAATTATACGGGATGATATTCAATTCTTCGTCCTCTGTGTGTGTCTATAGACACACACGTGTGCGTGTGCGTGTGCGAGCGAATGATATTTAGGTTATTTGTTGTTTTTTTAGTTATAGAATTAAAAATTATACGTAGATAATAAGTAATTCTTCATCCGAACAGCATGGATGCACATGAAAAAATTTCAAAGCATTTGTTGTGTCATCGGTTAAAAAAATACTACAATCTTAAATGCAATTAATAAAATTATGCAAATTTGGAAGGTATAAGTTTTCTATTAGAAGTAATATAAGCTTTAACTTCTATATTTGCAAAGCAACTTTTGGAATGTAATCTATTGGTAATAACATTTCAAATTTAGGTTTTTGTTCAACACACTTCATTGTTTTGATATATTCTTACAAAATGGTAATGTTGTATGACATGTAACTTTATTTTTAGTTTAGAATTTTAAAGCATTTAAAAAAAATTAAATTTCGGTGTCTTGGACAAACTATTTATTGTATTTTGTATTTTATATTTTAAATTTAAAATTTTTTTAAATTATTTTTGAAAAATTAGGAGTTATTGGGCAAAAAATAAGGGGATCTTGAGGTACTAGACCAAAAATCAGCGGGTTCATGGATACATACTCATATTAATCAAAGTCAAAATACAGAAATAATCTCAACTTTTAACTTTTTAAAAGTTAACAGAAATAACACAAGAGGATACATTAGTATTTCTTCATAAATAAAGAAATACTGAAATATGAGGTCAAAAATTGAGGTATTGAACATATTTTTTGTACTATCACGAAAGTTAAAATTATTATAAAAATTAAAATTATCATAAATAAATTTTGTACTTTTTAATTTTATGTTTTAAATTTGATTTACAACAAGAAGTAGGTTTAGTTTGTCTATGACGAGATCTTCAATTCATTTTGATCATAATTATTTTTTAGAGATTTTATTAATCTATTCTTTTTTAATTTTTTAAAATTAGCAATTTAGATGTAAGCTAAATGTACACTCTCTTTAAAACTATACACAATTATTAATAGGATATTTTTTACAATATATAACCAAAATTGAAATAAGATTCATCACACCTTTACTCTTAATCATCTTCTCGTTGTTAATACAAAGATTTTTAGTGTCCTCAATTAGTAGAACAACTTTATTCTAGAATTTAACTTTTTCAAAATAACCAAAAAAAAAATAGAACAGCTCATCGTAGTCATACTGATTCTAAGCTGATATGATTTCAAGGATTTTCTTGAATATCTAAATTATCAAAATTTATAATCTATTAAAAACATATTATTCTTCAATATATTAAACACGAGTAAATTAGGAGTATATCACGAACTATTATTTTACCCACAAAAAAAATTATAAGATTGAGAAGAATAATAATGAGACGCAGATATCGTAGTTCAAATAATAAGGACGTGAGTAGTAATATATATATATATATATATGTATGTATGTATATATTTAAGCATTTATGTATATGTATGTACGTAGGTATGTATATTTTAATTTGGTTCTAGGTGTTGGATTTTTAATACATAATTTAAACATTGGGCATAGCAAATTAATTTGGGATTCAACATCATTTAACGATCAAAATCTTTATAATTTTCTAAAACGTAATAACTTGAAGAGTCATGGATAATAACGATCTGCGACTGCACATATAGAAGAACGCATGCCCTACCGTTGTAACATGCATCATTAATCGCTAGGCGTAATTTATAAATTTTCGAGTGAACAAAGAAAAAAAAAAACCTTTCAAATTCTTGAATTTTAAATTTTTTAAATAACTTTAAATATTACAATTGAATGTTATCAATAAAAAAAATTAAAAAATGATAAAAATATTAGAAAAGTTTTAAAAAAATTTCTTCTAAATTTCTTGTAATGTCTAGCAGACAATAGACAGGGGTCAGGCATGGCCACAATTTTGTTTTTACCAATTTAAACGAATAAAATAATTTGGTTTTTAGAAATTTAGAAACCAACATCGTTCAATTCAATTTTTTGTTTTTGTGTAATTATTAAATTTAATATATTTTAATTTAAATTTTGAATTGACATAAGTAAATTTTTTAATAAACCACCAACAACAAAGTGTCACATGACATTGTATTTTCAATAATTTAAAAGAATTCTTTCCCTTTTGCTTTTGTTTTATCAATTTTAATTTTAAAATTGAATCGTAATTTTTTTTTTTTTTATAATGAGTAAACCAAACATTTAGTTTGTATTAGTTCCGTTTGATTTTTCTAGTTTTTAATATTTTTGACCCAATCCTAGTAACAGATACACTCAATCCTTATGCATCTTGACTTCATAAACATCAAGTCTTCATTAAAGAACACGTACAAGGCCCTTTTAGTTCTTTTGAAACACAATACATGAATACCTTGCAGGACCTTTGGAGACATGTACATCACAACCTATGTATAGACAGTATCTATTTTTTTTTTATTATGTCCTATTTCATTATTGACCAATTGTCAATCTATATATATATATATGTATATATGTAGGCTAATATAAGAGTTTAGATTGGGAGAATATTATAATTATATATGCATATCTAATTACTCTCATCCCATCCATTTTAGGAGTAGTTTAGGACAAAATTAACTTTTAAGAAGTCGAACGTTTCTATTTTATTTTGTTGTACTTTTAGAGTCTTTCGTAGTGAAAAACTTTAAATCCTAAATCAAACTTTAACAATTCAAAATCACATTTAAATTTTTTACTAACAATTTTAAATATGACAATTAAGTAGTATCTAAAATAATTTGTTCACTTATAATTAAAAATATTTAATGAACAAAACGATAAAAAAATTTTAAATAATTTTTTAATTTTGGTTTGTTCATTAATGCAACAATTTTAAAGAAAATTTATTCTATAAAGTTCTCTTTATGTTTGATTGATAAATTATTTATTTAATATTTCTTTATACGTAATGATTTAAAAATTATCAAAAATCTTCTTAAAAAAATATGTAGAAGTTTTCTTTGATTTCAATGTAACACAAGATAAGAACCCTTCAAAAAGATCTTGTAAATGGTAGATAACATTGTAGTATACATTTATATATATATAGTCTTGAATTATTGCATGAATGATTAAAGATTAAATTTTCCTAGAAAAAAAAGGAAGAGAGACACAGAGTGCTTGAGAAATATTAAGTTTTATAATTACGACTTACCCAGGCAACCTCTAAAGCTTAACCAAGACTTACAAATATGCTTTTAATTTTTTACTATGATAATTCAAGCAAAGGTTTTGCTACCATAAATGTCTAGTATGGCACATTAATGGTTTGGTGAACCTTTTCTCAACAGAAGGACCAAAAATTCACTATAAAAGCACCTCGCCCTTTGCCTTTCTTCACTTGCCAAAGATTATTTACTGTACTTCTTTTTCTTTTTCCTCTGCCTTCGATTTCGCGAGCTTTTGCATTTATCACTTTTTTTTTTTTTTCCAATTTCCTTAGCCATGTCTGGGTATGGTTGGTACTCATCAGGAAATGGAGGTCCTAATGGTTTCAGCCGTGCTCAACCAATTCATCATTCAAACTCAGTTCAAGAAGAGTGTGTAATATGTCACCTTGTCTTCGATAGCACTGAGGCTCTCATAAACCACTATGATAGTCATATGAGAGATGGGAATCTCAGCCGTGCTATAAGAGAAGGAAATTTGCCTCCAGCTCAAGCGGTTGGCCAAAATAATTATGTGCGTGTTCAAAACCAAGCAGCTTCGCAAGCTCAAAGAAGCCTTGCTTTTGGTCATGACCAAAACCAAAATCTCCTTCCTCAAGCCATACCGTTAGCCAGGGCCAGTCATACAATTATACAGCGACGACAGATAGATCCTATTGTCAACTATGTAGCGCGCAGACAAAATTTTGCACCTCCTAACATGGTTAGGCCAACTGGGGCTCCTTTTGCTCAGCCAAATCAACCTATTGTTGTCCCAGACGAAATTGAGTTGGACTTTGATGACGAAGAGAATAGCGACACCGACGATTCTATCAGTTTGGATTTGAACTTAGGTCCTAATTGAAAACCTGAAGAACATTGAAGATGGAGATTTATGTTTTGCTGACCTTGTTGCTGGTGTTATTATTATTGTTGAGTCATGTGTTGTCCTTATTATCGTTGCTATAGTCGTTTTTTTCTTGTCGTTGTCTTCAGTGTTGTTACTTCGTTGTTAATTAAGTCATCAGTAATAAAAGCTTGTTTATTTACTTTTGTTTCTTTTTCAACTCTGGATGGTGTGATTTAATTTTGATGCATGGTTAACTCTTTTCTTGATTGCTTTTTTGTTGGCAATTCATATGTTGATTCTAATCCATACAAGTTTAAATTCAGAAAACAAGTGAATGTTATGGAATAACCAAAAATCTTAAAAAGGTTCATAATTCAACAAAAAATTATTCTGTTTTAAGAAAAAAAATCACAAATATATCTGTTAATTAGTGGGGGATCATTGCTTCTTGTTAACAAACATCTGCTTGACCTAATGATAGAGTGACTACAATTAAGTTGGCTTTAATGTTGTCTAGAATATTATGGAATAAGACAACAGTATTTAATTTGTAAACTAAGTTGAAAATCTCTTGTAATATTTTATGTTAAAGAATTATTTTTCAATTATATAAAATATTTCACTTTTAATTAGTCATAGTTTTAAAAGAATGCATGGATTAAGAGTAAAACAAAAAATAAGATAAGCATTACACGTAATTGTATATATCTAAAATTTACTCTTTTAGTAAGTTTTTTCTCGAATCTTCCGTGACAGCTAAAATACTTAAATCGTCAAAATAGTCACGTATACATAATATCATTGTCTGTAATTTGTCATATTTGTGGAATGAATTGAATGTAAATTTATCATTTTAATAAATTTCTTCTTGAGTTTCACAAACAGCGAAGATACTTAAATTGTCAAAAAATTTTCTTATAAAGATATAATACCAACTTTGCAACCCAACTGACGTGGCATTTCAAACGACAATCATTAATTGGTGTCTAACATATAACAACTATTGATTAACACCACATCAATTGAAATACAATTTTTTTTAACTTGATAAATGTAATATTATTTGTTTGAGTAAATGTCTAATTTATAATTAGTTATCTTTTAGCATTATTTACAACTATCATATTTAAGTTTTCAAAAATTTCCTATATACAAATTATCATTATTGAGATTTTGTAAATTCTTGCAATAATTATGTGGTGGTGTGGTTCAAATGAGTGAATGATAAAGTCTACATCTAAAATTATGATTCATATTTTAAATTTTCATTTTAATCTTTTTTAATTTTAAAGTAAACTATATATACGTATGTACCTATACCTATACATATATATACGTATACATGTATATAAATTAGTATAAATTAGAGTAATACGACACATTCCAATTAATTTTCTTAAATTTTTTATATTTAGTGACATTTCTATCTTGGATTTGCTAATGAAAGTGAATAAGAGATTATTTTAAAAGCTGTAAAAACTCACCATTCAATAGATAAATAACAAATCACTTACAATGGTAGATGGTAGAGCTTGAGATATTACTCGAAGAAATGCAATAATACCTTGATTTTGATGCACAGTTAACTGCAATAACTTTAAGATATCACTTAAAAAATATAATAACTTTCCTTTTTCATTTCTTCCTTGTTGATAATTAATCCATTGATTTTAATTTGTAAAAGTTTAAATATAAAAACCTACGAAACTATTAAATAAATTTAACAAAAAATCTTGAAATTATTATCATTCCACAAGATTTGTCTTTTAAAATAAAAAAAAATCATAAACATATTTGTGAGTGGAGGATCACTACTTTCTAGTAACGTACATGTAAATTTGGCATGTTTACTATAATGTTAGAGATGACTATTATTAAGCTGACTTGAGTGTTAATTAGGATAGGATAATCACATATCTCACATTTTTACATAACTAAAAAAAAAAATCTAAAACATGTAATGATAATAGAATTTTATTAAATCAATTACACGATAAAATTACAGCATAAAAATTTTATATATCTATTATTATTGTAGTGGTAATATGATTTAAAATAGTCGATTGATTATGCTAAAGTTATATGACTATTTGTAAATTAAGTTAGAATTTCTCTTGCAACAATTTTATTTTAAAGTAAGTAATTCTCCATTCCTATCTATTCATACTTTTTGAAAGAAGGGTATGAATGAGAGTGAAAAATACAAGTATTAAAGGTGTTTGTATATATACAAATTTGCACTTCTAATAGGTTGCTTCTTGATTCATTGCGAACAACAACTGACATATTTAAATTGTCAAAATCATCATGTATATAAATTATCAGTAATTGTAATTTGCTATGTTTTTGGAATGAATTGAATATATCATGTATATTATCTATTGACTATTTACACAATTACTTGTATATTTGAGTAGAGAAATGTTGCCATACAAGGGGTGATACATTCTTTGTAATTATTAGATGTGTCACTCATTAATTGATATTACATAATTATAGTATAGCCTAAACAAAAGCAGTTATTGATCGATATTAAGCAACACAATTTGCAGTGTTATTCATGCCATTATATGTCTAATTGTCAATTTGTTGTCTTTCAATTTATTTAAAATTGGCATATTTAAGTTAAGAAATGTCTATGTAAGAATTTTTGATCTATATTTCAAATTTTAATTCTGATTTTATTTTTAATATGAGAGTAAATTTTTAGGATTAGGATTCTCTTATGATATAAACTTTTGTAAGTGTATTATCATTCATCGGAGATATGTCCAATTGTTGATTAACTATTTTTAGTGTTGTTTACAATTTGTATATCTAAATTTTCAAAAATTTCCTCTCTCTCTCTCTCTCTCTCTCTCTCTCTCTCTCTGTGTGTGTGTGTGTGTGTGTGTGTGTAATCATTAATGAGTGGTTCAAATGACTTTCTTAATGTATAAAGTTGCAATCTGTATTTAAAAATTTTCATACTCATCTTTTTTAATGGTATTAATGATTGAGTACTTGTGATTGGCAAAATATATTAATTAGTTTAACAAATAGTCAAAAACACTTAAATTCGTTAACTTTTACCATTTTTTTAAGATGAAACTATGTAAATAAGTTGTATAGAGGCCATATCAATTCATGTTAGTTTTAATCACTTAACCACGTACATTTATCATATTATCCTAATTTTTATCTAAACGGACATTTTCAACTAAGAGGATTGATAAATTTTTGAGTATATTGAAAATCATTAGGCCTAATTAGTACATTAGGCTAACTTGAGAGACTCAACAATCATTTACCCATCTTTAAGCTAGAGTATACTTTGGGCATAAAGAATCTTTTGTGATTTATCCTTTTACTTGAACAAATACAAGTTTGTGATCAGTATTTAATAAAAATATGGATAAAATCAGAAAGTAGATTCTCACCATAGATAAATAAATGTATACACATTAAACAATTTTTCAAACACGCAAGATTAGAATTCTAAGTCTTCCATAGTGGCATTAGATACATTTGCATTAAAGAGGAATTTTGGTTCAAAATTTAGATACATATAACCACTTACGTTTGTTTATAAAATTATCAATAAATGAAAGGAAAACTATATGTAGGTCGAGGTAGCTCTCACGCCAACTCTCAAAATTTTATGAAGATGGTATGATATATGATTATTTGTAAAGTTTAACCAACGTTGCCAATTTATTTTATTTTTATATTTTATCCGACTGTTTTTTACCTCTTAATTTCAATTTTTTTCTTAAAAGGAATTGCTAATAATCGATTACGTAGACTTAATTTGCAGGTCTGATTTTTGAATGGAAGCCATCAAATGAGGGTTAACATTGATACATTGGTTAGGTCCGTAAACTTCAAGCACCGAAAATTCATGGGCATGATTGTTTGCAGGTCCTGGTTTTCCGTTTAACCAAGCATTTCCCTTCAAATAATGGCAAACCCTTTTAATTCTAATTCTTTAATGAAAGATCTTAAAATAGATTTGGTCAAATTTGTGATATTACTCGCATCTATTTAATCCATTACTTTCCCCTAAAACATCTGATCCAGATTCATGTCTCCAGGAAAGGCTGGGAATCTGTTTTGAGGATGAAGGATTTGTGGATTGCGTAAAATGGTTTTACAAAACATGTTGTAGAGATTAGTTTCCATTAAACAAAACTGTACTTCCAAAATAATTAGGTTTATAATTAATCCACAATAGTTGAAAGAGATTACAGGATAATTATGGGTACCTTTCTAAACCAGATTAAGTCACAGGCTTCTTGTTTTCTACAAGATAAATACAAAATTGCTCGGCTGGCCTTCACTGATGTTTCTGAAGCAGAACTGTAAGTATTCTTTTGATCGAATGAATTCCAATTTATAGAATTAGTGTCACTATATATGTACACACTGTTTTCATGCACTTTCATGTTCATAACATTACACTATGAACGTATATATGTAAAGGTTGGCTGAACAAGCGACCAACAATGATCCATGGGGGCCGGATGCAAAAACAATGACACAATTAGCAGAGGCAGCATTTGACATAGATGATTACTGGCGAATTGCTGATGTTCTACACAGAAGGTAACTGAGAAACATTTGTGTAATGTAAGGTTTTAGTCAACATGAGAATTGCATTTTACTGTGTCTAAACTAATTTGAAAATTCAGGTTTAATAGCATTGACTGGAAGCAATGGAGGCAATCTTATAAATCATTGGTGCTTCTTGAATTCTTGCTAACTCATGGTCCTGAAGCTTTTGCTGTAGAATTTCAAAGCAATACTGTTATAATTCAAGAGCTTGGATTTTTTAAACACATTGACGACAAAGGGTGATTACTGATATTGCTGATTGTCCACCATTTTATTTGCTTCAATGTAGCACTAGCAACTCTGGCTATTTTTGCGGGCTCATGTAATTAATTAACCGTTGAAAAAATTTGCTGTGAATATCTGTGTAGGTTCAACTGGGGTGCTAACATGCAAAAGAGATCAGATCATGTACTAAAGCTGTTAGAAGGAGGACAAACTCTGAAAGAAGCACGTTTAAAAGCCTTAAAAATAACGAATGAAATCCATGGATTCGGAAGTGGAAACTTTACAGTTTCTCCTACCTCGTCAATTATTTCACCAGCTTCCTCCGAAGCATCGGGTTCATCCTTCGGCTCGTATATTTCCACAAATTCAACATGGAATGGAGCAAATGGCAATCCATCGAACAAACTTGAAAAATATCCATCACCCTCGAAAGCAGCAGCCATTGCAAATTATTCACAAAGAGGCATACCAGAAGAGAACCTTAAAAACAATAGTCTTGAAGGATTGCATCTCTGGGATAGCTCCCATGGTGAAGAAACAGGTTCTTTAATTGAATCCGATTTCGATGAAAACGAAGAATCAAATGGTTTATTCAGTGGAATTCGCTCG
Source organism: Swietenia macrophylla (assembly GCA_032401905.1). NCBI lineage: Eukaryota > Viridiplantae > Streptophyta > Magnoliopsida > Sapindales > Meliaceae > Swietenia > Swietenia macrophylla. Next base: position 3,144,590 of record CP135582.1, read on the forward strand.
AAGTTTTCTGGCATGAGTCCTAAGAAATTCAATGGTGGCAAAGTGCCCTTCAGGAGTTTTTCTGATATTGATAGAAAATATTCCAAGAAAAAGATGTACCGCCAATATTCTATGGGATATTAGTATAACAATGTGAACATGTACAATTTTCTTTTCATTTTTATTTAGATTATTGTAATAATGGTGACATAATTGAGAATAAATGCTCATGCTGTTTTCTGTTGCAGCATCGCTGTAGAATTAGATGAACATGGGTAATTGATCTCTTTTAAATATTTTCATTAGTATTTTATTTAAAAAAATGGGTAAAGTGCTTTGTTTTGGAGGTTTTTATGTGTAATGAAAATAATTTATATGCTCATAGCCTCGTGCCAGTCCCTCAAAGCCTGCAACAGAATTTATGTAATGAAATTACAGTGACAGTTTAATAATTATCGACGAGAAATGAAATTTCTTACTAATATAGAAGAAATCAGTAAAAATTTTGAAATAAAAAAATTAGTCAGTCATAAAATTTTTAAGTGTCACAATATATTTATCTAGCTTGAGCCAAACCAGAAGTTGGAGTACTTATCAGAATTAAATAAATATTAAGTGTAAATTAATTGCACTGAAATCTTGATGTGATCTACCAAATAAACTGACTTGCTAGCTGAGTTTGTTATATAAATACAACACACATATTTTCCTGGAAAATAGTGGCCTAACTTCTGAATGAATATGTTGTTAATGAAAGCCAAGAAATTGAAAGGCAGCAGCAGGACTATTTATTTATTTATTTATTTATTATAAATAAATTTTATTTATTTATTATAAATTTATTTATATTATTTATTTTTATAATTTTTAAAGTATTTATATTTTATATAATAATTTTTTATTAAAATTTAAAATATAAATAAATTAATGGTGTTCCGACATCGGACATGAACCATGACACTTTTCTTCTCAACCGTGGAGCACTGTATATGAAAACAAATACAGTACGTTGATTGATTGATTGATCCACAAAATTTTACTAAAACAAATGTTGGCGGTGGGGGAGTAAGACCAATAATTGTTGTAATGACAACTTTCCCGTAACTTCTCTCTTGCCTGGCGAGTCATCGATTGGCTAAGCCACCTTCTTGACCTCATCATCATGGGCATACTCTGTAATCCCTCAAGAAGACCTCAAACACGGGGCAACTTTCATGGGTCTCTCCCTATCACTTTGTTAATAATTTCAATCTAATAATAATAATAATAATAGCCCATTTTTCCAACTATTTTATTCTTATTTTTTTTTTTATTTTTTATGACTTTATTATGTTCGAGTTATTTTGATTTCCAAGTAGAACCTATTTTATTATTATTATTATTCATCAACCAATCAAGCTTAAGAAATGTGATTAGTGATATAATCAAAGCTATTAAGAGCAGATTATGATTGTTTTGACTAAATCCGCCAACCAAACACTACGTTAAAGTTGACGACAAATAACAATGTTACCGTTGGAAAAATAATTAAAAGGTTATTCTCGTAATTTTATCTAACAAATATTAAAACAACGACTTCATTGTCGAATTCTCGTCTTACACTGCACCGGCATTTCCCATTGTGTTTTGTCAACTTTAATACAATGACCATTCCACCCCTGTCGTTTTCTCTTTTTTACTCCTGACGACATCAAATTCTTCTTCTACTCAACGTTTGCGATAATATTATTTTCTGGGATGAGGAAAAATATGATGTAGTATCACTCTTTCCAGCTGGTAAAGCATCCGAAGACAAACAACAAAACAATCTTTGGAACTTCTTTCTCTGAAGCCAATGCTCTAAGAGACGCACTTTTCTTTCTTTCTCTCTCAAAAACGCTTTTCCTCTTTTGGGTTTTCTCTGCATAACTTTTCTGAGCAGAGTACACTGAGCAGCTTCCTTTATGATGGGGGAGAGGGGAAGCTATTTATAAACCCAAGATTGAACATGTTTCTCCCTTTTTGGGTAATTTATTGATCTTGGCTTGTTAAAGATCTTGGTATGTTAGCAATGAAGTCGTCAACTCGGCTTGACTCAGCTTTGTTTCAGCTCACTCCCACTAGGACGAGGTACTCTGCTTTTGTATTGTCGAATTGTAGCTTATGCATTCAATTATTATTATTAGTTCTAATTTCATTATGTAACTAATGATAGTGACTGAAAGTTTGGTTCATGAAATGGGAAATTTGTTTTTTTGGTGATTTTTCTTGTGGGAAATTTATTTATGTTGTGACCGATCTATGTTGTGCTCTAAAGATTTTTTTTTTGGACATTGAAGTTTCTGTGGTTAACAGATTATTTTTCTTCGTTGGTACTTTTGTTCCATTGCGTTTTTTTTTTTCCTTGGCAATATATCTGTACTTTGTTATGGAATCATGGTCTACGAACCTTGAAGAACTGATTTGGCATTTTGATAAATCATAATATACATTTGCTAGTTTATCTTGCGGGGGTATTATGTGTCCAAATTCACTGAAAATTTGCTATAAAATGATGTTTATGGAAAGCCAAACTTTGCCTTTCTGCTATCAGGTGTGATTTGGTGATATCTGCAAATGGAAAGACGGAGAAATTGGCTTCAGGGTTGTTGAGTCCATTTCTTGCCCACTTGAAGACCGCACAGGAACAAATGGCCAAGGGGGGCTATTCCATTATTCTTGAGCCAGCATCTGGCAGTGAGGCAGCATGGTTCACAAAGGGAACAGTTGAAAGGTTTTTTTTTTTTTTTGGTTGAAACTGTTTCTGGAGTCTAATATTGTGATTGAAGTGAACTGGCGATGAATGGTTACTGGTGTAATGCCAGTTATATTTATTCCTCTTGTTCTTTTACTTCATTGTTTTCATAATGGGGACAGGATTTGGAGTAACCTTTTGCTTTCAACAATGAGAAAATAATTTCTCGAATGCCAAGGGATGTGGCATTGTTTGTATTTGTGCTTATAATAGGGATGGAATGTTCTCTAAATTTATTAAATTTAAAATTTTGACATATTATTGGAATTTTAATTCTCTGTATCTCTTATGGATAGCATCAGTTTGCTTTTAGGAAGGATAGCATAGAGATCAATAAGGCTTCATATCTGTAAAAGTGGAAGGGAAACTCTTTAGTTTTACTACAGTAGTACTGGTTTCTGGTTACACTAAAATTATGCAAATAAGTTGTAAGGTATATGCATAAAAATGTGGGAACATAAAATTTCAAGAACCTTCCAACACTTATAACACAATCCTTCTAGTTTTGCTGCGCTCTTATAGTATATTTCAGTCTTGACAGGTGGAATTTTTATTGTGGTTCCTTTGCAGTCTTTAATATGAGTTCATTGTTTAGATTGTCACTAATGTAAGCAGTTCATATGCTGCAATTGTGGAGTTTGCCCTTTACAAAATTTGTGCAGCAAAATTGATGCTACATGACATTATCATCCCTGGAAGTGGTTGGCAGGACTAACATGTTTTTATTGATATAGGTTTGTGCGTTTTGTGAGCACTCCAGAGGTCTTGGAACGGGTTTATACCATAGAATCTGAGATCTTGCAGATTGAGGAGGCAATTGCGATTCAGAGCAACACTGATATAGGGTTGAGTACTGTAAGTAAATTCTTTAGGTTTTCTATAATATACTGTCATAGGGCTCAAGTTCAATTTTTTTCTTCTCTTTCTTTTTTCCTTTTATTTTGACAGGTAGAAGAAGCTTCTGCAAAACCTGTGGAAAGCATTGAAGGTACTGAAGAAGGAAAACAAAATGTTTATCTTACTATAATATTTGCAGTGATACTGAGAGATCCTTTGTGTTTTTATGCTATGCGTCATACTATCAGTATCTGAATATATTTTAATACTATTCTATCCTCTTTTTTTCTGTCCATTCAATAGTTTTAGTCAAATCTACAGAGGTTTTTATTTTGCTGTAAGTTTATGTTCCGTTAACTAGATGCTGAAGGTTCCCTTTTTCTTTTGTTTAGTTGTTGTTGTTATTATTATTTATGAAAAAGTAATGCAGCATAAATAGTTGTCCTGGCTTTGATAAATTCTACAACCCACGGTTTTAACAGGCAGCCAGCTGTTGCTGGACTCTAATGAGGATAAAGCCATTGTTCTTTACAAGGTGATCAGAAACTAAGTATACCTCATTATAGAATAACTTTTCTAATTATAGCTTTTTGATTTTGTTTTCTCTTTCTTGGAAATCTTGCAGCCTGGAGCACATCAGCCTGAAGCAAATGGTTCTTCTATGCAGGAGGGAAATTCAAAGTATATAACTGGGCTACCATGAGTAATAATATTATCCTAGAAAACAAATTTAAATTGAGTGTAAAACATGGGAGATTGTGGATAGTTTGTTACCTGTCATTTTGAACCTCACAAACTTTGATACAATTTTTATGTCCTTTAATTTTGTTGGAGTGAAGGTGAAGAGTTGTCTAACATTGTAAGCTGTTATATGTACCATTGAAGTAGAACTGATAATTGGAATATATAATGTCTATCCTTCTACTCTTTGTTCATTATCATTCTAGGTAAGCAAAATACATGTGTGAACAGGACATTCCTTTTCTTCCAATTATATCTGTTAGGAATTCAACCCAAATTTATTGAGGTAACCATATCAAATACTACAATTAACCAACGTGGACATATCAGACAGAAGGCAAAGCAGCTTTTTTTGTGCTGAAGTTCTGGATTCACTTTGTTTTCACTTTCATTCCCATGTACATAAAAATTTGACGGTGTTAACTCTGTACCGTATGTTATATGTATCTGCAACAGAGTCCAGCTCCTGAAAGTCCTAGAGACGCGGAAAATTGTCTTGCAGAAAGAGCAAGGCATGGCCTTTGCACGTGCTGTAGCTGCAGGTTTTGACGTTGATCACTTAGCACCATTGATGTTGTTTTCTGAAAGCTTTGGAGCCTTACGTTTGAAGTAAATAGAATTTTATCGAAATTATGACCTTCAATAATTGACCTGTGGCAGAGTTATTCATTTTCCTGATCAAATTGCATATTTTAATGCTGCAGAGATGCTTGTGGAAGATTTATGGAATTATGGAGAAGAAAGCATGAAACTGGCCAATGGCTTGAAATGGAAGCTGAGGCAATATCCAACCAAACAGACTTTTCTGCTTTGAATGCATCCGGCATTATACTTTCAAACATGGTCAACAAGCAGAAAGAATTCAGTGAAAATTCAGAAAATAATGGCAAAGCAAGCATTGACGCAAATGCTGGTATGAGCTTAAAATATAAGAGTTACCTTACTGGCTAAGAATTGTTTTATTTATCATTGCATTTATTCATTACATTGATATGCTTTATATCAATGCTTTATATCTTTAAAAAGTTGAGATTGAAAGTTTTAATGTTAGATGAGAAGCCTGCAATAAATCAGCAGCCACCTGGCAGTCAAGAATATCCTCAAGGGCAGTTTCCACATCCTATGTTCCCTCCTTGGCCCATTCATTCTCCACCTGGTGCGCTACCTATGTTTCAAGGATATCCCATGCAAGGCATGCCTTACTATCAAAATTATCCAACAAATTCTGCATATTTTCAGCTGCCTTATCCGTCAGTGGAGGATCCTAGACAAAATGGTGTTCAAAGAATGGGACAGAGAAGGCAGTTCATGGATAGCAAGGATGGCCATACTGAATTAGAAACATGGCAGGTGGATGAGTCGAAAACAAGATCTCAGGATGATCCACAACTGGAGAAAGAATATTCAAGAAAGAAGGCTAGTCGATCGGGTAAAAAGCAATCTGACATGGTGGTGATTCGGAACATTAATTACATTACTTCAAAGGGGCAAAACTCTTCGGATAGTGAATCACAATCAGCTTCAAACTCTGAAATTGATGAAGAAGATGGAGACATACCAGGTAGTACACCAAAGATGAAGCACAAAAGAACTTCAAGATCATCAAAAATAAAAGAAAGTTGTATAACATCTGTGGATGCTTCAAATTCATTTGACATGGAAGGAACAGTTAATAGGAAGAGGGAAGATGGTGGACAGTGGCAAGCATTTCAAAATTATCTGCTTAGAGATGCTGATGAAGACGAGTGTGTTACTGACAAAGGCATGTTTGCAATGGAAAAGGGGAGTCGAGCTAGAAGGCAACAAAATGCTGTTGGTGATGACCTTTTAGTTTCTAATGGCCGAGAGACAGGTGACTATCACCAAAGAGATATGATGGATGTGCATAAAATTAGTGGAAGCATAGTTCGCATGTCTAAGGCATCTAATGATGAATTATTGATTTCTGGAAGAGTGAATCAATCTGGTGATGGTAGAAGATTCACAGATGGTCCAATTGATGTACAATCCTCAGAAATAGATGGCAGGAGGGGTGGATACAGGAGGACCACAAATGATGATTTCATGATTCATAGACGAGAAAGTCAGTCAGCTTTTGGGAATTCTCTGTCTGCTCCACTTGCTCTCAATCGATTTGAGCAAGTGACTAATAATTTGGATAGAAGGTCATCCAACATGGATGACGATTCCTACATAGTTCCATTGCGGTCAGTATCACCGGATCAAGTTGGAACTGATGGAAGAAATGCTGTAGACATAGATTCTGAGTTCCCATTATCATATCATAAGGCAGATAATGCATCTAATATGATTGGAAACCAAGTCAGTTATGAGCCTGATGAATTAAGTTTGATGCCTGAACGTGGAGCAGAAAAAGGGTCAATTGGTTATGATCCTGCTTTAGATTATGAAATGCAAGAACATGTAAAGGATGGTCCTTCACTAAATAAAAAAAATGAGGTTGTAACTGATGTCGAGCAAGGGTCCAAGAAGTCAGACAAGGACCGAAAATCAAAACTTAAGGATAGTTTAGATAAGAAAAAGAATGTGGGTCCGGTAAGGAAAGGAAAGCCTTCAAAGTTGAGTCCTTTGGATGAAGCAAGAGCACGTGCTGAGAAGCTAAGAACCTTTAAAGCTGATATGCAGAAATTGAAGAAACAGAAGGTACTTTGCTAATCATTCATTGAACACGTGGCTCCAAATTGAAAATATAAAAACAGTTATTGCAGAACGGTCAGTGATTTTGGCAGCTCCATATTGAAACTTCAAAAACACTTGTAGCAAAGCAGCTAGTGTTTTGGGTACAACAGAAACTCAAGTTTGTATAACTGCTGACATTAGAGAAGTTGTAATTTCTATTTACTCTTTTATCCATCTTATTTGTTAAGTCTTTGTTTCAGGAAGAGGAAGAGGCTAAACGACTGGAAACATTAAAGATAGCACGGCAAAAGAGAATTGCTGCTAGGGGCAGTTCGATCCCTGCTCAATCAACTTTACCCTCACAGGTAACCAGAAAACAATTGCCTACAAAACTTTCTCCAAGTGCTCACAAAAGTTCAAAGTTCAGTGATTCAAAGCCTGGATCATCATCACCCCTTCAGAGGTTCCCTGTCAGAACTGCTTCTCTGGGATCCATTGATTCTCACAAATTCTCTAAGCCCAGCAAATTGAATGCTAATGCTGGAACCCACTCTGGCGGAAATAGGTTGATCCAGTCAGTATCATCATTGCCTGAACCAAAGGAAAAGAAGAGTGCCCTAACACCCGATACAAAGGCATCCATGACAAGAATTAGAAGATTGTCCGAGCCTAAAATAAGTAGCGGTCAACATGTTTCTTCAGGGAAGCCACGGAGCGCTGAACCAGTATCAAGACGAAAAGCATCTGATGGGCCTGAGAATAAGAAAATATCTGCCATCATGAACTATGATAAAAGCAAGGCAGCTTCTCTTCCTGAACTGAAAATTACAAAACCTAAAGAACCTGTTGTTAAACATGGCAAACCAGTGGCAAAAGAAGTGACACAGAAGGTAAATGGAACTAAGTCTTCTGGCACTCCTGAAGGCACCGAACTGAAGAGGACTAAGGACAACATTTCACATCCTAGTGATGTGGATGACAATTTGGTAATTGAGAAGACTGTTGTGATGCTTGAATGTGAGAAACCTTCCATTCCTGCTGTACTTAGAAGCAAAGAAAATATGGGGGTTCAGAAGGGAAATTATGATGACCACAGAACAGAAGAGAAAAATGAGGTGGTGTCAGATTATGTTGCTATTTGTGCACCAGTGTTGCTGCTAACCGTGGATGGAGTTGATAAAGAACCCATTGAACTCCAATTACAAGGGCAACCGAAGGCCAATGAAGGAGGATTGGTAAGATCTGCAGAAATGAAAAATGGTTTTTTTTTTTTTCCACTTACATTAGCTGGTTTATATGAATTCTGATGTATTTGATTTACCACTGAGAATCATAAATGCTGCAATTCTGCAAGTTAAGAGTGCATGCATATTGACTTTAATTTTGAACCCTGAAGTGATGAAATTATTTGTACCATTTTGTTCTATTATACTTTTATTCTGCACTGTTGAAATAATTGAGGTCAAAATCGCAGTTATGAGGCTATTCCCTTTGAAATATATTGTAGCATTGCATTGCCAATTTTAATGGCTTAGGCTTATCTTTTATCATTGGATTACAACATACATCAAAGATTGCTTCAACTTGCAGGAACTTATGAAATTATTTTATTTTGTTATTTTTCATTTTTGATTTAAGCTTGAATTAAGCATATAGCCTCGCTGTTTCTCCAGTGTGAAAATCTCATCCTCAGAATGTGAGCAGGGTGGTGATCTGTTTTTACGATGTCTATTTCATGTTAACCATCGAACAAAATTTTGACATATCTACGAATGTCAAAACATATTCTTGAACTTTTGATTGGTAGTGGTGTTAATTTTTTTGTTGATTTGATATTTATTATGGGAAATTTTCTGTTTTCAGGTCACAGTAGGAAACTCACATCATACAGAGGAGGAATCACCAAAATTTTCAAGCACCGGTGTAAGTGAAAAACCATATCAATCCCCTTTTGCTCAAGTCTCTTCTTTGGAAGACCCATGCGCTAAACATTCAGAGTATGGAAGAGCACCCCCAACAAGGATACAGACTGTGACAATGGCTACAGATATGGCTAAAGCTTATGTATCTGATTCCAAAAACTTGAGGCTAGAAAAGATTCCTGAAGCATTGGATAAGCCTCACACAAAGGAATCATCAAAAGGGTTTAGGCGGCTGTTGAAGTTTGGAAGAAAGAATCATAGCTCAGCTTCAGGTGACCGTAGTGTTGAATCTGACAATGTTAGTGTCAATACTTCTGAGGCAGATGATGGTGTCACAAATATCACTTCTTCTAGTGAAGGTAACTGCATTATACTGCATCCTTGTGCACTCTGATTTACAAAGATATTCAAAATGCTAGACACTCATGAAGTTCAATGACTAGGAGTAGCAAATTTTGGAAACAATCATGTCACGATCAAGCATAGCTTTAAAATTTGAAGTCAGCAGATTTTAATGGAAGAACTAAACCAAATGATAATTAGTAATATTCAAACCAAGAGCACTACTTGTGATATCATGTTATTAGCAGTCCAATGTATTTCAACAATTAATAATGATGGCCTCGACTTGTAGGTCTATTTTTTGACTTCTAGCTTGACCTAGATCCTTTGAAACACACATTAATGTTGCACAGAACCATTTTTGTTTTATAACTTTGTCACTTTCATTACAGAAAAGCCAATTTGTTCTGAGAAGAAAATGTAGCAGTGACAAAGTTTTATATTTTACTCTAGTAAATTGTGCAATGTTCAGATGGGACATTATTATTTGAGGAACTGCTTGCCATTGTTATTCTGAAAGAGGAAGGACTCATAACTGTGGTTCTTTTTTCCCTGCAAAGAAAGACCTCAGTAAATAGCTTTTTGGCTCCGTGTACAACATGATGTAGTCTAAGTTCCTTATTTCTTACTGGCAGTTACATGCATTGGATTTAGCGAGTACTTAATGGAAATGTGGTTTCTAGGAGTGAGCTCTATCCATTGTACATCTCTATCTCTCTCTATACCTATACATGTACATGTATGAAGATTGCAATCTACTGGTGAAAATGCAATTTGGGGATGTTTGAAAGTCCTGAGTTTTAGGCCAACGGAGATCTTTGATAAGAACATTTGTCATAATAACTATATGTCCTCTGTAAGCTGACCATTTTTTGTTGTCATGATCAGTTCATACATTGAAAAATCTAATCTCTCAAGACGAAACTCCTACTGCTGGCTCTACTCCTCAAAAGTGTAAGTGTTCATAATGTTTCTATCTTTCTTAGTGCAGTGATTGTTTTTCTTTCTCCGCATCTCCACATATATATGTTACTGGTACGAATGTGGGTGAGTTTGATCAAAATTCTTGTTCTTGTGGCTGCAGCTTTGCGATCTTTCTCCTTGTTGTCACCGTTTCGAAGCAAGATTAGTGAAAAGAAGCTGAGAACTTGATAATGTGGATGCTGTTAATGCTTAAGGTGAGCAAGGGGCACGTTTGTTGCACTTATGCAATTTGGCAGTGAATTGTTGCATTTTTTTGTGTTTTTATTTTTTTTTTTCTTGTTTACTCTCAAAGCATTTGTGTTTTTCTTATTTTCCTGTCGTGCTTCAGAAAGAGTAAAACATTGTTGTCAATGTTGTAAAATTGGTCCTTGTACATTTGCTGTCAATTTTCATCCTTTAAATAGGGATTTGGCTGACATTTGATATTGTTTTCATCAAGCAATTTGTTTTTATTATTTTGTAGAAACAAAAACAGCTAAAACTTGTTTGGTTGATCATTTTTTACATAAAGGTGTTATTCAATGAAAATGAATCATCCTTTATTTTTCGCTCTTTTCAAAGGAAACAACAAAACCATCATTTTTATTTTTTAAATTAATCATCCATTATTTTGGTAATTTAATGATAATTGTAGGGGTTTCATATACGGTTCTAAATACAAGCTCAGAGGTTTATTTACCAATGCATAAATGGCTGCAAAAAATAGGGATATGTAAGGCATGAAATGTGTTAATCAAAACGGATGACTATGCAAGAAATGTTGCCTTTGGTCATTCTGGATAGTGCCTCCTTTGCCAAGCACTGGGCAGCTTCTTTTGGGTCATCCATGTGCCTTATCAGATTTACAGCTTCTTGATTTTTCATAACCTGCACAAATACCATGTTACCAAATTAATAAACTTTCTTTGAAACTGAAATTGAGGGAGAAAACCAATATGCTAAAATGGTACTATTCCTTTTGATGATTTTGTTTTGATTTGTGAAATCGGAAAAAAGAATTGAAGAGGAAGAACTATGCATAATCATCTTCTGAAGTAGGCTTCCCGTAAAGCATCTTACCTCCCATATGCCAGTGCTTGCTATGATGATGAATTCAGTATCTGAATCGATGTTTTCAGCTCCAACAACAAGTTCTGAGCCTTTAGAATGCTTACTTCCTGTTCCATTGCTCGAGTTGCATGCTAATATGTGTGTTTCAGGCACAAGTTGATCATACAAGATCAGATAGTGACATTTACAAAATGCATGTGTAAAAACAAAAGTACTAGAGAATGAACAGGCTACAGATTTTATGACCCCCATGCGGGTTCTTTCATCTTTTCATTGACTATGATCCATGTAAAATGACAATGGGGAGCAGATGATAATGCAGATAGAAAAATGATTATGTGAATCCTCAGTTTTTGCACCATATTGTTTTGATCATATGCTTATTAGCAATTTGGAGTTTTTGCATACTTGAATAGACTAGAGTAAGAAGTGTTAGTACCTGAAAAGAATCTTCGAGACCAATGTCTTTTGGGGGAATGCTGGTGTCCAGTGCCTATCTGATAAGCCACACCATCTCTGCAAACAACAGCTCTGTACTCACCCATGCTAGCAATAACAAGCTTTTCTCCATTGATCACGGTCACAGATGCTGAACCTGCACTCCATGTCTCGTCTTCTTTCTGTGCTTCTTTCGCCTTTGCCCTTGCACTGAGATATGCCTTGTGCATTGTCTCTTTGCACTTTTTCCTGATTTGGGGCTGCAAAAAAACAATGTTACATTATAAAGCTACCATATGGAGTACGGCTATGGGCATAAAATAACATGATTCATGATCTTTGAGGTTGTATCATATCCCATTCCCTAACAATAACAAAAAATTTGAGCAACATGTTATCATGAGATTATCTTTCAACTACTATAGGAATGGAGGAGGAAGCCGTTGACCCTCCAGAATGTGCCAGAAAAGTTACAAGCATTTCAACACTGCCAAAAACTAGAATTCTACAAACAAGCTGAATGAAAAATGCACTCTTGATTTCGGGAAAACATTCTGTAGCTTGACATGTGGTATGATGTTCAAGAGAAACACTGATTAAACACATTGCTCACTATTTATTTGTTCTCGTCATTTGCAATTTTTAGTAAGAAAGCTTAAGCAAGAAGCATTTGGTACCAAGTATAGTTACCAGTTTGACATTTCTATCAAAGAAATAGGCTTGCATGTACTTGGCAACCGTGTCCCCAACTTGAGCATCAAAAACTCCGAAAAACCACAACTCAATTTCTTCGACTTGTTCTCTCTGCACCACAACTGAGTCACAATCTGATTCATCCGAACCTTTAAACGACTGGTCCTCCACAATATGAAAACCATGTGACATTGGTACCATCCATGAAGGATTCTTGGTAATCTCAGGCATTTTTTTCTTGCTTGCACCGCTTCCTATGAGTAAGCGTCTTGCCCGAAATGTCTGCCCAGTTATGCACAAACAGAAATTATCTCATTCTCAAGTACCCAAATTCAAGATAGTGAACTATTACCATGTCTATTTGATAGAGTCTTTGATAACTAAAGAACCTGGAAATATTGATTCTCATCAACTACAAAATACCCATCTTGTTACTGATCATAACGGATCATTTTTTTTTATTTTAAATTTCCTGACAGCTAGTGTTTGAAACTTTGCATCATCATAAACAAGTCAATCAACTAGAATGCAGAAACCCAGTGATCAAAACACAATTGTCCAAGAACTCCATGCTCATATATTTTCTTCACAAAAAAGTCAAAAACATGCAGTAATGAATATGTTACGCTTACCTTGAACTTGAGAAAGAGATCCTTGAGTTCCATGTTACGTCCTGGAATCTGACAAGAAACTGCTCCTCTTGATAAATATATTAACTAGTATTGGAGGAAGATTTCAAATGTAAAACCACAGAGGTCTTCCAGGAATTGTAATGCTTTTGAAATTAAAGGGGTGCTGAGACTATTTCTCCGGAAACCTTATTTTCAGGTTTATGTATGTATTAATGAGAAAATTTATGGGCTTTGGTTTGCAAAATTAAACAAGTAACGACTGTTTTCAGAGTGAACAGATTGAAAACAAGAGGGAAACACTGGTGCCCTTAAAAACAGACGCCACACTCAAAATTTCAGCGAAAACAAGAAGCACTTATTGTAAAGTGCTTGTTAAATATAATGTTTAACAATTTTGATGGAAAAGAGAAACTTGGGACGACAGAATTTGTGCCACCATAATATTTTATTGCTGAGATAGGAGGACAAATTTACATAGTTCTGGAAATGGTGGGATTGGCAGACAATTAACATTATATAATATTGGTGAGCTAGGTTGACAAATTTAATTCAGCATCATAGTTCATGTTAGACACAGTGACTCACCTCATGGTGGTGATTTAACTGCCTGAATTTCTGGTCAATGAAGGTGTGCATATTGCTATGCTATTGTTCTAAATTAGAGCACTTTTAAGTAGTAAGTTATTTGGTAAAGATCAAATTTATATTTTAATTAATGTGATAATTATAATTTAAATATAAAATAAAAAATATAATAATCTAATGAACATAAATCTTTAAATTTTTTTCTGTTACTGTTTGCTTTATTGAGATAATATTGTTAATTCTGGACTTCAAGTTAATTCATTTAAAGAGATATTCTGCTGTCATTTAAAGATGGATACTTTTGCAGCCGTATTTTAGAATTTTATGTCATGTACTTCAATTATGCCGATAGAAATTCAAGATCATTTAATTGAGGCTACATGCTTGAATTCAACAGTAGAATTAACTGCCCATTTTCAAATATTAAGATACAAGAGCAGATTAGGGGATACCACAACACCTTTGGCCTATCTTTACTCGTATTCCTGAGCAGACATTTATCTCCTGTTATACCTTGAATCAATTAGAATACATTCATCTCCTATTATAACTTAAATCAATTAGAATACCCGACATGTTATCACAAATCATGCTTCTCATTTTTCTCACCTTCACAAAACTATCGAATGATGCTGATGACACAACATGCTCACAAATCAATGTAAACTTCTTAACATGAACACCCAGACAGGATAGATCTGCCATTAAAACTGACTACAGTGTCACAAAGTAAAACGAGTCTCCTTAAACTGGTCTTAACCGCAGAAGTAATCTTAAAATAAATGGAAAACATCCCAGGAGCCATAATGATAACAAAATTGGAAGGCTACATATCAAATAACAATTAGGATGCATTCTCCTTTTTCAGCTTTGCCAGCTCCTGCCGGATCAATCCTCCCTTCTGCGAGTAGTGACAATGTCTATTAGCTCGATCCAAAGGTCTTTAAGAATTTATATGATGTACAAATTCATTTATTACTTTTAGAAGCAAATGCTAAAGACTCCTCTAAGATAGTCAAGTAAAACAACAAAACAAGCCTTTCATTTTAACTTGAATATCTTAAAAATAATAAATATGTAAAAGTTAATGACACCAGCTAAACATAGAAAAGAACACAGACACCAACCTTGATCTTAGCCAGCATAAGCTTGAATCTGTCAAAGTCATTAAGTGATGCCCTTCTCTTCTGAACAATCAGCTTCCTGCCCCAAGAGCTATTCTCCCACTTATTCTTAACATCTGCAATCACAGAAATTAAGTCCAGGGTAAAATAATAAAAACAGAATGACATCATTTTCTGCAAAAATCATTGTCCCTACCAGCCTTCTCCATAGCCTCGATCAGTGTCTTCTTCTTTGGAACACGGGGGATATCAATTTTGAGATCAGTTAGTGAAAGCCTCTTGAAGTTCATTTGGCCTCTCACCATATCCGGGGCATCAACTAGAGCCTGTCAAAACATAACCAACATCATTATAAAGTTTAGTGACATTTTTAAATTGATGTGTTTAAAATTAGAAACTAGTAGCACACTAAAGGCAACAGAAAAACAAGAACACAAAATTTTAAAACAAACGTACAAGATTTCCAATGGGAGAGTTTGTTCATCATATTAAAGAGAATAAATGAGAAATCCCAGAGAACAAGAACAAAGAGTACATTGTCAATCCAGCAACTTCATCTAGCCCCTCTTAATCATCAGAGATAATTATACAAACTTAAAAAGTATCTTATAAATCTTCTAAACAGAGTGAAGGATAGTCATCATAGAGAACATATACGACATCTTAAAGAGGTTATTCTACATGGATTAAGACTGTTAATGAAGCATTAGTGAACATAGAGTTCATAAGAACCCGATTTGATGCCACAATTCAAGGGAAAAAAAAGGGCATAAAAACCTTTTTTCATATTTCATGATAGTTTCATTACAACTGCATCAAGTCCGCAATTCAAAATTCATTCATATCCAATAGCGTGAATAGGACTAAACTATCAATCACATGTTAATATTGAACAAGTGCAAGTAATATAACAAACAAGAAATAAATTGATATGCAAGCAACAAATCTCATAAACAAAACCCACAAACCAAAAGACTTGTATACAAACTTAGCGTAGCCAAATTAGCAAGTGAGAGTAACATAACAGATACCAAATTGGTATGCAAGCAACGCATCTCATAAACAGAACCCACAAACCAAAAGACTTGCACACAAACTTAGCCAACTAGACAATGTTATGCGAATCTTCAAAAACAAATAGACAGACTGAGAGAAATAAAGAAAGCATACTCTGTTCTGATCAATGACATCGACAATGACAACGAGCCTGCCGTACTCTTGGCCGTAGTTGACGAGGGCGACCCTTCCGATCTCCACGTACCTCTTGAAAGGCTGAAAACCAAAAAAGATAACATCGAACATCAAATGGAAATGCAAAACTACGACGTTTCAAATTTCGAAGAAAGAGAGAGCCGAACCATCTTGGTGATTCTAGTTTGAGCAGGCGAGGAAGAAAGTGCGAGGGGCGGAGAGCTAGTAGAGAGAAAATTGGAACTAGGTTTTTTAAGTAAGATGGTTATATAATGATTTTGGGGCCCATATGAGTCGGGTTTGGAGCGTGTAAGCCCAAAGTATTAACAGCCCAAAATGGCAGGTCTGTATGTATGCATATACATTGAAGGAAGACGAAACTACCAAGAACTGGACCATGCCATTAAAAATATACAGCAATTTGAGCTATGGATATGTCTCTCTCTCTTTTTCCTTCACTTTTAAATAGTGCTGCTATTTCTGGCTGACTGGTCAGATCAATGCATAGTATATGAGAACAGAGTCTTCTCTTTATTTCTAATACTCGAATTCTCAAACATCCGCAGATGAGCAAACTGTTTGAGTTGCAGTCACAGAGAAGGGAATTTCTCCTTTGAAATATCTTTATTATGTTATTCAGGTATAGAATCAGTTGGAATGCTGCAATGGGACCATTTTCTTGCTCTTCAGGTAGACTATAATTTTTGAAACTTTGACAGGAATAAGATTCTGGGTTTTAGATACCACATTATCTTCAAAAAGTTTTTAATTTGACCTATCCAGGTTGTGTAGTAGGTGATTTGATTTTTGTGTTAGTTATTAGAGCTTTGCAGGATGTAATTTATAACTTCAAGCTGAAATTTCGCTGTCAAGAATCCCCTAGCTCGTTACACCGTCCAAATTCTTTATCTACTTATGTGCGAGCAACTTGCCGAATGGTGTATGATTCAAATACCAGATAATCATAATCTTTCTGACTTGAAGATGTTTTAGTTTAATCTGTCGAATAATCAGAATCCATTCTTCATGCCACTACGCAGAATGTGAATACTAGTCTACCTTTGGGTTGAATTTGGTGGAATGAGCTAGACTTGATGCTTTTATATATATGTTATTTCAATTTATGTAATCTCATTATGTGAATCTTCAAGCTTAAGATTTATCTAAGCTCACAATTATTCCCTTCGCTGATTGTTAAATCCTAGAGATATGCTTGAAAACTATATGTTCAACATTCACTCAAATATTGTAGCATGTAAAACACAGGTGATCACCTCAAATATACATATTCTGTTTCTTTTCTAGATGTTTTAAATTAAACAACAATGATTGTTGATTGAATGTGAGTAGAAAAAGGGCTCAAGAATTTTTGGACCAGTCTGTTTAGATTCTATGTTAATAGGAGAGTTTAGAAAAAAAAAATGGTCCTCAAAATAATATATAATGAATATCTTTAAGAAAGAAGAAACCACAAAGTATAGCCTCCTAACTTTGTCTTGCCCCCCTTTATAAAATTTGGGGGAGGGCCCATGTATTATGCAGCTTCATTTTCAAAAGAAAAGTATCTGAAAGATAAAGCCAAGTAGCATGAAGTGTTTTACTTGCTTGCAAAAACATGTCTTCTCCTTGAAATATTTCATACATTGCATATGATCTACCATACAGAGAAGGTTATTTTTAAGAACTGTGGAATGTTGTCGGTGTGGTCCAGTCATTTCTGTTGCTTGGTTCAATAAAAGACATGACCTTATACATACTGCTTTACCTAAACCAAATAGTAGTTGAGTCTGTAATGAATGAAAGAGGATTTCCACATCCTCTAGATGTTCGAATTTGAGATGAACTAGCATTTTCACCCCAAAAATGCTAATCCTTAGCTGTGGATTTTCAGAAAATGGTGATGTTAAGCCCTGGAGTTGGGTTTGGTTAGCTCCATTCGCCTTTTGTTTTGAGAGATAAAACATGATAAAAACGGAATATTCTCTACTAATTTTAGGAAGTGAAGTTGGACATTTTTGCATGGTGGGGGCTGCAAGGAATCTTGTGTATAAACCATGAGTAAGGCATTTTCCCCACTTTAAACCATTTCCTTTTCATAATTTGAACACAGAATACATTTTCTGTAGAAACATTAAACTGATTTTTCCCCTTTAAAGCTACAAGAGCTTTCTCTTCTCTCCATACTGCAGATTGAGAAGAAGCGAGACATGGGAGAAGGAGAACATATTAATGCAGAAGAAAGAGTTGTGGACATCAGTCTCAAAGACCTCTCAAAGCAGCTTGAGGAATTTGCCAAGGCCAGAGATTGGGAGAAGTTCCATAGTCCTAGAAATCTACTCCTTGCTATGGTAATCTTCCTTTAGTACCGTTTAACATCAGCTCTTTATTTATTTATTCTGTTTCTCATTCATCATTTCTAATCCAGGATCAACTGTCTTGCATCAAAAATGACAAAAATCATTTTGCAAAATTATTTCCATGTGTGTATACATGATTATTAAATATGAATAGAAATGTTGCTCCTTGTTTGAATATCATATGAATGTGACTATGGACTGATTGAGAGTTACAAGGCTCTTCTTAAGCACCAGTACTCTGCTTTCTTTTGAATATGGAATGTCTTTTCTGACATACTAGTATCAACACAAAGCTTCTTTGAGCACAAAAAAGAAAAAAAAATCGTAATTTTCTGAAGGTAAAATATAAGTCACTATTTTGCTAAATTCTTGCCTGTCAATTTAAAATGCCTCCTTTTGAGCTTGATCAAGATTAGTATTTACAGGTATGCTCAACAAATGGTCTCTAATTAACAGAAACCAATGGCGTGAGAACTGATTCGTAAGGCTTTCATCGGTTCAAATTAACAGAATAATCAGAAATTCAACAATGGGAGCTAAGATTATACTTGATAATTGATATTCTCCATGACTTAAAATTGATTCCAGACACAAACTTTGTCCTGCCTTGAAACGTTAAGAACATGTTTTGGAAATGAATGGCTCATAACCACGCCAGATGCCTATACAACGGGCAACTTCTGCTATAATTATGTAGCAAAGTCTGGCATCTTTGAAGGGTAACTTGTACGGTCATGTATCAATAAGAAACAGAATCTCTGAGGCCACTTTCAATTGGGAAAATTTTCTGGGAATTGGTACTTGGGAGAATTTGCTACCCACCCCTTTTTTCAATTTTGGAAGATGCTTTTGTCATTTCTTAGCAAATATAAAACTTTTATGCTGCAAATAAACATGAGAATGATAATAGTGTAAAATCCATGGTTGCCGAGCAGTCTCAATCTAACTTCAAATCCTATTGTTTCTGCAAACATGATGTGCAGGTTGGTGAAGTGGGAGAACTATCAGAAATATTCCAGTGGAGGGGAGAGGTGGACAAAGGCTTGCCAAATTGGGAAGAGGCAGATAAGGAGCATCTTGGAGAAGAACTATCTGATGTGCTGCTTTACCTTATCAGGTTGGCTGATATTTGTGGCATTGATCTCGGTGATGCTGCCGCCAAAAAAATTGTCAAGAATGCAATCAAGTACCCACCTAAAATCCTCCCAAAGAAAACCCTTCTGTGACCTCCCACTTTTCCTGTGTATTGAGCGTTTAAAATAATAAATTATCCTTTTCTTTCCTTCTTGTGCCATGCCTTATTTGTTGTTGTGACATTTCAACTTTTTGCGAAAGCAATTGTTGTGGTGCAGCAAGAGAATGGCCTGGTTAAGGAATTTGATGAGTCTATGGAGAATCAAATTAAAGCATCTAAATCTACAGCATAATGAATCAAGGTATTTTGGTAGATTCATAAATATTACTGCAGATAAAAGATCACAACCCAGCTCCCACTGGAGTCTATAACTTTTGGTTTGTGGGTTCTGTAAAGAATAAAATCTCTTTAGACATATCAATGGAGAAATACCCTAGAAATTTTTTTAAAAAAAATAAAAAAAAAAGAGTCTATGCAAATTGTATATTCTGAGGGTTTGGTTGAATTGATCAAATGGGAATCGAATTCTCTTATCAAAGAAAGCAATTTCACGTCTTCATGTAATTCAAATTGTGGAAATGGATTAGATTGATCGAGAGATTCTGCACTTTCTTTCAAAGAGTTAATTCTCTTTTATTGTCGGACAATTAATTATTACAAATATTTATTAACTCGAGACATTAAGAAAGTATGTGCCACTTGTCGGAATGAAAATTTGTCTAAATCCAAAACGGCGCCGTATAATACACTATAAATACTGGCGGGGAAAGACGTGACGACGTGAAACTCACACTATCGATCAATCGAAACAAACACAGAATCCGATTCTCAGAGATATTTTCGCTGTTTAATTGAGAATCGAATCAAATTCAGAACCCGCTCTTGATCACCGATCATTTCCATTTTGTCTTCAATCCGTCTGCATTTCGTTACACATCATTTCATGTACTAGTTCTCTCTCGCTCTTTCTCACTCTTGTGGTTGTTAATAGATCTGATCTGATCAGATTGTAAACTGTTTATTACTTTTTTTTTTTTTTTTTTTGTTTGATTGATTATGATTTGTGTGATTTGATTTTTGACGAATTGATTGTGCCGTGTAGTGAAGAAAAAAAAAATGGAGGGAACAGTGTTTACTCCATCATTGGAAGGAATGAAGCATGTCAACTCCGAGCAAGGCGAGATGCTTACCAAGCCTTTCTTGGAAGTTTGCAAAATGATTTTGCCCGTTTTAGGTACGTTTTTCATATGCTCTGTGCAAGATTAATCAAGCCTTCATTCAAATTTCTTGGATGAATTTAGGCATGTATTGTGGAGCTACAGCATTGTTGTATTGTGATGACTATATGTTGTATGTGGGTCTATTTGGCTGGGCAATGGGATTCGGTTCGGGTGCTTTTGTTGCATTTGAATGAAAGTGCTTTTCTAGAAACACTTGGCAGTCCTTTGCGGAGAAACGCCTCAAGAAAGTGCTTCGCGTGTTTCTCTGGTCTCAAAAAATACTTTCATCTACTTTAGCCGAACGGAAACAAGTAAAAAAAATGCGTTACTGGCCACAATCTCATAAGCATGAGATCTGGACCGTTCTTATGTGATAAATGTAACCTATTACAATGAGTCTGTGATAACTGTTATTATTAGTCCTTATACGGTCTGTGGGAACTGTGATCCCAATAGTTTGATCTGTCAGAACCTATCATGAAAGGATTACTCCATAATATAGCCTTGAAGAGGAAAAGTTTGGAAGTGTTTGTTTTATAATTATTGTGGGAGTGCTATAACTTCCTTGATTTCACATATCTTGTTATGTAGTCTGATTTTGTACATGTACCAATTTCTGACATGAGTACATTCCTCATTTTGTTGCATCTGATGTCAGATAAGTTTGGAGCAGCTATGTCTCTTGTAAAGACGGATATTGGTGGTAATATTACGGTAAGACATTCTTTCGTATGCATTAAGTGCATTTTTCTAATTTATCTTCTCTCAAAACTTGTGTCCGTATGTCCTGCAATGCATTTGTATCGTTTGTCAAAGATGGCATAGAGGGAGCATGCGCTCTAGACTCTTTCAACTGTGGGTAATGTTTGGTATCCTTTGTTGGGAATTTGAATGCTATCTGCTCCTTGTACATCCATCTGATGGAAAACGTCTTTCTTCCTCACTTTTATTCTCATCTAAATATGATCTTAATTGTTGTAGTCCTTTCATTTAATACTAACTTACAATTTATTTTCTTGTAGAGGTTGGAGAATAAATATTTATCCAATCCAACAGAATTCAACAACTTGTACAGCTTGGTTCAAGTAGAAATTGAAGCCAAAACAGCAAAAGGATCATCTAGTTGTACCAATGGTCTTCTTTGGTTGACAAGGTACACAGCATATACCGCACCTTCTTTCTATAACAGTTGTTACTTTGCATTTGGCTTGTGCATGCACCCCTTTTTTTCCTTTTTCTTTTCTTAGTTTAGAAATTGTGCAAGTTTATTTAATGTTTAATTGTTTATATTGTTAAAATATGTCCATTGCCATTAAGTTCCAATAACTTGAAGTAAATGATTCATGAAATATTTTTTGTTGTGTGTGTGCGTTTATTCAATTGACTCATACAATAAAATTTGTTGAAGTGGAAGATGAGGAATAGCAAAAGAGTGAACATGAATTTAGTTGCTGTCTCTTTCTCTGACTTTCTCTTTCTCTCTCTCATACACACACTTGAAGATGCCTGTGTTTGAAGGCCTTTGGTACATCTTTAACTAGATGAGCTCATGTTTAAACCAGGAGCTTTGCTATCACTTTAGCATTATATTGCTTAGTGGAGTTGAGATTCCATAATACTTCATTGCTAAAATGTTGTGAGAAAAGAGCCTTTAGGGCATACCATTAAATGATATGGTTAAATTTGGTAAACTATAGTCAATTACCTTAAAATTTATCATTTTGACTGATTCTTCAGAGCAATGGATTTCCTGGTGGAACTGTTTCGCAACTTGCTTACACATCCAGATTGGACAATGTCTCAAGTTTGTACAGACTCCTATGGCAAGACGCTGAAAAAATTTCATGGATGGCTTGCAAGTTCAAGTTTCACTGTAATGTCATGCCTCTTAATCAAATGATGAATAATTTTTGCAGGAATGAATTTTATATTGTATGGATAAGTTAGATTACTGAAGTCATATGCTGGAATTGGAATTTTGACAATAATATTACAGTTATTGCTTTCTTTTTGTAAGTGTATTGGCAGCTTAGTTACTCTGTTTAATCGATAATTCTTGACGTCTTCGTTCTGTTGACCATGGATCAAACTATTTCTTGTACTACTTTACCATATACTATCGATCCCACATGTACGTAGTTTTGTCCCACATTTTTTTTCACATTGAAGGCATGCAAATGGCAATGAAAGATTCAGCATGCATTATGTGCATTGTTTTCTGTTATTCCTTTTAATGACTTTCCTATTCCTCAAATTCCTTAAATTTGAAGTACATTTCACTTTGTTCTGAAGAATTATGGCACTGTATAAGTAAAATTCTAATAGCAAATATTCAAACTCTCCCATGTACTGCTAAAACCTGTATATTTTTAGTAAAATCACTCTCATTTTTCACTCTTTGTGGCAATGTTTCTTGTACTGTACAGGTTGCTATGAAGCTTGCGCCAGATAGGAAGAAGTTTATGGAAGTTATTGGTGGCTCTGGTGACATTGATGTTGATATGGAGAAATTTTGTGCTACTTTTTCTCCACTTCTGGAAGAGAACCACAAGTTTCTGGTAAAATGTCCTCAAGCTCAATGGCTTTGCTTGAAATTCACTGCTCTGTTAAAAGTTAAGATTTCCTGTTCATTAGAAGATTCAATGATTGAAATGTAGATTAGGGTTCAGGTCAGGTCTTGTTTACATGTAATCCAGATCTCTGTTCTTAGTTGTGTTTGGGAATTTGTGTTACACTAATTGTATGTATACCATGTACTATCAACGCCCTTTCCATTTGTAGATTCATTGATGTGCTTCTCTATACACCAAAAGAGAGAAAAAAATGAGAAAAAGATAACGAAACAATAAAATTTTGATGTTGAAGGATGAATCTAAAACAGCTTGGATGGAAAGTTTTAAGTGAGAAAAATAAAGATGGAGTGAAACATAAGCATCATCACAGAAGAAAATGGTTATCCGTTGTTATTTACTATATTAATTTGGCATGAAAATTTTGGTGTACCCATGACAACTTTCTTTTTTGATACAGGCCAGTGTTGGCATGGATGATCTGAAAGCTTCGTAATTGGAAGAATTCTCGTGATCAGTGGCTGTTGCTCCCATTTACTCTTTCATATCTTATTCTTTTTCATTTAGTTTCTGAACCTTGTTTGTTGGCTTGTAAACATTCGACACCATAAATAATCAAACTATCTTGAATCTATACTGGCTATTGTCCTACCAACGTCATCTGGTTGAACTTTTGCCCTTGCACTTGTGGCTAAAAAGCACTTTTAGTTGTTGTATGACTGATTTGAACTGCAACATACACGATTTTGATACCTTTGTTTGCAATAGTGATGTGCAACTGCAATTTTTCTTCTGCTTCTAGTGAAAGTAAGGCATGTAATGTAATTTTGAGTTCCGATAAGCCTTTCAAAATGCACTTTTGATATTATTGATTTTTGACATAATCACAATTGTTAATATCAATAATATTATTGATTTCTGTATTTATTTTGATATATTTGATTGAAATAAGAAAATGTCGCGCAAGAAAGTGTGAAAAGTCATTTGAGGGTTCCTTTCGAAAAAAGCGGATAAAAAAAAAGTTGAAAATGTCTTTTATTTGCTTTTTTTATGTGTAAGTGCTTTTATTTGTACGAAAACAGTTTGTAAAAGCAACAGAGTCCAAATAGAACCCAAAATCTCGTGGCCTAAGGAAGTAATATTAATTAAAAAGTTAATTAACAAACGCACACTGGGTTTTACTGTGATTTATCCTTGGCAGAGATTAGCTACCAGACATCGCTTCCTAACCGTTCTCCAGGCGCTCTCATTGAAACAACTAACGCATGCATATTTAGCCAATACTCTTTGAATTTATTTTTAGTTTTTCCTGTGTGAATGTAACCTGAAAATTTGGTCATTTACTAGTTTCTATAGACTGTTTACAGGATCAGAGTCAGGCGTCTGTCTGTCCAACCAAAAACTTGTTGATTTTCCAAGTCATGGTTGATGAATCAAGATTTGATATAATCTACATTTGAATTTTCATACCTTTGGGAAATTTTCTTGTTATCTTACAAGGATTATATATATATATATATATATGACATTTACATGATGTTTCTGCAATTGACTGATGTGAGTGAGATTGGAAAATTTATGGTGACTTCTTCGGAGAACGCAATGATGGCTTCCTAGAGGTTTCCTTATTACTCTCTCTATTATCTTCATTTCCTTGTCTGAAATCTTTATCTGGGTCATCTGAACTTGATTTTGTTATTGTGACGAAGCCATTTTTCATCAAAATAATGTTCTTTCTATCATTTTATATTTCTTTTGTTCTTGACATTTGTGATAGCAGGTGAAGAAGCAGTAGTAGCAACCTGATAGGAGAGTTTTTCCGGTGGATATAGCCAAAATGACTGCAACTGTCCAGGGCCTATTGAAAGGAATAAGAATCTTTACACAAATATTTGGTACGTGTAACTTCTCGTTTCTCTACGATTTATTTGTTATGTTTTGCTTTTATCTCAATGTAGCTGCAAAAGATATGCTTGTTAGATGCCATACACTACTGACTGTAAAACTTTTGCAGATCAAGAAGAACCAGAAATGCAAATTGGTCTTCCCACAGATGTAAAGCATGTAGCCCACATTGGATGGGATGGTCCATCTTCCAGTGCCAATAAACCATGACGGGTATTCCTTCATTTTTCCTTTTAATGATTTTACCAATCTAATATTTGATAACTATTTCGTTGTGCTTCCGGCAACATATTAACATGTTTTGAGCACCAAAACAAGAGAGCAAAGCATGTTATTAGAATTATCGATCATTTTCTTACCAGAGTTCTTGCATTTGTGCAGATGACTGGGTTTCAATCTGTTCTGGAACTCATTAACCAGCCTTCAAATTCTCTTAAAAGATCAAATAACCCGGCAAAAAATTTAAAAGGTCTGTTTGTTTCCATAAAAGCAAATTCTGTTGTGGTTTTATGTAATGCAAAAACATCTAGCATTGTTATTGCAATATTATCAGTTGCTGCAGGAACTCAGGACACACAGGTCGAAAATCTACTGAGAAGCCAAACAATACTTCAATGCAAAAATCATCTACAGGTGGTGACCCAACAATTCGGATTAGTGCCTCTGATGGTAAAAAGCAGTCTAGGCATGGTAGCTCTTCAAACACCTCAATGGATTCCCCAAGAGGGCACAATAAATCAAATTTACGTATTGATGAGTCACCCTTACATGATGCTTCTGGAGTTCCAAAACCATCTCGCCAGAAACGATCAAAGGGTGGGGAAGGGTCAACAAGATCATCAAGATCAAAAGGCCAGAATCCTTTGCCTGATACGTTTTCTGGCACTGGTTCTAAAAGTGACAGAGGTCAGGGAGTGAAGAACAAAGAGAGACAGCTCGGTTCAGTTTTAGAAGCAAATGAAGAGAGAATAAGATAGATGCTCAGGAAGAATCTAGTAATTTGTAATTTATATGTTTAAACATAATTCTGTGACTCAAACTACATGAATTTTTTCAACCATTATATTGAATTTTCCTTCCCGTATAGGTGTTTCCCCTCTGAAAAGAAAATGAAGGCTCAGGTAACGTCCAATATCTGCTTTTGGTTGACATACTAAGATTGTTTAGCAATTACTCAAACTTCAAATGGATATGCACTAAACCTAATGTAAAATAGTACATAGAAAACTGTTCAAGCGAAACACAATAATATCCATACCATTTGTTTACCAACAACACTATACAAACTCTCCATACAATCATTTTCAAACAGGGGTGGCATAAAAATGTAAGAATGAAAAAACAAATATGAGAGGAAATGATCTGTCCATCATATAATAATGCCACAACCAACCATCCAAAAGATAAATTGAAGCAAAAGAACCAAAAGCAAGTTTCCATCCAAGCATCTATCTAATAGGTTTCACATGAGTGACCGATTATTGGATCAAATATATTGTCATCAACCAACATAGAATGAAATGGTATTGGAGTCCTTCAAAGCACAATAACCACTGATGCGGTCAAGTCCATACCATAATCAGCAAGAGAATGGTCATCCTGTAATGCCTCTTCACAGAATAATAATTCCTTTACTGGAGCTTGATATTTAAGTCTAGCTCTATCCTTCAAATCAGAAACGAGAGTGGACAGTGATATTGAAGGATCAATATCAGTTAATGGCAATCTGATGATCCTCGATGATGGTGCGAAGATCATACTGATAGTAGAGTGCTTTCGGATGTTGTAGCTTTCCAGGTCCTTGTCTTCCTCTAACCGTTTTCCAGCATAAACAAATTTTCGATGATCAAGAGGAGTCTGCAGTTTGTCAAAAAGCTTTCCTTTTACATCTTCGACGGTATTACTTGACTGCACATCAAGTGTTACAGTTTTGCCATTCCAAGTCCTAACAAATATCTGAAATGAAGGTGGTAAAACCTCTAAGAAGTAATTATCTTTGATGTCATAAGAAGCCAAGGTCTTGCAATCCTCAAGCTTCTTTCCAGCATAAAATAAACATTGGTTGCCAATTGAGACACCTATTGTGCTGGCAACTATTTCTTTGACATCTAGAACAGTAAGCAAAACACTGACTTTGAGTTTCACAATCTCTTCAGTTGGCGTTTTAACAAAAATCTGAATAGATTTAGGCAGCAACTCTAAAATGTAATCTTCTTTGATGTCATAAAAAGCCAAAGTCTTGCAATCCTCAAGCTGCTTTCCTGCATAGATCATAACGTGATCACCAACAGAGGCACCTATGATACTCCCAACTATTGCTTTGACATCACGAACAGTAAACAAAATTTTAGCTTTGAGTTTCAAAACATCTCCAGTTGGTGCTTTCACAGAGATTGATACTACCTCTTTCGGACAAAAGATCAGATGAAGATTTGACTTGTTCTTGATATTCAGAGAAGCAAGAGTCATGTCCTCTTCAAGCAAATTCCCGTCACAGACAAGGGTGAATTGATTGGATTGAATCCCCTCCTTAACTTGAATCAGGGATTTGATGTTTTTAACAGTATGGTGAGCCATTGCTTCCACCACAATAGTTTTCTGATTTGGTGGCATTTTCACAAATAGTTTCATCGCACAGAGATTCTGGAGGATAAGATGGAGAGTGGAGTTCTTCTCAACACCATAATCAATTAGCCTGCCATCCTTAAGCCTATCGCCAGCAAAGAAGAGATCCATAATATCTTCAGATATCCCTTCCTTCTCATGTAATAGAGCTTTAAGATTTTCAATTGTCTCACCTTTCTTAACTTTCAGGGCTACTGTTTTTATGATCTTCAAGTATACGTTTATCTGAAAAGGAAACAAAGAGAATTCCAAAATGAACACTTAGAATATGAGTCTTAAACATTGCCAAGGTTAGATGATTTCAATTATGCTTTGTTATATGCACACAGAGGATAAACATGTTGCACTTTTTCCATTATTCATACAACAACCAATTGATTTCTTCAGGGAAAAGAAAAATTTTTCAATGAATCACACAAGTAAACGTGTCAATGAAACACGCAAGTAAACATGTCAAGCACGTTTGGACCAGGAATAAGGACTAAATAATTATGAAAGCATCACCGGAAAAACCTTAAAGGGTGTATAGCTGGGACAAATATCTACTAACAGAGAAAAGATAATATATAAAGATCTACTAGCATGCATTCTAGAGACTAGATGTAGACAAAATGACATTAACATGAAATTTCCAAATAAGCAGCTTAAGCAAGCAAACAACTGTTTCATTTTGCCCATGCCACTCTATTCCATGTCCTTTTCATGAATGAATAGGTTCAAGTTGTTAAGTTTACGATCACTATAACAGGACAACCTACATTTCAAATTATCTTCCAATTATTGATTGAACTGGTAAAATGAAAACCACAAGCACATTTTTAATATATATATATATATATATATATATTTTATTTACATTTCTTCTATTTTCAAACAAAAGCAACGTTATTTTACTGTCTTCAACGTGAAAATAGACTTCTCAGTTTTTTTTTTTTTTTGGTTTTCCTTTTCTGACAGCTAAAGGCCATCACTTTCATTTTCTACCCTTTTTCTCCAGTTTCTTGAAACCGCACAGCGAATTTCCCCAAACCCCACTAAAAAAATGGCTAATATTTCTCAAAAACTTAACAATTAACAGGAAAAAAAAAATGGAATTATACTCTAACATAAAAACAATAAGATAAAAGTATAAAACCTCTTCTTCAGAAGAATTCAGATCGGGTGTCGATGATTGACCCCTCGATGATTCCATGGGGAGTGAATCAAACTACTCACGCTAAATTCTCTGTCTGATTCTCAAAACCAGAAAGATGGAAAGCTGAAGACTCGAGTCTGTGAGAGAGAGTTACGAAGTTGCCGAACTTAACCAGGACATTTACACCGAAGATAATTACGCCTTTAAAACTGCCAACCAAGCCGAATAAATTTTTTTTTTTTAAAAAAAAAATTTCACATACCTTAATCCTTAAGTTAGTTGGGATATTGCAATTAGTGCATTACTCTTTCTGGATTATGAAAATTTTATTTTTTGATGCAATTTTTTTTTAAAAAAACTAAATAATCTAATATCTATTAAATCAATAAAAAACTTCAACCACCTTCTTATATATGCAAGTCCAAGTCCGGTAACTTAATAGAAATTTTAATATTAATTTTTTAATTATTAAATTAATATAATTTTAATATATGAGTTTAAATTTAATATATATAATTAATATACAATAATTAATTCACATATAAATTATAATTTTAATTATTTAATTAAAATTAATTTAATAATCTATAAATAATATAAAAAATTATGTGAAGACACTTGGCTCTATTCAAATGCCATAATAATCAAGATTCAGTAAGAAAATAGAATGTTACCTAAGTTCTAAAAATTATATTTGTTGTCTTACAAATTTGTAAATATTTTTCTTACACGTGATTCAGTTATTTTATTTGAATGAAAAGAGATAGATGTAAAAATATTATGAAGAGGCATTCTAAGTTCATAAAAAATTATGGTTTGTCTAATGAATTATCTTATCATTTTGAGATTTCCTTAACTAAAAAAATAAAATAAAAAGAGTATGCAAGACACACACACACACAGAGGAATAAATTTTAATCTCTCTCTCTCTCTCTCTCTCTCTCTCTCTCTATATATATATATATATATATAGAGGAATAAATTTTAATCTTTTACGCAATTTCTTACTATATTTATATACATTGAATTAATTTTATTTGAATAATCGAGATTGTATTTTATATATATAATAATTATTGATCATATTAATTATAAATACAAATTTAATATCTACCATTAAAAATGCATTAATTTAATGATTGAGAAATTAATATAAAGTTAAGAGTTTTTAATTTTTTTCTTTTTAAATTTGTGGTATTTCTTAGCGCATGAAAAGATCTCTTAAATTATATATGAAGTTTTGTGTCTGTAATCTACTTACAATAGAGTTGAATATGTTATTAATAAAATGCTATAATTGACTATAGTAACTCTTATTATTATTATCATCATCATCTTAATTGTTTGATATGTATAGAAACGTGGTAAGAAGGGTTGCGAGAATAATAGCCCTTATTCTTAACGAAGGCCCTGATTTCTTTGACCAACCAAAAATGTTTGGCAAGAATATTTCAAACATCTACCTTCATCATTACGGAGGCAAAATCAAATTATCCACAAAATTTCTTTTAAAATATGTAGCATTGGTATGACTCATATTCCAAGTGCTCTGTCTCTTTTTGTCTTTTATTAGTATATTTAGGTCAAATTACTGATCCCTCCACAGAAACAATTGGGTCTCTTGCTCACACTGACTTTGGTCTAATTACTCTGTTGGAAACAACTAATGTCTTGAGCCTTCAAGTATGAAAAGTCAATAATCCAATCTATGTATGTATATCTTCTATCAATGTTATTATTATTATTATTATCTTTCATACATTGTACATATAATTATTGCAGATATGTAAGATAAAAATGCTGAATCTCCAGTATGAGAATACGTACCACCATTAAAAGGGTGAGTTAACTGTGAGAAGTATAATGCTTCAAATATAACACACTATTTCAGTAAGTTATTCTCATGTAAAATTATATCTTGAAAACCACGAACCATACTTAAGATTACTCACTCACTCACTACGTCAGTAAATTATTTGTGAAAAATACGCGAATGTAGAATAGTTCAAATGCACTTTTCTAGCATATATGCATATATATATATATATATATATATGAAAATTAAATAGTTCAGAACAGTAAATTTAAATTCAGCCGTGATGATGTGTGCAGTAGTTATTGAAAGGATTGCTGACATTCATCCTCTAATTAAAGATTATTTTGCAGAACGTTTATGGTAAACATCGGGGACATAATAGAGAGGTTCAGCAATTATACCTTCAGGTAATATACCATTCAGATGAATTCAGAATTCTCGTGAGCTTTATACGATACTTATAATGTAGTTTTTACCTAAAATATAAATTTATTTTGTAAGAATATATTCATTGTTAAAAATGTAATTTTACAATCAAAGCAATAATTTGTTGCCATGTTGAGGGATCCAGATGTTTGGTCCATATAGAACTCTGGACAAAAAGCTACATATATAATTGACTGGAAGCAGTACTGAATGCTTAATTTTGAAATCAGAATAAGTTGTGATTTAAAAATCCCACTTGCTTGAGTATGTATGCTACTAAGCAACACGATGTAATAAAACTTTTTCTGTCTTAAATTGTTGAGAGCCTTTGAATCAACAAATTTCTCACTTATTAGCTGAATGATTGCATATGAATAAGATAAGAATGGTGATTGAATATGCATAATCATTCATAATCAATCTAATCTTCTTATATAATATCCATTCTAAAAATATAATATAATTTATTTTTATTATAAATAGTGGTAATATAGAGTTGAGAGTACGATAAAAATAGGTGTTTACCAAACATTTAAATATTATATACTCTTATAAATAAGTAGAAGCACACTCAATATACCCTACAAATATGATATCTGAAAATAAAGTGATAGTGCCAAAGTTTGTCTTGGCATGAAACTAGAAGTTTCCTTGAAACAATAAATCTTTTAAAATAATTTTTTAAATCAAATAAAAATATTAAAAAATTTATTATTAATATTTGAAATTAAAGTTATCTAAATTATATAGAATGGTATAATTTAATTTAATTTTTTTTGTTAATTATTTGATACAGTTAAATGGAGATTAATTTCTCGTATATAATTTTTAAATTATTTATTGAGGTGGGGTTTTATTTTTTTCTTATTTATTTTATTTTTTCCTATAATTTTAAACTAATTTTCAGATTTAAATATTGATACCATATATACAAACTAAAATCCAAGTATTCAAGTTAAAAGAAACTTGAGTTGAAGATCCAAGTATGCTCAACTCTTCTTAGCGAAGATACAACATTCTTATGGACCTCAAAAACGTTTTCGCAGATCAACTATAAAATCCTCCGGGATGCTGTACGAAGCAAGAGTTCTCCTCACTCATGCTCTCAGCAAATTTGGACTCTTCTATTTTTGGAAATTTTTTTAATATAATATTTAATCTTCATTAATTTAATGTTAATTTCACTCAACAACTCTTCATTAATAACAATATTAACAATGTTAATTTGCAATAAATTTTTTTGTTATTAACAATATTGACTATACAATAAAAATATTTTCTTTACCCCATCATTGAAATGATTTTAATTATTTTTGTCTGGCGTCCTAACATAGAATCTTTTTGCCCAACAGAAGCAAATATTTAAAATTTATAGATAATTAATTTTATAAATTTTAAAATAATTATTGTCTCATTTTATTAATTGATTGATGATGACGCATTACCTTAAATGATAAAATTATAAATAATTAATTATTATTTATTTGAAAATTCAGCAATTAATTTGTCTCTTACCAAATAGTTGAGTTAGTTGGTTGGATATGATTGAAGTGGCAGCCTGTCCCTCTTACCAAATAGTTGAGTTAGTTAGCTGGATATGATTAAAGTGACAGCCTGTCGAAAATTAAATACTGATCCTACAATGAAACTGCTCCAGTCACTTAGATCCCTGCTTGTCAATCAAAACACACACATATTTAAAAAAAAAAGAAAGTTTCTTGATCACACTTGATAATAAAAATTTTATATAATAAAAAATTTATCTGTATAATTAATCAAAATTAGTAAAAATATAATATTTTTAATTTTATTTAAAAATATTAACTAGATCGAAGCTGAATATTTTAATTTGTTGAACATAAAATCATAGTGTTTTAGGTTAATAAGTTATAAAATAATTCAATCCATGTTAACCCACATTCTTTCATGATTCGTTTTATTTAGATCATTTGTTACAAATTGTAAAATATTTCGTCTCAATTCATTTTGCCTTTTAAATTTTACAAAAAAATAAAAATAAAAATATTTTATTTTAATTAATTGTGACAAGTTATAAAATAATTATATTTTATGTGTTTATTTAATTCTTATTATTAATATTTTATATCTTTTAATTTTTTTTATTTTTAATATTACTAATCAATTCTCCTTTAATAATCTAAATTCTGTAAGTACATTAAAGGCTGTAATTTTTAGTTACAGCAGCTTGGGACTAACTAAAAAGTAAAATTGTCTGGATAGTAGCGGTTGCAGCAAGCCCCGATTACGCGAAAACCAGTCTTCTCAACTGAGGACAACCAGTCATTTAATTGGATACGGTCTGATTTCTTCTTATTAACCCAATTTTGACATGGTCTGATTAAAATTTAATAGTTACGATTGCAAGATAATATAAATGAGTAATGACAAAAAAAATAAAAGATAAAAATAATATAATTAAATAAAATATTAATTTATAATATTAACTATTGAATTTTAATTAGATTAAGTATCAAAATTTAATTAAGAAATAAAGATAAAACTAAATTAGGAAAAGATTCATGTCCTATTTAATTATCTCAAAAAAAAAAAAAAAATCCCATCAACTTTCACCACCTTACCTGCATCAGTCCATCTACTACTCGAAATTGATTATGTGGAATCAAATCTAGCAAAATCTTCATTTTTAATAATTAATTTCAAGGCATGTAACTGGTGGGTTTTAAATTATTGTATAATTGATGTAAGCATCGTTGCTTTGATTGAGTTTAAATACACCCTGGTGTTGTAGCATTTATCTTCAACAGCCATTCTTCCATAAGTTGTCAGTTATAAGAAACTGGAAGCAAAAGTCTGCATCCTTACGGATAAAAATGGAGAATTATCCGACTGCAGCCCTTAATTGCATCGATCTCTCAGACACTGATATTCGCAAATCTGCTGATTTACTCAAACAGGTGAATCAAAGACCTCTCTCTCTCTCTCTCTTTTATTTTTTCCTCCTAATAAAATTTCAGTTTGCAAACTACTGAATCTTGGTCTGATTCAGGCATGCTTAGACTCTGGATTTTTTTATTTGACAAATCACGGAATAAGTGAGGAATTCATGAATGATGTTTTTGCCCAAAGCAAGAAATTGTTTGCATTGCCATTGAATGAGAAAGAGAAGCTGCAGGTCAAGGAAGGAAAAAACCGAGGATTCAACACATTTTGGGAAACAGTTGAGAAAGGTTAGTAGCTGTTTTCAAACCATGATCTTTACTAAAGCATTATACTGTGTAATCGGGTTTAGTATTTTCTTCTTTATTATGTTAATTTATCATTTTTTTTATTTGTTTACCGAAGCTAATTACTCGGAAACCTACCGTTTGGGTGCTGACTTACCTGAAGATGATCCTAATACAAATATTTGGCCTTCAGCTGGTAATTATCTGGAATAAACTCTTGTTGATTCTTTCGTTTTTCTCTTCTTTCTTGATTGTAAACTTTGGTCAAAAGGACTAATTATCATTTTTTTAATTAAGTGTAAAGAACGCAATAAATCATATCCACCATAAAATTGCTATTGAAGCACAAATATTATAGATATAATTATTAATTTAAATGAGGCGTAATTTTGCTACTAATATTTTGTGAGAATTGTTCAAAAAAATACATTTTAAACTCTAAAATAGATATTTGTTAGCTTACAAAATTTTAAATAATTTGTGCGTTTGTGGTTTAGATATTTTACCTGGATGGAAAGAGGCGATGCAAAGATATTACAAAGAGACACTGTAAGTTCATAAAAAATAAAAATGTACTTTCACTTAATATATTATTTCAATATATTAAGATTTTCTTTTCCTTATTTATAAATTAAAAAGATTTTACAGGAGGTTCTCTTTACTAAAGCAACTAAGAAAATTGTATAGGTTATCATCATCTTATCAATTTAACCTTATTTAGAGTCAACAACTTTCTCTAGGCATCTACATCACAAAAAAATATTTTAAATATTCATTGGTTCCAGTTAAAAAAATCTCTTTAATCGTATAAGAAGTATTGTGTCAATATTGTACGTGCCCTTGAAAGATTTGAAGAGCTATTCAAGGTCTTACATTTATGTATTATAAAGAAGATTATACGATTGACTATAATAAATATTATTATTTTTATTTTTTGATATTTTTAGAGATGTGGCAAGAAGGATTGCAAGGATAATAGCCCTTGCTCTTAACGAAAGCATTGATTTCTTTGATCAACCAAAAATGTTTGGGAAGACTATTTCAAATCTCTTCCTTCTTCATTATACAGGTTAAATCTAACTATCACAAAATTTCTTTCAAAATATTTAGTATTGTTATCGCATTGTATAACTCATATTCCAAGTGTTCGCTCTTTCTTATTTGCTGTATATTTAGGACAAGTAATTGATCCCTCCAAAGAAACAATCGGAGCTCGAGCTCACACCGACTTTGGTCTAATTACTCTGGTGGCAACAAATAATGTATTGGGCCTTCAAGTATGGGAAAAAAAAATCAGCAATCCAACTTGCAAATATATTTTTCATCCATGTTATAAATTATCTTTTATGCATTTTAATTACTAAAATATTTATATATTATTATTGCAGATATGTAAGAATAAAAATGTTGAACCTCAAGTATGGGAGTATGTGCGACCGTTAAAAGGGT
This sequence comes from Swietenia macrophylla, assembly GCA_032401905.1. Classification (NCBI taxonomy): domain Eukaryota; kingdom Viridiplantae; phylum Streptophyta; class Magnoliopsida; order Sapindales; family Meliaceae; genus Swietenia; species Swietenia macrophylla. Next base: position 3,180,365 of record CP135582.1, read on the forward strand.
GAGCTAACTATGACAAAGAATTACACTCCAAATATAAAACACCATCCAGTCAATTATTGTCATGTAGAAAAAATATATTCAAATGCTTGTGTAATTTCCAACTAGGATGATGAGTGTAGTAGTTATTGATTGGATTGCTGACATACATTCTTTAATTAAAAATTACTTTTTGCAGAGCATTTATAGTGAATCTCGGTGACATATTAGAAAGGTTCACCAATTATGCTTTCAGGTAAATGTGCCACTTAACATGAATTCAGAGTTCTGAGGGTCTTTATACGGCATTTAAAATAGAGTTTTGCCCTGAAATTTAAGCATATTGTATTTGGCAGAATATATTCATTGTTAAGAACGTGATTTGAAAATTAAATTAATAATTATTGAGTTATCTAAATGTTCTATTCAGACAAACTCCTCTAGATGTTTTAGTCGATATAAAGTTTTGGATAAAACAAACTCTTGAAGGTATGCTCCATTTATGATTAATTGAAAGCATTTAGTGATTAATTTTGAAATCAAATTTAATTTTCACTCATTTATTTAATTTAATATTTAAATTTTCTGCTTGAAAACATCATCATTTTCTTTGTTATTTTCATGGTATAATCTTGACATTATTTTTACAGCCTTTATTATATATTTTTATGTATTATCATTATCTATCTCACAATTTTTAATTTTTAATTTAGGTCGACAGTGCATAGAGTTATATTTCGCGGTGAAGATAGATACACAGTAAGATCAATTAACGACTCAAAAAAAAAAAAAAAAAAATTTGGGTCGATTCTTTCCAAGGGCTCGGGCCAATATAAATTATTTTAAAATGTTTATTCTTAGTGATGAAAATAATTGAGATATATATTTATTTTCTGCATGAACAAACGGTATTTTCTGGAGCTTTAGTGATCAATTTCCTCCTTCCTTGGACAGTTGAGCTTTTTTCTATATCCAAGCCTTGATTGTGTTATCGAATGCTTACCAGCTTTCAAGTCAGAAGAAAATTCTCCCAAGTCAGTCATCAAACTCAGTACTTATTTTGTTGTAATCCACTTTCTTTTTCCTTAAACTCTTTGAAAAGCTTTTGAATAATTTTCTTTTTATTTCAAAAAATTATTAGAGAATCCTATTATTTTACAGAAGTTTCTTGTATTTATTAGCTTAATATTTAATGTTTGGCAAGTGTCATCTGTATTTGTCTTAAAAATAATTGTATATTTAATGTTTTCTTCAGGGATCCTCCAATCAAATGCGGAGAATTTCTGAGTTCTCGTTTTAAGGAAGTTGCTAAGCTCACATTTTGAGAAACTGAATCTTCATTTTAGTACAGCAAATTGGATGTGGGAATAAAATCTCCACAGAATCGATGGAGATCATAATATTTGGAGATTTTAATATTTGGTGATTTATAAATCCCACCTGCTTGAATGTGTATGCTACTACATAACACGATGTAGTAAAACTCTTCTGTGTTAAATTATTGAGAGCCTTTGAATTAAAGAATTTCTCACTTATTAATTGAATTATTGCATATAAATAAGAGAAGAATGATAGTATAATCAATTTAATCTTCTTATAAAATATGCATTCTAAAAATATAATATAATTTATTTTTATCATAAATAGTGATATTATTAAGTATGAATCAAATTCTAGCGCATATAGAGAACTGTTTTTGGCAGTTGTGTTTTTCTTCAATTACCTTTCCCTTTTTTTTTTTTTTTTAAAAAATACCAAGCAATATATTCACACGTTACAAATCATTCAAGTATGTTTCATCAGAAAAATGCTGTTCTACATTTTTCAGTAATAATAGAAATTGTGAAATACACTAACATTCAATGAAATCTTTATTTTCAAACAACAACTAATCATTTGTAGAATTTGATGGATATGAGTGTAGCTTCTTAGTCGAGAGTATGTTGGAAATTGACATGTTCCTATCCTTTAATCTGTGGCTGATATGAAATAAATTGCTAAACATTAAATGTACAAGTTTTTGCATTAATTTTCAGCTTTTAGATTAACAATATATTAAATACTAGAATTAAATAAAATAAATATTGTATTAATTATAGTTATCACTAATGTCTTATGCTTTTAAACCTCCTCTCTCTTCTTCTTTTTTCTCTCTCATATTTTTCTTAATAATTAATTAAGAGATTTTTCTTTTTATCTTTCAATTATTTAATTCTTTTTTATCACTGTATAAGAGAATTACAAAAATTATAATCCCTACTGAGTATGTGTTATATTGTATTGTACTTAAAATTCTAAAAATAAATATATTTTGAGTTCTTTAACGTGGTATTATACATAATATTTAATTAAGTAGAAGGTATTATTTTAATATCAGAATTTAAACTAATAAACTATAAATATAGTTACATTAAAAATAAAAAAATTTGGTGTAAAAGTAAGAGATTAACAATCTATTAAGAGGAGAGAGGAGATTTAAAAATAGAAGGCATTAGTGACCCTAATTGGTACATTTGAGGCAATTATTTCATTCAATTTTGACCATCAACCAAACTGTTAATCTAAATATCAAAAATTAATGTAAAAATCTGTATTTTTTCTAGAGGTCTGTTGATTCCGTCCACTGTTTGAAATTAAAATGTTTCTATCTTTTAGTATTTAATTGACATGAAATAAATTGTTAAACATTAAATATAAGTAAAATAATTAATGATAAATATTGGATGTAGGATAAAAATAGGTTTTTACTCAACATTTAATTGTGATAGGTTAAATAATTTGGTAGTCCCAAAGTTTGGATAGATATGAAAATAAAAGTTACTTGAACCTGTAAATCTTGAAAATAATCTTTAAAATTAAATATTAATATTAAAAGATTCATTGTTATTATTTGAAACCAAATAGAGATTCTTTCAAAATTTAGTATTTTCAAAGGAAAAGAAGTAATCAAGTTTTATAGAATGATACAATTAGATTTTGTTTTTTGTTAGCCTTTGATAATCAAATAGAGATTAACTTCTCGTATATAATTTTTAAATTATTTTTGGAAATAGAGATTCTTTTTTTACTTTAATTTTTTTGTCATATTTTTAAAGTAATTTTAATATTTAAATCTTGATACTTTAAATATAAACTAAAATCCAAATATCAAAGTTAAAGAAACTTGATTTGAAGAGACTTAATGTTCTTAAAACTCAAACATAAAATACCAATCATTTCTCAGGTTCGAAACAAAAAATTCTTTCACTATGCATGCATACTTCCAAAACTTAATGCCCAAATCTTACTAAAAATTACTATTATTAATATTTTATTATTTTGCTTTCAAAAAAAAATAACATCACAATCTCGAATAGAACTTGAAATATGAAATTAAAAATCTCACCGGCATCAACCATTGTGAGTCATGACTACCCCAAAACTAGTAGTTGTATGCTCACTCTCATATGATGAGCCTAAATTGAACTATCTAGTATTTTTTATTATTTAAGTTAAAAGACTGAATTGTTAATATTTTATTTTTAAAATTATTATATAAAATATTTTATAATATACACTCATATAATATACTTATTTATACTTTATCTAATTTGAAAAGCAAATAATTTACTTGCTAATTATAAATTACTACTCAAAATTTAACCCATCAACTTTGCTTATTTGATATTCAATCTCGTCATTTATTATTTTAAATTTCAGTCACAGTTTTTAAAATTTTAAAATATTACCAAACGTACTTTAAAATATTCGCTCACACACACACACACACACACACACACACACACACAGAGTTAAGACCAATCCTTTTTAATTTGGGACCTCTGAAACTAAAATCTCTTTTCCCCTCCTGCAATCAGCTCAAAACTCTTACCTTAAATAACGATTATAAAAAAAGAGATCGGAAGTTGATCCTTATTCAATATTTTTATGTAAAATAATAATAATTTAAAAGAATAAAATTAAAAGAGAATCCTTATTCAGTATACACTATTTAAAGTAATAATTAATTTCTAAATTATGAAAAATAACATTAAGAAAAGATCTTAATCGGATTTTTTATGTGATAATTAATTTTGAAATATTTTAAGTTAAATTTTTGTAACTTTATTCAGCCCGCTAAAATAAAATCCTTTGTTTACCATGCACTCAACAATTCAAGAATCATCTATTTGTAGATTTTTCTTTGCATAATAATTAATCATAATTTATTTAAAGTTAATTTTGCTTAACCACTATGGTAGAAATAAAACGGTAAAATAGAAACTAAAACTATATGCCATATAATGGTAAATTAATTATAACTCGTATTCAAGAATATATATATATATATATATATATGCACTCAAATGTAAATTAATTAGTTTTAAACAATCAAAGTTGAAATCAATTGGGAGGGGTCATACAAAATTGTAAGAATGACCAGGCCTAAACTTGCCAACTTAAAATTTTTTTACTAAAGTGGTTTATTTTTTGGGTTATTTATTTTTATAGTCTGTCATAAAATGACAATAAAACTTAAATTAATCAGTATATTTGTATTTGACAAAAATACAAAAAAAAGAAGTAGGGATATTTTCATTTAATAACTAAACATTTGGCCTCAAATACAAGAAATTTGGAGCAAGGATCATAAATATAAATGGACCTACAATTTAGGCTATTTTAATAATTAGATAATTATATTAATTGCAAATTATAATAACACTTGAAATTATGGTGGTGTGTTAACAAGTGGAGTGTAATTATACATAAATATCGGCTGAAAATATCAGTACCCATTACAAAATTCAAGCTGGTCCATCTTGCCCAACTTTTTAAGAAAATTCAACGATCAGTTTTAAGAAATTGGAAGAAAAAGTCTGCATCCTGACAGATAAAAAAATGGAGGATTATCCGACTGCAGGCCTTAATTGCATCGATCTTTCAGACACTGATATTGGCAAATCTGCTGATTTAATCAAACAGGTGAATCAAAGACCTCTCTCTCTATTTTTTTTTTCTCCTAATAAAATTTCCCTTTTGCAAATTACTAAATCTTCGTCTGATTCAGGCGTGCTTAGATTCTGGATTTTTTTGAGTAACAAATCACGGAATAAGTGAGGAATTCATGAATGATGTTTTTGCCCAAAGCAAGAAATTGTTTGCATTGCCATTGAATGAGAAAGAGAAGCTGCAGGTCAAGGAAGGAAAAAACCGAGGATTCCATGTATCTCGGGAAACAGTTCAAAAAGGTCAGTAGCTGTTTTCAAACCATGAACCTAAAGCATTATCCTGTGAATTGGGTTTAGTATTTTCTTCTTTATTATGTTAATTTATCATATTTTTTAATTTATCTTTTTTTTTTTTGTTTAACGAAGGTAATTACATAGAAGCCTACCGTTTGGGTGCTGACTTACCTGAGGATGATCCTAACTCAAATATTTGGCCTTCAGCTGGTAATTATATCGAATAAACTCTTTCTGATTCTTTTTTTTTTTTCTCTTCTTCCTTGATTGTAAACTTTGGCCAAAAGGACTATTTTTTTAATTTTAATAGAGTGTAATACGTGCAATGAATTTTATCCCACAAAATTACTGTTGAAGCACAAATATTATAGATATCAATATTAATATTGAATGACTCATAATTTTGCCACTCATATTTTATGAGAATTGCTTGAGAAAATAAATATTAAATTCTAGGATAGAAATTTGTTATCTTACAAATTTTTAAACAATTTGTATGTTTGTAGTTTAGATATTTTACCTTAACGGAAAAAGACAGATGCAGAGATATTATGAAAAGACATTGTAAGTTAACAATATATATATAATTTCATTTGATTATCTCAGCATATTAAGATTTTTTTTACCTTATTTACAAATTAAAAAGAACATACGAGGAGGTTATCTTTACTAAATCAACTAAAAAAGTTTTACCGGTTATGTTCATCTGATTGGTTTAACCTAGCGAAGGTCATGCAGTCTCAACAAATTTCTCTAGACAGCAATATCACTAAAAAATGTTGTGCATATTAGTTGGTTCCAGTAACAAGATCTCTTAAATCGAGTAAAAAGTTGTGTCAATATCCTACGTGCCCATAAAAGATTTGAAGAGCTATCAAGGACTTATATTTTGGTATTATTAGAAAGACGCTATAATTGACTATAGTTATTCTTATTTTTTGATAATTTTAGAGATGTGGCAAGAAGGATTCCAAGGATAATAGCCCTTGCTCTCAACGAAAGCATTGATTTGTTTGATCAACCTAAAATGTTTGGCAAGACTATTTCAAATCTCTTCCTGCTTCATTATACAGGAGGTTAAATCTAATTATATCAAAATTTCTTTTTAATATTTAGCATTGTTGTGGCATTGTTATAACTCATATTCGAAGTGTTTTCTCTTTTTTATTTCTTGTACATTTAGGACAACATTTTGATCCCTCCAAAGAAACAATTGGAGTTCCAGGTCACACGGACTTTGGTCTAATTACTCTTGTGGCAACAAATAATGTATTGGGCCTTCAAGTAATGAAAAAATCAGCAATCCAATTTACCCACATATCTTTCATCCATGTTATAAATTATCCTTTATGCATTTTAATTACTGATATATTTATATGTTATTATTGCAGATATGTAAGAATAAAAATATTGAACCTCAAGTATGGGAATATGTGCCACCATTAAAAGGGTGAGTTAACTATGACATAGTATTATGCTCCAAATATAACAAACCATTCCAGTAAATTATTGTCATTTAAAAAAAATATATTCAAATGCACACTTTCCTCGTATAATTTCCAACAAGGATGATGAGTGTAATAGTTATTGATTTGATTGCTGACATACATTCTCTAATTAAAAATTACATTTTGCACAGCGTTTATAGTGGATGTTGGTGACATGCTAGAAAGGTTCACCAATTATACTTTCAGGTAAATATACCATTTAAATGATGAAGTCAGAGTTCTGAGGAGCTTTATACGGCATTGAAAATGCAGTTTTGCTCTAAAATTTAAGCATATCATTTTTGGCAGAATATATTCAGTGTTAAAAACATGATTTGAAAATTAAAAGTAATAATTCTTGAGTTATCTAGATGTTTCATTCGGACAAACTCTTCTAGATGTTTTAGTTAGTATACAGTTATGGATAAAACAAACTCTTGAAGTTATTATTAATTGGAAGAATTTAATGATTAATTTTGAAATCAAATTTAATTTTCAATCATCTATTCAATTTAATATTTAAATTTTCTGCTTGAAACATCATCATTTCCTCTGCTATTTTCATGGTATAATCTTGAAGTTATTTTTGCAGCCTTTATTATATATTTTTATGTATTATCATTATTTATCTTGTAATTTTTAATTTAGGTCGACAGTGCATAGAGTTATATTTCGAGGTGAAGATAGATACACAGTAAGATCAATTAACAACTTAATTTTTTTTTTCTTGATTCTTTCCAAAGGTTCAGGATGATATTAATTATTTTAAAATCTTTATTAGTAATCACGAAAACAATTGAGATATATTTTTATTTTCTACATGAACAAACAGCATTTTCACGAGCTTTAGTAATTAATTTCCTCCTTCCTTAGTATCCAAGTCTTGACTGTGTTATCGAATGCTTACCAGCTTTCGAGCCGGAAGAAAATTCTCCCAAGTAAGTCGGCAAACTCAGTACTTATTTTATTGTAATCCAACCTTTTTATTTTCAGCTTTAACTTTTTGAAAAGCTTTTGAATGATCTTCTTTTTATTTTTTTTATTAAAATCATTAGAGAATCCTATATATATTTTACTGAAATTTCTTGCATTTAATAGCAAACTCATCTGTATTACATGTTTAATATTTGGTAAGTGTCGTCTGTGTTTGTCTTAAAAATCGTTGTATATTTAATGCTTTCGTCAGGCATCCTCCAATTAAATGTGAAGGATTTCTGAGCTCTCGTTATAAGGAAGTTGCCAAGCTCACCTTTTGAGAAAACAGCACTGAATCTTGATTTTAGTACAGCTAATTGGATGTGAGAATAAAAACCTCCATTGAATCAATTGAGGTCATAATACGTTGTGATTTAAAAATCCCACTTGCTTGAATAGGTATGCTGCTAAATAATGCAATGTAATAAAACTTTTTCTGTCTTAAATTGTTGAGAGCCTTTGAATCAAAGATTTTCTCACTTATTCATTGAATTATTGCATATAAATAAGATAAGAATGATGATTGAATATCCATAATCATCCATAATTAATCTAATCTTCTTATAAAATATACACTCAAAATATATAATATTATCTATATTTTATTATAAATAGTGATGAATCAAATTATATTGCATGGAGAACTGTTTTTGGCAGTTGTGTTTTCCTTCAATTACTTTCCCCATTTTTTTAAATACCAAGAAATGTGACGGTGCTAAAGTCTGCCTAGGTATGAAACTAAAAGTTACTTGAAACTGGAAATATTGAAAAATAATATGTAAAATGGAATAGAAATATTGAAAGATTCATTATTATTATTATTTTAAACCAAAAAGAGATTCCTTTGAGATTTAATATTTTCAAAGGGACAGAAATTATCTATCCAGTTATACCAAATGATATAATTAGATGTAGTTTTTCGTTAATTCTTTGATAACAGGATAGAAATAAATTTCTCATATAGAATTTTCAAATTATTTGTTAAAATAAATATTTATTTTTGTCTTCTTTATTTTGCTTTTTTTTCCCTCATAATTTTAAACTAATTTTAGGGTTTAAATCTAGATACCCTAAATATAACTAAAATCCAAAATATGCAAGTCAAAGAAACTTGATTTGAAGAGAGCTAACGTTCTTAAAACACTCACAAAAAATACCTGTCATTTCTAAAGTTTGGAACAGTAAATTCTTTCACCATACTTGGTTACCACCAAAACTTAATTGCATAAATCTTATTAAAAATTAGTGTTATTCAATACTTTGTCATTTTACTTTTAAAGCAAAATAAAAGAATCACAATTTCAAATAAAACCTTAAAAAATAAAATTAAAAATCTCACCGGCATCAACCATCGTGAGTCATGACCGCATTAGCATTGTTCAAGTTAAAAGATTGAATTATTAATTAATATTTTATTTTTTTATTATTATTTTAAATATTTATAAAATACACCCATAATATATATTTATTTATACTTTAGTTTTATCAATTTTGAAAAGCAAATAATTTACTTCTTAGCTTGCAAATTACTACTAAAAATTTGATATCCAATCTCCTTACTTTTCATTTTAAAGTCCAGCTCACATTTTCAGTTTCAAAAATAGTCTTTTCTAAAATTCTAAAATAAAATTTTAAAACATTATCAAAAGTGTTCTAAAACACTTCTCATAAATATATATTATACCAATACTTTTTAATTTGAGACTCCCTTAAACTAGAATCCCTTTTCTCCTCCTGCAATCCACTCAAGACTCTTGCCTTAAATAATGAAAAAAATGAGTTTGGAAGGTGTTCCTCATCCAATATTTTTATGTAAGCTAACAATTAATTTTAAAAAATAAAATTAAAAGAGAATCCTTATTTAGTATACATTATTTAAAGTAATAATTGACTTCTAAATTATGAAAAATAACATTAAATGAAGATTTTGATCTGATTTTTTATGTGATAATTAATTTTGAAATATTAATTTTTTTTAACATTTTTCTTATCACGGCTATGAAAATCTGTTGTCAAGTTTTGAAACCTAAGCATATGTTAGTTACAACTTCGACCATTTCTTACCAACATCATGAAAACTGTTTCTTCATCTTGTTGGGTCGAAGAGCGTGAAGTCCTCGTCGATGCAGTAAAAAGCTAGACTCTTGTCATCATCAAGAAGTTTGCTGGAAAATTTTTTCTTTGAGATGACGAATGGTATGAAACTACATCACCTCAAGAGTTATTGTTTCCCCCATTCGAATCATGACCATTAGTCGATACATTGCAGGCATCATCGATGTTGATGTAATAAATAAGCCAAGGTCTGTCTTCTTGTTTTGTGGCCGCATTCTTTTACGAAAGAGATCCCAATCTTCACTTCATAAACTTATGTGGCTCTCAATTGAAATTTTACCTAGGTTTAGATCCAAAAACAATCAAGGTGGGGGATTGAAATTAAATACAAAATTAATAAATTAAAATACATTAAAATTTGTTATGATTTAGATAAGTCAAAAGAAATAAATCTCTAAACTAATACTTTAATACTATTACAAATAAATCCTATATATAGATTCCATCAAAACAATTGACAAAACAATAAATAAAATTAAAATACAATGATTTATTAATAAAAAAAAAGTTTATTAAAAATTTTTCATAAAACAAAAATTTTCTGAAACCTCTTAAAAATTTATTAAAAAGAAAAAATTTATAATCAGTGATTTAACCATAAAACCTTTTGTATTTTCAGTAATTAAAACTCTGATTATCTCATATTTCTATAAATTCATAAACATTACGCTTAAAAACTAGAACTCCAGCCACCAATACTTTGTAAAACTTTGAAGGTTTAATTTCGATTTTAGAGAAAAAAAATTTTGATAATTATTGCTTTTTTGAATAAATAATCACAAATCACAATATTCGAAGCTAATTAAGTTGGAAAGATTAGAAAAATACTTAAAGGACATACATATATTAAAGGAGTTGCAAAAACAAAAAAAAACTGTCGAAAACCCTTAGTTAGCAACTCAAAATATTATATATCCCGCAAAGCTGCTCGAGCGATGGTCGAGCAGAGGCGTGATTTTCTCTAGTAAGTTAGCCACTCAAGCGATTGTCAAGCGGATGTCGAGTACTAAACTTTTGTCCAATAGATGCTCGAGCACCTGTCAAGCACTTGTCTAGCGCTGGTCGAGCAGTGTAGGCTGCTCAAGCATTAGTTGGGTGCAGATCAAGCTCTAGCTTTCTGATTTCAATTCTTCAGAGCTGCTCGAGTATCAATCAAGTTTAGGTCGCCTTGGTCAAGCACTAGGCTTCTAATAACTTTTTCAATGACTTCACTTTAGCGCATCAATCACTTATCTTCGTACAATTCTAGAAACAACTTAAACACAATATTTTGTTCGCAAATGAGCCAACCTAAAATTTCTAATGTCAACTATTTTCTTCAGGTCTTGAGCAGTGTGCATGCACCTTGACTCAACCTTTATGGTATTTTTTGCTGGTGTCTTCACAGAAATTGATGTTCTTTCATTTTTTCTGAAGCATAGCTTTAGCTCTTTTTACTTGAAGTGAGGCCACCGTCATTAGCCCTTGTACAATTTTCCCAGCACAAAATAAAATGTAGTGGTTTCGGTTGATGCCTTCTCTTCTCTTAATCGTGGATTTGATCGTCATAAACATCAGATCACTCGTAACATTATGCTCGATGGTCTTCTCATTTTTTTACGGCATTTTAAAATATAATTTCTTTCGATAAAATTCTTGGAGAACAATGGTAGAGTTATCGTTAATGCCACAATGCATAAATGATCCTTCCTCATCCCATATCCTCTGGCCATCAAATTGGAGCAACTGAACACTTTCTGCAATCCCTTCCTTCTAATGCAATAATAGTTTGAGAATTTTATTGTTGACCTAGACATATAAATTCCACTATAATAAGTTATCAGCCTAGTATAAAGTAATGCTTTGATACCTCTTCATCCGATGAAGATGATTGGCTACTAACCACTTATTGTCGAACTAAAATTCCCAATCGTAAACTCTAATAAAGCAATAGAAATCCTGCACAAGAAGCAGAAAGGTTCAACTTTGTTCAGTTGTATATAACAAACAAGGATAAGGCTAAGTTTTCGTTGGCCTCTATATATTGGACTCCTCTGAGTTACATGCATGTAATTGATTATTGGATTGCTTGCATCTCTTAGCTTTTGCATATGTTTAACTAAGATCACCTCAGTCCTTCTCACGCGGTATTCAGAAAATACATATTGGGAATCAAACCCAAGTTAGTGAGTTCATTAATTCTATGAAATTAATTGGGAGGGGTCATACAAAATTGTGAGAATCACCAGGCCTATGCTTATCAACTTAAAATTTTTTATTAAAATCTCATGTTTTAGGTCTTTACGAGTTTGTAATCCCTTATACACTTGTATTATATCTAAGGTTAAAAATTCAATACTTGAACAAACAAAATTGGCTCTAACTATTTCTTTTATATTTTTGTCAAATTCTTAGTATTTTTGATTGTTAAAATTAACTAAAATTCATTTTTAAAATTTTTATATGCATTCATAAAACTTAAATCAATAAAACGACAACAAAACTTAAATTAATCGTGTACTTGTATTTCACAAAAATACATAAGAAAAAATTAACATTATTTTGGTCTAATAACGAAATATTTGACTCTAAAAACAAGAAATTTAGAACAAGGACCACAAGTTTAAATGGCCTACAATTTAGGCTATCTTGATAACCAGATATTTGGATTAATTATAAATTATAACAACACACCTGAAATTATGGTGGTCTGTTAACAAGTGGAGTGTAATTATACAAAAATATCGGATGAAAATATCAACAACCACTACAAAATTCAAACCGACCCATCTGGCCCATGTAAGTTTCAGTCAACTACTAGCATTGGTTTAAGACAAGTTTCCAACTTTTTGGAGGAATACTCCCACTGTTAAATATTTGACGACGACAATTGATCCTCACCCTTTGATCTTAAAATAAGAGACAGATCTTATTTGTGATTAGCCAATACACTTGTACAAGCATCCGATATGAATTCAATGATCTTGCGTCAGATTATGATAAAAATTGAAGGGAGGAGTTGGTTAAAAGACATTGACTGATGAATCATGAAAAGCCACAAATTCATTACATATAAAATTGTTAATACAAGCATCCGATATGAACAAAATCACATTGCACGTCTGAGTATACATGTAATATACTCAATCAACAGCACAGCACACTTCATTTTTTCATTCAACTAAATGTCTACGAAGAGTAATGAGGGGTGTTGAACTTAGGTGTGGTGGAGCTACCTTGGGAGGCAGACAATCTCCTTGCTTAACTATGCAAGGACTTGAGGGCAGCTTGTTTTCGATCGGACTTAGTGGCAGTGGGCTACATGGGAATTCAGTTAGATGATGAGTTCTCCCCACTGGTCGCAAGCAAGCAAGGTGACCGTTTGACTGGTTACAAAATGGAAGCTTGGTGGCCAGCATTGCTCCTTCATTCTCTTTCAGGATTGGAGCTCCAGTAGGGTCCTGCATAAAGCAATTCAAGTACACTCCATAAGAACTACAGAGACAAAAAGTACATACAACTTAGGATTGGTAGTCTTTATGTAATTGTTGGTGTTTATACAAAAGTTGGTGAAAAATCAGTGTACAAGTTGAATTTACGAAGTAAAAATAGCATACCCCAAGCACAAGAAAAGCGAATGGTTGATTGTCTGCACCCAGATATATCTCGATCAGCTTGCGCAGGTCAGCTAGAGTTGCATCCTTAACAACCTTTAGAGTGGTAATGATCTTCCCAGGATTTTCTTTTGATGCCTCCCACTTCACATACACTTCAATTTGCGTGCTTTCACTAGAAGGATTGTAATTCTCCTTTGAAGCCAATGCCATGGGCACACTTTTCTGAACCGTTGAGCTTAAAGTTCTTACAGCAGAAACCTCCCCAACAGTCTTTATTTGAGATATGAAAGGATCAATGTTTTCATTGTTACTTTTGGAAGGTACTGGAGTTCTCATGTGTTTTGAGAGGTCCCTGCTGTCAGGTTCTGCAGTTCTTGTGTGTTGAGAAATCTCCCTGTTGTTTCCACAAAGAGTAAATATGTTCTGAATTCTTAATCTTCTAGATTCTGCATCTTCAGGTTTCTGAGGGGAAGATGCTAAGAATCCTGCAGTAAAATTGATACGGGGGCAATTTCCATCAACTGACCCACTTGAGCACACCCTTTTATCCTCTATTATAACCTTCTCGTCTTCGTCATCTTCCGCGTTCTCTTTATGTTCATCCTCTTCTTCTATTTCTTCTTCCTCAAATACAGTGCTCAAACATACTTTGTCACCATATTTTGATGAAAAAACATCATGATCAACAACCTCATTAGAAGTTTTTGGATGAGAAAAATTGAGAAGGCTTTGAATTCCATTATTATCTAGTTGATGAGTGGGGCCATCTACATGCTTCGAATCACGAACAAATGGCTCTGGATCACCCATGTCTAGATCCATAGATTTCACCATCCCTGGGTCATCATCAGCATACACGCTCAAGAGCTTTCGGGCAAAGTTGCTTCCATCCAAGTCCCTCGAACTGCAAACGTCTCTATCCCTTGACTGGCAAAGCTCAAACTCAATTTCCTCTAATCTCCTTCTGAGCATTTCGACTTCCTGCTGCTGTTGCAGTATCCTTTCTTCCATTCTCCTCCTCTCCATTTCGACAAATTCCTCTGCCATTCTCTGACACTCCTCCAATTTTTTCTCCAACTCATGTTTCAGAAGCTGAGTTTGCTCACTCACCTTCATGTTGATTTCTTGTTCACTTACTTCAGGTCCCTTACACCCCACAACCTGAAGTTTAGCTCTCAGTTGGGCAACTTCCTCTTCTTTCTTTGAAAGCTTTTCATGTGCTTCATTACGCTCTTTTTCTCTGAGCTTGTTCTCCATTTGCAGCTTATAGATGAACTGGTCCATGGCAGCAATCCTTGATCCTAAAATAACAGCAGATGAAGAATCTTCCATGCCAGTTTTATCCTTAATTGGTGTATGAGGGCCACGAATGATACATTTTGCTTTTGCGCCATATTCAAGGGTGCAAATTGTCTTGTGTACCTCCTTGGGATCTGGGCTTGCACATAGTATCATTAAAATTTTTGATTTATCATCCTCGAAAGAATCCTGGAAAAAATGAAAAAAAAAAAATCAACCAATGCTAGCAGAAAGCCTGGTGCAACACTATCGTCCAAAATAGTTTGTGGAACCTACCTGCAGAAGCATAGTTAATTTGCTATCACGAAAAGGCACATGTGAATCACCATTTGCAATGGATTCAACCACTCTCTTCAATGCTATATTTCCTTGATTGATCTTTGCTGTCTGAAAATTTCAAGGGAAGCATAAATCAATCTTACTTATTACTGTTAGGAAAAGAACTAAAGCAACCTACAGATGGCAGTCAAAAAACTGTGAGATAAATATCGAATATGAGCAATGATTGAAGTCTGAAAGATATTTCTGATAGGGTACCTGCATTTTTGCCTCAAATCCTGTTTGACCTGCTTGCTCAATGTTTTCAGAACCAGCCATATCAACAAGCATCAGCCGTCCTCCCACTGTTGGGACATCAAGTATTATCTGTGAAAATATATATGGCATGTTAGTCTCAAATATCATAGAAATTGGCAGAAAAGTGCCAACAAGTATAATACCGTGCTGTGGCATTATGGAATATTTGTGCATTTTTGTAAGTTGCAACCGAACTATGTCAAATTATAGTCAAGTACAACAATCATTATACCATGCAGTGGCTTCGAGAACTTCTTTCATTACATTGTGTGCTTTTCACTATCCTTCGCCTCTCCACTTTCTGAATCTCCTTTGAAATCTTCCCAGCTTCAGTTCCAGATATAAAGGTTGCGTTCTTAGCCTTTTTTCCCATCACTTCAAGTCTCACCTGCAAAATAAATATGCAAAACCAAAAATGATGTCGAAGAGTATACTACCCACCTTTTGTTGATAAAATATGCTGAGTATATGAAAGGTCAGCAATAGAATGGCTCCTCTATATCAAAAAATGATTGTTAACACATAATGTCAAGTTTGTAGATTAACTAAATCGACACATGAAAGTTAAAAGCAAGTATTGAATTGGTTTTAAGTTCCAACTAAATCAATCAAGTACTGTCAAATATAGAGTCACCTCGTATACATCAATAAATAAAATTAGACAACATGGTGTTGTATATGATAAAGTGGTTTTAAAATGATACATATCAATAGAATTTTGACCTGCTTCAAAAGGTAGAATATAATTAGAAAACAACTTGTTGCTTTACTAGCATTGAAATTTAGAAGAGACCAAGATTGAAAAAACTTCAAGATACTCTGAAGCATTTGTGGCTCAACTTTGGGCCATGTGGTGGCACTCAAATGCCAGAAAATTTTGTGATTTGGACACCAGGCCATTGATGCTGATTGCTATCCTAGATTCAGTTTAAATCATAAAAAGCGTATGCACAGGCCAATTCTGTTGTGTGAACTCTAATGTCATACAACTTCATCGACTCGATATACAAATCTATATTAAGTCACAAGTTAATTTAACTTAATAATCAAACTTAAAATTCAAAAAAAAAAAATTTGTCCCTAAAATAACAAACTCATTCTCCAAAACAATAAAATTCTGTACCATCGCTTCTATGATGCAATGCATAAAGTGCTAAAAAATAAAAATGAAAATAACAAAATACACTATCTATCCACTTAAGTGGGGGCACAAATGCAGAGTTATTAAAAACAGTGATCTGTAACATTTAATATGCAGTAACTCAAGAAAAGCAATAATCTCTAAAATTACCTTAGATCCACTGCCTTTAGGCCACCCAATTCCCAAACCACCGCCACTGTTACTAGGCAAAAGATCGTAAATCTCCTCATTGTAAATCTCCAAAACAGTCACCTGAACAAAAGTCCCAAACCCAATTCTCTCCCCATCATCAGTATCATCTCCTAATATATCCTTCAAAGATCTATACACAATCCCTGGCTGCTTTGCACACCCAAACATGGTGTGACTCTTTCCAGAACCAGTAGGACCATACATCATTATAGTACACTTATCCCCCAGTTTCACTCCGCTAACTCTTGACCCCACAAATTTCTTGTAGAAGCAATCAAGATCCTCTTCTTCTGATAACGAAACCCCATCAAGGCTGAAATCTCTATAACCAATATCTGCCCGGACTCTCAGAGTTTGTTTATCTGGGTTCACTTGCAGGACTGAGAGGGGATTTTCTTTGGCTTTGTTGGTGGGAAAGTTACGTATTCTGCCGACAACTTCTATGGGATGGTCTTGTGGTGCCGTTTCTTTGGCTGTAGAGTTAGGGTTTGGTGATGGATGTGATGTGTTTCTTGCAGAGGTGAAGTTAAGCCGATGCTTCGATTGAGGGGTTTTGAATGTGGCTTGATTTGCTTTAGAAGATGAAGGCGTTGGAGCCATTTTGAGTGATACCCGAAAATGGTTTCAATTTTTCACGGTGGCTCTGAAGAAAATATGAGCTTTAAACTTTCAAGATTCAGGTGCGGAGCCTTTTTTCTAGGGAAAACTCTCGAATTTATTTGGTAATTTTCCGGGTATTTCTGAGAACAAAGATTCCAGACTTTCAAGATTGAATTCAAGTTTCAACTCGGTTGTGATGTAGAGAGAAGAAGAGAGAACGTTGCCGGAAAAGCTAGGAATGCAGAGGGCGCAGAGAGAAAGAAAGAGCTGTGATAGAGTTCTGGAAATGGAAATTATTAAATTAGGGCTTTGAAGTTTAAACAAAATATAGCCGTTACAGTTTCTAACGTCTTTCTACTGGGAGCGCTGAAACAGACGAATGATCGATCTCCCGTGAAGTCGCAGGGGTCAACATAGTCCGACCCGAATGAACCATCTTTGCAGGCCTGCAATACTCAAAAGTACAAATTGGGGTTGGCAATTTTTGACATATTTCGTAAATTAATTCGAATTCAATATTAATTTATGAATTTAAGTTAATATATAATAATATAATTTTTAAATAAATAAATAAAATATAAAATAATTAATAATCATATTAAATTAAAGATTAAAATTTAAAATTTTTTGCATGTAAATTTATTTAAATAATTATAATATTTTAATCTTTTTAAATTTAATAATTATATTTTATTTTTTAAAATATTTAAGTTATATTTGTAAAAAATATAT